>NW_024121400.1:0-89967 GCF_016745375.1 Pimephales promelas
ACCTGAGTGCAAAAATGGAGGCTCTAGACCCTTCCAGAGCTGAGATATCGAAATTCAAAATTCGACCCGAAAAAAAAACGACAGTGTTACCCCTTTCGTTTTTTTTTGTTTTTGGGGCGAAAAATTAAGTTTCTCCAATCTTCTCAAAACTCTGGATTATGATAGAGGGCTTAGACTTTGACCTGAGTGCAAAAATGGAGGCTCTAGACCCTTTCAGAGCTGAGATATCGAAACTCAAAAATTCGACCCGAAAAAAAAACGACAGTGGTACCCCTTTCGTTTTTTTGGGGGGGCGAAAAATTAAGTTTTTCCAACCTTCTCAAAACTCTGGATTCTGATAGAGGGCCATGAGACTTAAACCTGAGTGCAAAAATGGAGGCTCTAGACCCATCCAGAGCTGAGATATCGAAATTCAAAATTTCGACCCCAAAAAAAACGACAGTGTTACCCCTTTCGTTTTTTTTCGTTTTCGGGCGAAAAATCAAGTTTCTCCAATCTTCTCAAAACTCTGGATTATGATAGAGGGCCGCGAGACTTTGACCTGAGCGCAAAAATGGTGGCTCTAGACCCTTCCAGAGCTGAGATATCGAAACTCAAAATTTCGACCTGAAAAAAACGACAGTGTTACCCCTTACGTTTTTTTTTCGTTTCGGGCGAAAAATCAAGTTTCTCCAATCTTCTCAAAACTCTGGATTATGATAGAGGGCCGCGAGACTTTGACCTGAGCGCAAAAATGGAGGCTCTAGACCCTTCCAGAGCTGAGATATCAAACTTCAAAATTTTCGACCCGAAAAAAAAACGACAGTGTTACCCCTTACGTTTTTTTTCAGTTTTCGGGCGAAAATTCAGTTTCTCCAATCTTCTCAAAACTCTGGATTATGATAGAGGGCCTCGAGACTTTGACCTGAGTGCAAAATGGAGGCTCTAGACCCTTTCCAGAGCTGAGATATCGAAACTCAAAATTTCGACCCGAAAAAAAAACGACAGTGTTACCCTTTCGTTTTTTTCGTTTTCGGGCGAAAAATCAAGTTTCTCCAATCTTCTCAAACTCTGGATTATGATAGAGGGCCGCGAGACTTTGACCTGAGCGCAAAAATGGAGGCTCTAGACCCTTCCAGAGCTGAGATATCGAAACTCAAAATTTGACGCCGAAAAAAAAACGACAGTGTTACCCCTTTCGTTTTTTTTCGTTTCGGGCGAAAAATTAAGTTTCTCCAATCTTCTCAAAACTCTGGATTATGATAGAGGGCCGCGAGACTTTGACCTGAGTGCAAAAATGGAGGCTCTAGACCCTTCCAGAGCTGAGATATCGAAACTCAAATTTCGACCCGAAAAAAAACGACAGTGTTACCCCTTACGTTTTTTTTCGTTTTCGGGCGAAAAATCAAGTTTCTCCAATCTTCTCAAAACTCTGGATTATGATAGAGGGCCTCGAGACTTTGACCTGAGCGCAAAAATGGAGGCTCTAGACCCTTCCAGAGCTGAGATATCGAAACTCAAAATTTCGACCCGAAAAAAAAAACGACAGTGTTACCCCTTACGTTTTTTTTCGTTTTCGGGCGAAAAATTAAGTTTCTCCAATCTTCTCAAAACTCTGGATTATGATAGAGGGCCGCGAGACTTTGACCTGAGCGCAAAAATGGAGGCTCTAGACCCTTCCAGAGCTGAGATATCGAAACTCAAAATTTTGACCCGAAAAAAAAAACGACAGTGTTACCCCTTTCGTTTTTTTCGTTTTCGGGCGAAAAATCAAGTTTCTCCAATCTTCTCAAAACTCTGGATTATGATAGAGGGCCGCAAGACTTTGACCTGAGCGCAAAAATGGAGGCTCTAGACCCTTCCAGAGCTGAGATATCGAAATTCAAAATTTCGACCCGAAAAAAAAACGACAGTGTTACCCCTTTCGTTTTTTTCCGTTTTCGGGCGAAAAATTAAGTTTCTCCAATCTTCTCAAAACTCTGGATTCTGATAGAGGGCCACGAGACTTTGACCTGAGTGCAAAAATGGAGGCTCTAGACCCTTCCAGAGCTGAGATATCGAAATTCAATATTTCGACCCAAAAAAAAAAACGACAGTGTTACCCCTTTCGTTTTTTTCGTTTTCGGGCGAAAAATTACGTTTCTCCAATCTTCTCAAAACTCTGGATTCTGATAGAGGGCCACGAGACTTTGACCTGAGTGCAAAAATGGAGGCTCTAGACCCTTCCAGAGCTGAGATATCGAAATTCAAAATTTCGACCCGAAAAAAAAAAACGACAGTGTTACCCTTTCGTTTTTTTTTCGTTTTCGGGCGAAAAATTAAGTTTCTCCAATCTTCTCAAAACTCTGAATTCTGATAGAGGGCCACGAGACTTTGACCTGAGTGCAAAAATGGAGGCTCTAGACCCTTCCAGAGCTGAGATATCGAAATTCAAAATTTCGACCCAAAAAAAATACGACAGTGTTACCCCTTTCGTTTTTTTTTTTCATTTTCGGACGAAAAATTAAGTTTCTCCAATCTTCTCAAAACTATGGATTCTGATAGAGGGCCACGAGACTTTGACCTGAGTCCAAAAATGGAGGCTCTAGACCCTTCCAGAGCTGAGATATCGAAATTCAAAATTTCGACCCAAAAAAAAAAACGACAGTGTTACCCCTTTCGTTTTTTTTTTCGTTTTCGGGCGAAAAATTAAGTTTCTCCAATCTTCTCAAAACTCTGGATTCTGATAGAGGGCCAACAGACTTTGACTTGAGTGCAAAAATGGAGGCTCTAGACCCTTCCAGAGCTGAGATATCGAAATTCAAAATTTCGACCCAAAAAAAAAAAAACGACAGTGTTACCCCTTTCGTTTTTTTTCGTTTTAGGGCGAAAAATTAAGTTTCTCCAATCTTCTCAAAACTCTGGATTCTGATAGAGGGCCACGAGACTTTGACCTGAGTCCAAAAATTGAGGCTCTAGCTCCTTCCAGAGCTGAGATATCGAAACTCAAATATTCGGTCCGAAAAAAAAAAACGACAGTGGTACCCCTTACGTTTTTTTTTTTCGGGCGAAAAATTAAGTTTCTCCAATCTTCTCAAAACTCTGGATTCTGATAGAGGACCATGAGACTTAAACCTGAGTGCAAAAATGGAGGCTCTAGACCCTTCCAGAGCTGAGATATCGAAACTCAAAAATTCGACCCGAAAAAAAAACGACAGTGGTACCCCTTTCGGTTTTTTTTTGGGGGGGGGGGGCGAAAAATTAAGTTTCTCCAATCTTCTCAAAACTCTGGATTCTGATAGAGGGCCATTAGACTTATACCTGAGTGCAAAAATTGAGTTTCTAGACCCTTTCAGAGCTGAGATATCGAAACTCAAAAATTCGACCCGAAAAAAAAACGACAGTGGTACCCCTTTCGTTTTTTTGGGGGGGGCGAAATTTAAGTTTTTCCAACCTTCTCAAAACTCTGGATTCTGATAGAGGGCCATGAGACTTAACCCTCTGAGACCTAAGGGTATTTTTACAATAAATTTTCCGTCTGGTGTCATTTACTAAAAAAGCTTGTAAAATATCAACCCTTTGGTGCACAGACAATTGACACACCTCTTTTTTTTCAGGACAAATTGAACTTTCAGCATATTTGTGTTACATTGATGTCACCTGAATGTAAAATAAGTTATGGGACCATAAAGACAAATGAAAAAATAAATCGGAAATGGAATCACTCAATTATTTATTGAAATCACACACAAAATAAATAAAAGCTAAGCAATTTTCCTCTGGGAAATAGTTTGTTCATGTCTTTGGAGTCTGGAGCACAGGAATAAACATTATAACTTGTACAGAACAAAAATATTTGACATTTTTTCCAAAAGAAGTCCAGGCGTTTGGGGCCTCATGAAATTCACTGGTGCCAAGCCTCAAAACAGTTCCTATCAGCAATCACACAGAGGGCCACATCACAGGTTTTTGCATTTCTATTTTATTTATTCTTTTATTTATTATGTTCTTTTTATTCTTTTATAATACATTTATACTACTATAATACTTTTTTACAGTAAAATAAATAAATGGCACTTCAGCTGGGTCTATCCTGGTAATTCTAGTTCCTCATCTGTCAAAGCTCTGTTCTCCTGAAAATCCTTCATCCTGCAATGCACAAATAGACGCAGCGCTTTATTTACGTCCATTTCGCTGTGTTTTCTTCTGTGAATCGCGCGTCTCCGTGAGTCTCTCTATCTCTCTACACTATATCAGCAGCTTGGTTCATGCGTAATGACGCACACCAATGTTTACAACGGATCAGCCTGTAATTGGTCAAAAACCATCACGTGAAAACATCACGTGATATCCAGGATGTCCGCTAGCATCAAGCTAGCGGCAAAAATGACCGAATATTTATGAATTATGGGCTTCAAGATTATCAAAGTTTGACATAAAGCGTTTGGATTTATTGCTGAAAACCTCTGAAAGGAAGCACAAGTTCCATGCTGGATAGAAAACCTTCTGTAAAGGCTAGAAAGACCCGAAAGACACCCCCGTGATGGCTAGCTCGTTAGCTTTCTGCTGGAAAAAACGGTAAGAAAATCGATAAATCTGTCATCGAGTTATGTAAACATTTATCGGAGGTGACGTGTGGCATCGTCGACGACGCCGTCGGGCTCAGGGGGTTAAACCTGAGTGCAAAAATGGAGGCTCTAGACCCATCCAGAGCTGAGATATCGAAATTCAAAATTTCGACCCCAAAAAAAACGACAGTGTTACCCCTTTCGTTTTTTTTCGTTTTCGGGCGAAAAATTAAGTTTCTCCAATCTTCTCAAACCTCTGGATTCTGATAGAGGGCCACGAGACTTTGACTTGAGTGCAAAAATGGTGGCTCTAGACCCTTCCAGGGCTGAGATATCGAAATTCAAAATTTCGACCCAAAAAAAAAAAAACGACAGTGTTACCCCTTTCGTTTTTTTTCGTTTTAGGGCGAAAAATTAAGTTTCTCCAATCTTCTCAAAACTCTGGATTCTGATAGAGGGTCACGAGACTTTGACCTGAGTGCAAAAATGGAGGCTCTAGACCCTTCCAGAGCTGAGATATCGAAATTAAAAATTTCGACCCGAAAAAAAAACGACAGTGTTACCCCTTTCGTTTTTTTTTAGTTTTTGGGCGAAAAATTAAGTTTCTCCAATCTTCTCAAAACTCTGGATTCTGATAGAGGGCCACGAGACTTTGACCTGAGTCCAAAAATGGAGGCTCTAGACCCTTCCAGAGCTGAGATATCGAAACTCAAAAATTCGACCCGAAAAAAAAAAACGACAGTGGTACCCTTTCGTTTTTTTTTTTTGGGGGGGGGGGGGGGAAATAAGGTTTCTCCAATCTTCTCAAAACTCTGGATTCTGATAGAGGGCCACGAGACTTTGACCTGAGTCCAAAAATGGAGGCTCTAGCTCCTTCCAGAGCTGAGATATCGAAACTCAAATATTCGGTCCGAAAAAAAAAACGACAGTGGTACCCCTTACGGTTTTTTTTTCGGGCGAAAAATTAAGTTTCTCCAATCTTATCAAAACTCTGGATTCTGATAGAGGACCATGAGACTTAAACCTGAGTGCAAAAATGGAGGCTCTAGACCCTTCCAGAGCTGAGATATCGAAACTCAAAAATTCGACCCGAAAAAAACAACAACAGTGGTACCCCTTTCGTTTTTTTTTTGGGGGGGGGGGGGGGTTAAGTTTCTCCAATCTTCTCAAAACTCTGGATTCTGATAGAGGGCCATGAGACTTATACCTGAGTGCAAAAATGGAGTTTCTAGACCCTTTCAGAGCTGAGATATCGAAACTCAAAAATTTGACCCGAAAAAAAAACGACAGTGGTACCCCTTTCGTTTTTTTGGGGGGGCGAAAAATTTAGTTTTTCCAACCTTTTCAAAACTCTGGATTCTGATAGAGGACCATGAGACTTAAACCTGAGTGCAAAAATGGAGGCTCTAGACCCTTCCAGAGCTGAGATATCGAAACTCAAAAATTCGACCCGAAAAAAAAAAACGATAGAGGTACCCCTTTCGGTTTTTTTTACGGGCGAAAAATTAAGTTTCTCCAATTTTCTCAAAACTCTGGATTCTGATAGAGGACCATGAGACTTAAACCTGAGTGCAAAAATGGAGGCTCTAGACCCTTCAAGAGCTGAGATATCGAAACTCAAAAATTCGACCCGAAAAAAAAACGACAGTGGTACCCCTTTCGTTTTTTTTTTTTTTGGGCGAAAAATTAAGTTTCTCCAATCTTCTCAAAACTCTGGATTCTGATAGAGGGCCATGAGACTTAAACCTGAGTGCAAAAATGGAGGCTCTAGACCCTTCCAGAGCTGAGATATTGAGATATTTATAATGGCATAAATGCTACGTAGGATCTCAATATCTCAGCTCTGGAAGGGTCTAGAGCCTCCATTTTTGCACTCAGGTCTAAGTCTCATGGCCCTCTATCAGAATCCAGAGTTTTGAGAAAATCAGAGAAACTCAAAATTTCGACCAAAAAAAAAAAAACGATAGTAGTACCCCTTTCGTTTTTGTTTTTTTTTTGGGCCGAGAAAATAAGTTTCTCCAATCTTCTCAAAACTCTGGATTCTGATACAGGGCCATGAGACTTAGACTTGAGTGCAAAAATGGAGGCTCTAGACCCTTCCAGAGCCGAGATTTTGAGATCCCACGTAGCATTTATGCCATTATAAATATCTCAATATCTCAGCTCTGGAAGGGTTTAGAGCCTCCATTTTTGCTCTCAGGTCTAAGTCTCATGGCCCTCTATCAGAATCCAGAGTTTTGAGAAGATCAGAGAAACTCAAAATTTCCACCAAAAAAAACGACAGTGGTACCCCTTTCGTTTTTTTTTTTCGGGGCGAGAAAATAAGTTTCTCCAATCTTCTCAAAACTCTGGACTCTGATACAGGGCCATGAGACTTAGACTTGAGTGCAAAAATGGAGGCTCTAGACCCTTCCAGAGCTGAGATATGGACATCCCACGTAGCATTTATGCCATTATAAATATCTCAATATCTCAGCTCTGGAAAGGTCCAGAGCCTCCAGTTTTGCACTCGGGTCTAAGTCTTTATTTTTCCTGCTTTATATTTTGGGGTGAAGTGTGACCAGGATCTGGTTTTGTTGAGATTCAAACACTGACTGTGGTGTGTGTGTGTGTGTGTGCACCTGCTGTCTGGTCTAGTACACAGTAGTGCAGTGCCAGATCAGTGCTGTGTGTAAGAAGCCCAGCAGTGTTTGTGGATGAGTGCGTGTTGGCGCTGATTGTGTCCTCTTCACATCCGTTCCTCTACTCCTCCAGCACCTGACTGCCAACACGCACTTCAGTCCCTAACATGAAGAGATTTGTGATGGATCCGTGTCAATATCGGGATTCGGATAACACCTGGTTTGGCCTATACATCCTTTAACATATCTCAGCTCTGGAAAGGTCTAGAGCCTCCATTTTTGCTCTCAGGTCTAAGTCTCATGGCCCTCTATCAGAATCCAGAGTTTTGAGAAGATCAGAGAAACTCAAAATTTCCACCAAAAAAAACCGACAGTGGTACCCCTTTCGTTTTTTTTTTTCGGGGCGAGAAAATAAGTTTCTCCAATCTTCTTAAAACTCTGGACTCTGATACAGGGCCATGAGACTTAGACTTGAGTGCAAAAATGGAGGCTCTAGACCCTTCCAGAGCCGAGATTTTGAGATCCCACGTAGCATTTATGCCATTATAAATATCTCAATATCTCAGCTCTGGAAAGGTCCAGAGCCTCCAGTTTTGCACTCGGGTCTAAGTCTTTATTTTTCCTGCTTTATATTTTGGGGTGAAGTGTGACCAGGATCTGGTTTTGTTGAGATTCAAACACTGACTGTGGTGTGTGTGTGTGTGTGTGTGTGTGTGTGTGTGCACCTGCTGTCTGGTCTAGTACACAGTAGTGCAGTGCCAGATCAGTGCTGTGTGTAAGAAGCCCAGCAGTTTTTATGTGGATGAGTGCGTGTTGGCGCTGATTGTGTCCTCGTCACATCCGTTCCTCCACTCCTCCAGCACCTGACTGCCAACACTCACTTCAGTCCCTAATATGAAGACATTTGTGATGGATCCGTGTCAATATCGGGATTCGGATAACACCTGGTTTGGCCTATACATCCTTTAACATATCTCAGCTCTGGAAAGGTCTAGAGCCTCCATTTTTGCTCTCAGGTCTAAGTCTCATGGCCCTCTATCAGAATCCAGAGTTTCAAGAAAATCAGAGAAACTAAAAATTTCGACCAAAAAAAAAACGACAGTGGTATCCCTTTAATTTTTTTTTTCGGGGCGAGAAAATAAGTTTCTCCAATCTTCTCAAAACTCTGGATTCTGATAGAGGGCCATGAGACTTAGACCTGAGTGCAAAAATGGAGACTCTAGACCCTTCCGAGATATAGAGATCCCACGTAGCATTTATGCCATTATAAATATCTCAATATCTCAGCTCTGGAAAGGTCCAGAGCCTCCAGTTTTGCACTCGGGTCTAAGTCTTTATATTTCCTGCTTTATATTTTGGGGTGAAGTGTGACCAGGATCTGGTTTTGTTGAGATTCAAACACTGACTGTGGTGTGTGTGTGTGTGTGTGTGCACCTGCTGTCTGGTCTAGTACACAGTAGTGCAGTGCCAGATCAGTGCTGTGTGTAAGAAGCCCAGCAGTGTCTATGTGGATGAGTGCGTGTTGGCGCTGATTGTGTCCTCTTCACATCCGTTCCTCCACTCCTCCAGCACCTGACTGCCAACACTCACTTCAGTCCCTAATATGAAGACATTTTGTGATGGATCCGTGTCAATATTGGGATTCTGATAACACCTGGTTTGGCCTTTCTGGAAACAGCGAGGGAAACCAGGACAGTATTTTACACCCTCCAATAACACCAGAGCAACAGCCCATCTCACCTGACACGTTATCCGTCTCTCCCAGCATCTCCACTTCTGTGCTTCTCAGAGAAAATGGAACAACTGGTGTCTGCTGGAACCAAACTATCACACTCTTTTGCTGCAAGCCCCCAGATACCAACCAAAAAACGGCAGCCCCAAAACCACCAAAGCTTTCGGCCCAGCTCGCCCTCCCCTCCTCCTCCGAGAGCTCTTCGGCCTCTGCCAGGCGGCGCAAGGCCCACACACTCCTCCATCGGCTCGAGGTGAACCAAAAACAACTGATACCAGCTCTAAGTGAAATATTTCGGGTCCTCGCTATGAAAACAATAACTTTATCAAATGTTTACAGAACAAGCGGGAACCCAGTGTGCCTGAATCTTTCTCTATTGCTGTTCATTTACATGATAGAAAATCTAAGGCCTTCAACAGCCGTACAGCAAACCCATCTAATCTGGTGTCCATTACACGCCAAACTAAGACTGCTGTGGGGACAAAAAGTAAGACTATAAAGTTAGCACTTTTAAACATCCGCTCCATTAAAAATAAATCACTTCTAGTCAATGACTTAATAACCACACACAACCTGGACTTCATGTTTCTAACTGAAACTTGGCTAGAAGACAGCTGTAGTGCAACGGTCCTAAACGAAGTATCCCCTCCAAATTTTACTTATATGAGTGTCTGCAGAGCGGGTAAGAGAGGCGGGGGCTTAGCTGCTCTTTTTAAAGATGTTTATCAATGGAAGCAAATATCATTTGGGAATTACCCCTCTTTCGAATATCTGGGTATTGTGTTAAAAGGTGCTCCATGTATTTTACTTATCATTGTTTACTAGGGCTGGGTATTGAGACAAATTTCACAATTCGATTCGATTTCGATTCACAAGCTTGCAATTCGATTACGAGTCGATTCGATTCAATATCGATTATTTTGGATATCAGTTACAATAAATGGCAAATTTTCTCAAATCTCTTAACTAATGCTGTAAACTATGGCTAGTTGTAGCCTACTAGGCTTTATTCGCCTAATATGAAGGTAATAATGAATGAATCACTTAAATTACACTTTTATTTATTTTTATAAAGAATATTATATGAAATATAAACATTTAAATGGTGGCTGTCATAAAAACTTGCCAGATTTATTCAAATATGCATTAAATATTGAAGAACATTAAGATTATAATGCATATGTAATATGGTGTATATATTTAGCAAAATGCTCCTCTCTGGAGTTATTTTTTTCTAGCTGACTAACAAGTTGATGTGGGTTTTCTGAGGGAAATATGACGATACATGACATTGATTACAAGCTGTTTAATTGACGTCTTTCCACGGTTGAAACGCTGATTGAGTCAATCAATGTGACATGATAGGGATTTCGATAAGTTGTACTCTATCTTTTAACACACTTTCAGATGCTCATTCATGTTTATTTGGCGCTGTAACTGGTATTATTAACCCTGAAGAGAGATCAGCGCTACTGCTTCTCTAGAGCTGCGCCAGAGCGATCTCACGCCACAGCGCCAAAACGCTATATATGTTTTTGAATTTCTAAAGAAAATGGACGTAATTTGAAAATTGAGACTTTGTTTCATATCAATAGTAACAAAGGACAAAATTATTGCGATTTTTTTGGATGCGCGCAGCCGCGATACAATGTTCCATTCATTCAATTGAAAAAGGATGACTAATCGCTTCTTGAGATTTAAGAATCGATATCAGTTCGTAAAAATGAGAATCGATTAATATCGAGAAATCGATATTTATTACGCAGCCCTATTGTTTACAGGCCTCCAAAATACTCTCCAGCCTTTGCTGAGGACTTTACAGAACTGTTATCAACAATTGCCTCTGAGTTTGACTGTTTTGCCATTGCTGGAGATTTTAACATTCACATAGATAATGGAGAAAACAATATGACAAAAAAAATCTAAACTGTTTTAAAAACTTTTGATCTGACACAGCCTATACATGGTCCCACACACAATCGTGGACACACTCTAGATTTACTTATCACTACGGGTTTAAACATCTCATCGATTGTTATTAAGGATGTAGCACTGTCTGATCATTTCTGTATTTTCTTTAATATATTGATCTCTCCTGCCATTGAAGCTAGAGCTGTGTCTGTCAAGAAGAGATGCTTAAATGAAAACACTGGTGTGCTATTTATGAAGGCTATATCTTTAAAACCAAGCATATCTGCCGACTCTGATTTTCTCCTTGATTCTTTTAACTCAAAAGTTAAGAGTGTAATTGATGATATTGCTCCTGTGAAAGTCAGGAAGAATAGTGGCAGACAAAACGCACCTTGGAGAAACTCAACAGCTGTGCAAAATATGAAAAGACAATGCAGAAGAGCAGAACGCATGTGGCGGAAGACAACACTTGTAGTCCATTATAACATCTACAAAGACAGCATCCACGCGTTCAATAGGGAACTAGGCAAAGCTAGACGGACTTTCTTCTCAAATATTAAAAACAGCAATTTAAACAACACACGCACTCTTTTTGCTACCGTAGAGAGACTGACAAACCCCCGAGCCAGATTCCCATAGAAATGCTCACAGAAAGGAAATGTAGTGAGTTTGCTTCTTTCTTCTCTGAGAAAATCAATAACTTCAGAAAGGTGATCAGCACATCCTTGAGTTGCTCTGGGGTCAGGCAGATCAGACCACAACCTGAGAAAGTAGTTACTATGTCTGATTTCGAAGAAATTGATGGCACAATTTTGGTAGAAACCATACAGCACCTTAAAACATCCACCTGCGCCCTTGACGCACTTCCCACATCTTTTTTCAAAAGTCTGTTAAACTGTTTAGAAGCAGATCTCCTAGAAGTAGTAAATGCCTCACTTCGCTCTGGGAGCTTTCCGAACTCCCTGAAAACTGCAGTTGTCAAGCCCCTCCTGAAAAAGAGCAATCTGGATAAGACCACCTTAAGCAACTATAGACCGATCTCAAATCTTCCTTTCATAGGCAAGATCACTGAAAAGGTTGTCTTCAATCAGCTGAAAAAATTTTTAAGCTCAAATGGATATTTTGACAATTTTCAATCTGGTTTCCGATCGCATCACAGCACGGAGACAGCGCTCATAAAGATAATAAACGATATTCGCTTAAATACTGATACAGGCAAATTATCCGTGTTGGTACTACTCGACCTCAGTGCTGCATTTGACACTGTCGATCACAACATACTTCTTGACAGGCTGGAAAACTGGGTGGGGCTTTCTGGGATAGTCCTAAAATGGTTCAGGTCATACTTAGAAGGGAGAGGTTATTTTGTGAGTATGGGATTACATAAGTCTGAGTGGACATCCATGACTTGCGGAGTCCCTCAGGGCTCGATTCTTGTGCCACTCCTATTCAACCTGTATATGCTCCCAATGAGCCAAATAATGAGAAAGAACCAAATCGCTTACCACAGCTATGCAGACGACACACAGCTCTACTTAGCCCTATCGCCTAACGACTACAGCCCCATTGACTCCCTGTGCCAATGCATTGATGAAGTAAACGGTTGGATGTGTCAAAACTTTCTGCAGTTAAACAAAGACAAAACTGAAGTCATTGCATTTGGAAACAAAGATGAAGTTCTCAAGGTGAATGCATACATTGACGCTAGGGGTCTAACAACTAAAAATCAAGTCAGGAATCTTGGTGTGTCTCTAGAGTCAGACCTTAGTTTCAATAGTCATGTCAAAGCAATAACTAAATCAGCATACTATCATCTGAAAAATATTTCAAGAATTAGATGCTTTGTTTCCAGCCAAGACTGAGAGAAACTTGTGCATGCTTTCATCACCAGCAGGGTGGATTACTGTAATGGCCTTCCCAAAAAGACCATGACCAGTTGCAGCTCATACAGAACGCTGCTGCCAGGATTCTGAGCAGGACCAGAAAATATGAACACATCACACCAGTCCTCAGGTCTTCACACTGGCTGCCAGTTACATTTAGGATTCATTTTAAAGTATTATTACTGGTATATAAATCATTTAATGGGTTAGGACCTCAATATATTGCAGATATGCTCACTGAATATAAACCCAACAGATCGCTCAGATCATTAGGATCACATCAGTTAGAAATACCAAGGGTTCACTCTAAACATGGAGAGTCTGCTTTTAGCTATTATGCCAGCCGCAGCTGGAACCAGCTTCCAGAAGAGATCAGGTGTGCTCCTACACTAGTCACATTCAAATCCAGACTCAAAACACTTCTGTTTAGCTGTGCATTTACTGAATGAGCACTGTGCCACTGTTCGTCCGACTGTTACTGCACTTCATTTTATTCTAAATGGTTTTAATTTACTGTATTTTATTTTTATCATAATTTTTATTTTTCATTATTTCTTATTTTTTATTCTAAACTGTTTAAATTATTCTGATTTCTTTTGATTATTTTAATTTCTTCTATGTAAAGCACTTTGAATTGCCATTGTGTATGAAATGTGCTATATAAATAAACTTGCCTTGCCTTGCCTATACATCCTTTAACATATCTCATCTGGAAGGGTCTAGAGCCTCCATTTTTGCACTCAGGCTTAAGTGTCATGGCCCTCTATCAGAATCCAGAGTTTTGAGAAGATTGGAGAAACTTATTTTCTCGCCAGGAAAAAAAAAACGAAAGGGGTAACACTGTCGTTTTTTTTTTTTTTTGGTCGAAATTTTGAGTTTCTCTGATCTTCTTGAAACTCTGGATTCTGATAGAGGGCCATGGGACTTAGACCTGAGTGCAAAAATGGAGGCTCTAGACCCTTCCAGAGCCGAGATATTGAGATCCCACGTAGCATTTATGCCATTATAAATATCTCAATATCTCAGCTCTGGAAGGGTCTAGAGCAGTGTTGGGAGAAACGCATTACAAAAGTAATACACTACAGTAACATATTACTTTTTGCTGTAACGCAGTAGTGTAAGGCATTACTAATCAATTTTCAGTAATATTTTACTCGTTACATGTTCAGTGAGGCTTGTATTACAGTTGTATTACAGTGTATTGTCTGCTTTTACTTCTTAAAGGCAACAGACTATGTGAAAGTTTTAAAGCAGTCTTTTAGTGCCAGTTCAGAGCGGTCGCGTCTGTAACATTATTTTTTCCTCATAAATGCGAACACGAAAACTAAAATAAAATGAATATTTTAGGTTCTATGGAGACTGGAGAGCCAATCCTTCCTCATCCGATTTGCGCAGTGTAATTAACAGAATTACAAAAAATCGATTTTGCCTCCTATTTTTTTGTCACGCATGAATGTGTGTCTTTTCCCTAATATTAAAAATAAAACATAGACTGATATTTGTCTAATGTCTGGAGTCCTTTAAGGAAGTAGCCTATATACGTTTCAATACATGTATTTTCTGAGAATTTTTATTTCAAGTTTTGACTGCAAATGTCATCATGTCCATAATGCTGGACTTCCCCAATTTTAAATAATTTATCCTCAACTAGTTTTGTGGTGTAGGTCTACGTATTTTATAATGTTAACTTCAAATACTAATAGCCTAATTTAAAGATAAGGCAGCATTGGATCTGGACAGTAAGGAGAATAACGCTGGAGTTGGAAGAGGTGTGTCGCGATTCTGTTGGTTCGTGGATCTGAGTCGTGTGGCGAATCGCGATTTCGGTTTCATATTGCATATCGTTATAGCCCAAAAGTTATGTTCTACTTAGTTATTTTGGTGAAAGTAACTCAAAAGTAATACATGAGTAATGTAACGCATTACAATTCTGGGACAGTAATATTGTAAGGTAATGAATTACTTTTAAAGTAATACCTAATGTATTACAGTTTGGAAGTAACTTGCACAACACTGGTCTAGAGCCTCCATTTTTGCACTCAAGTCTAAGTCCCATGGCCCTCTATCAGAATCCAGAGTTTCAAGAAGATCAGAGAAACTCAAAATTTCGAGCAAAAAAAAAAAAACGACAGTGGTACCCCTTTCGTGTTTTTTTTCGGGGCGAGAAAACAAGTTTCTCCAATCTTCTCAAAACTCTGGATTCTGATAGAGGGCCATGAGACTTAGACCTGAGTGCAAAAATGGAGGCTCTAGACCCTTCCAGAGCTGAGATATTGAGATACCACGTAGCATTTATGCCATTATAAATATCTCAATATCTCATTCTGGAAGGGTCTAGAGCCTCCATTTTTGCACTCAGGTCTAAGTCTCAGAGTAAATGAGGAAGATGATGAAGACTGCAGGAGAGGAAGAGAAGCAGCACAGCAGATGATGAGTTTACTGGAGAAGAAAGATCTGACAGAAAACAAAGTCTCATTTCTGCCTCATCAGGGGAAACTGTGTCATCAGTGGAGGCAGAAGAACAAAGAACTACATCGACCTCGAGGAGAAGAGATTGAAATGGACATCAGTAGAAAACAAACAGAGATGAAGAAAATACGAGAACAGCAGCATGAATCTGACATCAGTGTGTTTATGAAGCTCTTCGTAAAACAAATGAACTCACATGCTGAACATAAGAATATGTATTTCATCAAATGGCTGAGAATCCCGCTGGATGAACACACCTCAGCTGACCTTTCTGTTCTTCATTGCAAGTATGATGAAAAGTGGTCAGCAGTTTTAAAACTGAAAGAGAACTATGATAAATATGAGCAACTGAAAGCTGAACAAGCAGAACTTGAGAGAATATCTGAGGATCTTCAGACTGCATCCTTTGGTTTGGAGCACATCATGAGGGAGATCGGTCAGATCTATGAATCATGTTCATCTGTGGAGAAGAACAAGAAAGATCTACAGTTTCACTTCTCTTTTCTCCCGAGTCTCGCAGCAGAGATGATGATCTCTGGATTTCCACTGGAGCTGATGGATGGAGATGCTGCTCATGTTCCTGTGATCTGGATCTCTGCTGTTATAGATGAACTCATCCAGAAACTGGGAGACCAGAGAGTCTTTGTGCTGTCAGTTTTAGGGATTCAGAGCTCTGGGAAATCCACCATGCTGAACGCCATGTTTGGACTGGAGTTTGCCGTCAGTGCTGGCAGGTGCACCAGAGGAGCTTTCATGCAGCTGATCAAAGTCTCAGACGAGATGAAAACACAGATGAACAGAGTCTCAGACGAGATGAAAACACAGATGAACTTTGACTATATTCTGGTTGTTGATACTGAGGGTCTTTGTGCTCTAGAACTGACTGGAAGATCAACAAGACATCATGACAATGAACTGGCCACATTTGTTGTTGGTCTTGGAAATCTGACCTTGATCAACATCTTTGGAGAAAACCCAGTTGAGATGCAGGACATTCTTCAGATTGTTGTTCAGGACTTCCTGAGGATGAAGATGGTCAGACTGAATCCCAGCTGTGTGTTTGTGCATCAGAACGTCTCAGACGTCACAGCTGGAGAGAAAAACATGGAGGGAAGGAGACGACTGCAGGAAAAACTGGATGAGATGACAAAACTCGCTGCTAAAGAGGAAGTCTGTGACGCAGAATGTTTCAGTGATGTCATTAGATTTGATATAGAGAAAGATGTGAAGTATTTTGCTCAGCTCTGGGAGGGAAACCCACCAATGGCACCACCAAACCCAAAGTGCTGCGAGAATATTCAAGAACTAAAGAAAACTATCTCATGCAGAAAAATCAGATATAACGATGCTAAAACACTTCAAAGATCGTATTAAAGATCTCTGGGAGGCTTTACTGGATGAACAATTCGTCTTCAGCTTCGCAGTGCCATGATGGAAACTGAGAACAAACTACACAACCAAATAAAAAATGAAGCAATTCATGAAGTTGAGGAAACTGATCTTCAAAGAGAACTGAAGACGACAAGAGAAGAAGTGGAAAAATCAATGTCTGAATTCTTTGAGAAAGACAGAGATAAAGATATACTGATTCAGTGGAAAACATCATTTGAAATCAAAATCAAGGATCTTCAGGAAAACATTGTGAGAGAAACAAAGAGGAAATTAAATGAGGTTCTTCAGCAGCGAGACCTGAAGAAAGAGATTGATGGTCAGAGGACACATCATGAAAACACTCTCTATGAAAAGAGCAAAGAACTTGCTTTAAAACTGAAAGATAAAGTGAATGATGAAAAAACACTGAAGAAAGAGTTTGATCTGTTTTGGGAAAAGTGTGTGAATAAGATCAAGTCAAACACTCCTTAAATCAAAGATATTGATATAATGAGAGATGTGAGAGAGATCCTCAGTGACACCTATAAAAGTGTTTCTGTAGACCACTGGAGGGAGAGCAAAGATATTTTCTCTGTGTCCATTTTTTCAGATTATGTAAAGGTAAAAAAATCAAGTGGATTGTTAACATATGCCTACAGATCAGCTGAGAAGTTTGTTTGCGGTTCTCTAACTAAAGAGGATGAAGTTCAAATAAGAGCATTAGTCACAGACATTGATCAGCATACAGACACAGAGATTCAATTATTTAACATTTCAAAGATGGGCTACAACATCAGCTGCATTCAACAACTCACAGATTACATCAAGGCAAGAATAGTACAACATCAGGAAGGATCAGTGAGATATGTGTTCAAGCATGAATTCTTCAGGGATTTGGTTATTTCCATCTGTAAGAGAGCAAACAAGATGATCACTGACCAGCACAGACTATTCAGGGAAGCCAATGATCCTGTAATATATCTTGAGAAGAAGAGAGAAGAGTACTATAGTATTTTCCAGAAATACTGTCATGGATCAACATCAGCTGCTATTTTTGGAGAGATCATCTGTCAGAAACTGAAAGAGTCCATTGAGCAGAGTGTCTACAAGAAGACTGCCAGAGATCTGACTAATGAAATGAGATCAAACTGTTCATCACTGAATGGAAACAGATCAAAACTGGAGAAACACATCCTGAAGACACTGGCAGAAGAGGAGGATTTTGACAAATACATGAACTACATTCATAATCCCAGAGATCACTTCAAGAGTTTCATCAGAGATAAAGTCAGTCGGTACATTGGTGATAAGTTCAGTGTCAGTGTTTTACCCAAGATGAAGAAGAACATTAAACTCCTGCAGCAGAAGATCATGAAAGCTGCACATGAATCCACTGAACATGTTCAAGAGAATAAAGGAGATGTTGGATTGTGGTTGAAGAGTTTCACACAGCGGCTCTCAGGTCAGCTGATCTTCTCTGAAAAAGACCTCAGTGGAGTCAAACATGATGATGTTGATGTGAAACTCCTAGAAGATGTGATAAAGAAAGAACTTCCTGCTATAATATCGAACATCAGCAGTGGATTCACAAAGACTTTTCCAGTAAAGCTGGATGATGAAGAAAGACCAGATGAGCTTCTGATTGATCACTTCTGTCAGTGCTGTTGGGCTCAGTGTCCGTTCTGTGGAGCCATCTGCACCAACACCATAGAAAACCATCCTGGAGATCACAGCGTTCCTTTCCATCGAATGAATGGAATTAATGGATGGCATTACCATCAAACAGAGAACCTCAGTGCTGATTTTTGCACAACTTTAGTAACAAGTGATGAAAGATTTATTGTATCTGATGTGTCTTTTCCATATAAAGATTACAGAAGCGCAGGAGGAGATTATGCGAATTGGAGCATCACCCCTGATCTCTCTCCACTGTCCTACTGGAAATGGTTTGTGTGCAGATTCCAGAAAGATCTGGAAAAATATTATAATAAAACATTCCAGGGTCATGGTGAGATTTCAGATGAATGGAGATATCACACACGACAAGATGCTATTCAGAGTTTAGATCGATGTTTTGGTTGATCCAAACGGTTTTGATTTGATCAAACTCAACACAAAATTGAGCATTTCAGCAGTATTCTCTTCTTAAAGTTCAAAATCATCCCAGTTTTCCACTCAATCACACTCTCTCTCCGCCCACTAAACGTTGAAACTGCTGTTACTATTTATCAGTTGACTCTCTCCTCACAGCTTGTCCCGGAGGTGCGTTCTCCCAATCCACCATGGGGACCATGCCCCCCTCCACCACAATACATTTACACATTTACTCATCTGTCACTTGTTGAAACATTTATTATTTTCTTTATGGTGGATCATGGGACACACTGCATTATAGAAAGGATAGTGAACAATTCACACAGTAAAAATGTTTTCCATTCGGTCGAATTAAATTAGATTTTACGTCAGGGACACATGAAGCACCACAGTGTCCGAAAAATGCATACTTCAACTATATATTAGGGAAAACAATGGGATAAGTCTCTCTACTCAAGAGAACACGAGATTGTTTTCCAGTCCAAAGACATATGAGCGAGTCAGCGCAGATGTGTGCTAATTAACTTATCAAGCTGTGATGTAAACAAAGTCCTGCTGGCTATTTAAAAAAAGAGATGATTTCTTTGATATGTCCTGTTCTGACTTCCTGTTTCAACCAGAATATTGTAAATATCAAATAAATTGAGTAAAAATGCTTATCTAGCTTATCATTTCACAGGGATTTTAAGTAATGGTCAAAGTCTGTAGTCTCTGAAATATTAAATTCTGCTTGGTTAGTTGTGCAATCTATCTATGTCTGATATTAAATGCAGTAGTATCTGGGTATTTTGATGAATTATGTCTGCAATGCATGTATCACAGCAGTTTCTACAGGTAAGCTAATAAAACAAATGTTAACTCAAATGTTTAATGTTCATTTATTTTTATAAATAAAATATACATTTGTTTTGCAAGAATCTTATATTTCAGTGTGATAATGAGCAATGACATCATCACACTTTCTTAACCACCTTTTTTGTCAATCTAAACTTAAACGGTTGTAATTCAAGAATGCTTTTGTCCTAACTTCGCAGATTATTGCTGACGTGAAAGCATTTCAAAAAGTGAAAGTATGAAAAAACGATGAAAGTTTAAAGGAGAACTCCGGCGGAAAATGAACCTTTGGTCTAATAAAACATCGGTACCTAGTCAATCGTTCTCTGAGATTTGTTTTCATGATAATCGAATGCACTCATCCTAAGTTAAGGCATATGGAAAAAGTCGATGCATGTGTTCGTACAGACAGATTTTCATATCTTAAATTTATTTAAATGTTAATACACTCTTAGTTTGTTTTATTTGGAATATACACTGTTCAAAGTTCCACCTTAATTACTTTATTCAAATTCAGGATTTTTATTTTTTATTAATTGCTATATTAATGCAAAAGCAAATAACCTATAAATGCCCCCTAATGTTAGTTGATTCAGTGATAAAAGTGACAGATAACAGATTTAATAAATGGCCTGAAGGACTGCTGGGAAAGAGACCAGCAGGATGCAGGGGAGAGAGAGGGGTGAGAATGACCCCACCCCGTTCCAAATAGATGGGTATTCTCTGATAGTGTTAGTCAGGAAGTTGGCGAAGGGAGAGGTCCTGATGAAGACTGTGCTGTTGGAGGACTGTGAGTTCATGTCACTCCCAGGGCTAATGGACAAAAGACCAGCCTGGATACACTCGTCATTCATTCTACACAGCAGGGGGATGCCGTTCTTATTCTGAATGAGAGTAAGAAAGACCGTTACTAACTTCAAACCAAACACTCAGTCGAACATAGCCAGAAAACATTACAATAGGACATGGTGATATGTAGTATCTCAAACGTGTTTCAGTCTGGAAAATCAAAACACAAGCCTGCGGATACCTGCTGAAAGCTCAAAGGCAGTTGCTCTGTGCAGATGTTGATCAGTGAGGTGTCTGAAGGATCGCAGTTTACAATGGTGGTCTGGACTCCCTGAAAAGATGGTTCCCCTTAGAAGGAAAGAAAAATGAATGGGAAATAAATATAATTCTGGAAATGTCATTGAATTTACTGGGATAAAAATCTGCATAAGTGCATAGAAACTCACATTCTGAATTCAAATCAATTACTAAACAGTGAGTACCAGGCCCAAAGCTTAAATGATCCGTGTCAACCAAAACTTTGGGAGTGTAATAAAATGGATTAGACAGTTCCACAAGTGCTACACCATTGCCGGAAATTTCTGTGAAAAAGACATTTGCCACGCCAGCCAAGGAGATGTTGCAGGAACAGTCCCACTCGACAACATTGAAGTTCACTGTCCATCCATCTGTACCCATGAATCTGAAGAACGAGATATTGATGTCAGGGCGCAAGTCTATGTCAACCTCTGTTCAGTTCACTGATTTCAAAAATGAAATTAAGTTTTCCTGTTTTGATTACCCGGAAAAGCAGCTAGCAGAGGTCATGACGAATCGGTCAGAAACCAAAGTTCCTACACACATAGGATAATTGTTATAAGCTAGAGTAGCCATCCATGGCCATGAACCTGCACCTCCGCACAATGTCGCTGGAGAGAAAAGAGAGAGAGAGAGAGAGAAAGGGTAAATGGGAGCTAATGGGAAAGTGCAAGTAAGCTCTAATCTCAATAATATAATTTTGCTTTATCATGGTGATGTTAACAAACTTACGTGTAGAAGGGCAGTTCACAATCTCGTCTTGAGGAGGAGTGGTGGAGTAAAAAGGGACAAAACCAGCTCTGTCCTCTCCGATTTGCTCACTGATCCACTGCTGGTAATGAGAAACTCTGGCATACACACCAGGATATTCAGGCTGAGCACAACCTATCCCAAAACTCACAACGCCAGCCTGGATCCATGTAGAGCCCTGTTTGATGACCATTGGACCTCCAGAGTCACCCTGTACAATGACAAAGAATTAATATCTGTCACTCAGATGTTTAATATTTCTAATAAATGTAGCTGATGTATATATTAGGGCTGGGAAACGATTAATCGCGATTAATCGCATCCAAAATAAAAGTTTGTGTTTACATAATATATGTGTGTGTAGTGTGTATAATTATTTTGTATATATAAATACACACACATCAATGTAAACATTTAAGAAATATTTGCATGTATATACTTTATATATATTTATACAAAATTAATATTATACATACATATAAATATTTGATATATTAATAACACATTTTTCTTAAATATATACATGCACGTGTGTGTATTTATATATACAAAATAATTATACACACTACACACCCATATATTATGTAAACACAAACTTTTATTTTGGATGCGATTAATCGTTTCCCAGCCCTAATATATATATATATATATATATATATATGTGTGTGTGTGTGTGTGTGTGTGTGTGCCCTAGTATATATATATATATATATACAGTATATATATATATATATATATATATATGAAGAGTTCAGATGCAAAAGCCTCTAAGTGCCATTTGAAATTTTCTTCTAGAATGATCATTTTTATCAAGCTTGTATATTTAAGTTCAGTGATTTCACTTTAAATGCAATTGATAATTACCTATTAATTGTTATTTAAGTGAAATTACTGAACTTAAATATACAAGTTTGATAAAAATCATCATTAAAGAAGAAAATTTCAAATGGCATTTAGAGGCTTTTGCATCTGAACTCTTCATATATATATATATATATATGTGTGTGTGTGTGTGTGTGTGCCCTAGTATATATATATATATATATATATATATATATATACATTTTCTGCGATGGGTAGGTTTAGGAGTAGGGGTTGGGATAGGGGATTGAATATACATATATTACTATTATTAAATTAAATTAAATTAACAAGTACAAGCCATGTACAATTGATACCTGGCAGGAATCTTTTCCACCTTCCGGCAGTCCAGCACACATCATGTTCTCTGTTATTATTCCACAATAAAGACTGTTACATTTACTATTTCCAACCAGGGGCACATCCACCTCCTGTAGGATTTGAGGTGAAGGAAGTAATTCTGGGAAACAGAAAACCTCATCAGTAACACACAAGCTGAAATGATTGAGTAATATACTTATCTTTAGAAACAGAATCAATTGCTTACATCACATTGACCCTATTTACAGGAATAGTTCACTCAAAATGGAAATTATGTCATTAATTACTCACCTTCATGTCGTTCCAAACCCGTAAGACTTTCATTCACTTATGATGAACAGATTGAATTTTAATTTACACTAAACATTCATGAACACATCAGTTGTAGTAAACAGAAGCTCAAGCGGTAACACTTCATAATGTAATAATGGTCTGTTATTAATAAGAAACTATGCAGGAAGTAATGCAGGACTAAGGAGTAGTTCTACATTAACACTTCAGCTACTACTATTCACTGATATACAAACAAGCTTATATTGCAAATTTAGGAGATTATTCCTCATTAGGTAATCAATAATTACTTAATGAGATTAGCCTCATTAATAAATATGAAATAAGTGACAAATTATCAAGAACATTATTGTGTGTCTGAGATGTATTCAGTCATTGTTTATACTGAATAAACATCACAATTTAGAAGTGTAACCTAGTCACTATGCAGGAACATTATTTTAAAGTTGCCCTAGAATGTTTTTTTTTATTTATTTTTTTTTTATTTTTATTTTTTTATAATGTTTCCTGGGTTGCCCTTATAGACCATTTCACAAGATGCAAACAACACTGGTCCAGAATCACTTCCTGTTTCAGTTTTTTAACACTACAAAATACAACCAACAGAACATTTTAAACTGAATCAAAAAGTTAAACAAACATCTTTAAGATGTTTTCTTTACATGTGAAATAAAGAAAACAGTTACAAACTGAAACAGGAAGTGTTTCTGGACCAGTGTTGTTTACATCTTGTGAAATGGTCACAAGTGAGCCTCTTGAGATCAAGTGAGTGAGGTCTGCACAGCTATCACTAGCTGGCCTCCGTAATATACATATGGTATATTTTAGAGGAACGCCCCTAAAATGAAGGGCTTTGAGCATCTTGGAACACCGAGTGTTAAGCATAAAAAAATTGTCTTGATTCTTACCTCCTGTATGAATGTTTCCCCAACCTGTGACCCACATCGTGTCACTGTTGAAAATGCTTCCCTCTGCAGCCAGACAGACTGGTGCGATGTAATTAGTGAAGTTCACAGGAGAGGAGAGTTGCAACAGAGCCATGTCATTGTTAGATTGTCCATTGCCATAGTCGTGATGAATTATGATTTGAGAGACGTCTCTGGACACCTCGTTTGGATCAGGTTGTTCTTGAGACTGTCGCCCCAGGTACACAGTAATGCTTGCAGCACTATCCCTGCAAGGAGGACATGACCAAGTGATTACAATCATGATATTCTTCAAGGAGAAGCAAACATGTGTAACGGAGTAAAAAGAGTTGCTAGTTAAATTATATTAAAAGTGATGCAACTACGCCATCTGGGGGCAGTTTGATTCAGTATGACAGTGTTGAATCTTGGTTTAGCAATTAGATCTCGGGACAACAATCTAAATAGCATGTAAAGCAAGTGACAATTAGCACGCTAGTTCACATGTAAAATTTGCTTGGTCGCATCTCTAAAACATGGCTTTACACGGCACAAATCATCAAATAAACTCAAAATAGTTAACTGAAATCATTACATTGCGTGACAAAATAATACATGTTTACTTGTCTTTAGAATTATAAGAAAACATTGATTGTCCCAGACCTCCCAAATTGCGTGACTTGCCGAGTTCAGACTGCATGATTTTAGCCACGATTTTGGCTCGCCGACAGGTTTTGAGAAATCGCCGACAAATGCCCGAAATCACAGGCAAATCGGCGCTCGTTCACGCGAGTGACAATCACGCAGTGTGAATGAACAAAGACGCGAACTGAGAGAATCACCGACGAGTCGCCGACGCCCGTGAGATATTTGGCATGCTAAATATCTGGACCTGTCGGCGATTCAAAATCCTGCTGTGTGAAAAGTGTTGACTGAAAACTACATCGGCGATCACCGGCAGCCAGTGAGAGAGCAAGATACAGAGCAGCAGGGAGTTCGGGGAGGAGTTATAGATCACATATCAACATGATATGGCATTGTTTCAACAAAAAAAGCTTCTTCTCGGTCTATTTGGACACAATAAATGGAAGAAAAATTAGTAGAAATTTGGCAGGAGCACTCGTGTCTGTTTCACCAGCTGTACCACAACCGGGTCGAAAAAAAAAGTTTCACGTGAGAACTCCGGTCTTGCACGTGTGGTGTCGCGCATTGTTTCCTTTTCATATCTCACGCGTGTTTGTTGTGAAATGTAGTTTGCGTGCAGCGTGCTAGACAGAGTCTGTCGGCGATTTTTCTAAAGTCATGCAGTGTGAAACCTTCTGTCGCCGATCCATCGTCCAGTGTGAACACAGCAGCGACTGAATGCTGGCCAAGATAGTCATGCAGTGTGAAAAGAGCAGCGACCTGACTACTTTGAAAATCGTGCAGTCTGAAAGAGCCATTATTTCTAGTCTTCATTTCACAGTGTGCCCACAGAATCAAACTGTAGTTGCATCACTTTTAATATAATTTAACTAGCAACTCTTTTTACTCCGTTACATGTTATTGAAGATCTTTTACCATGAAAAGCAGTGAGCTGCTGACAGAACCCATTGACTGTTGATTAGTGATCCACCACAGAAATGACTTCCATGTGCGTGAAGGCTGACCTGCCATGGCCAAGCGCCAGCGGATGCATTAATTCCCCCCACGATCTTTGTGTTGAGAGGGGCTCTGCCACACTCTTCAAACAAGAAGAGAGATAAAGGAACTTTATTCTGATGCTCTCAGGAAAAAAGTGAATATGTTGCTCGATAAATTTTTATTATTGCGGTGAGAAATTATTTACCCATAGACAGGCAGTCACACCCTAGAGAAATTGAAACAAGAGCAGTTATTAAAAAAGACAAACCGATATTCAACAAAAGGTAGTTTGGTAGTTCGTACTTGCCAAGATCAAACTCCTGAGGACAGGAGGATGCAAGTGCAAATGTATATAACAAAACAAACTATAAAACATAACCCTGCCTCCTTTTAACATTTTAAAAAATAAATACTAACACATATGTGGTTCAAGCAATATGTGCATATCTGATAATCTTCACTGTAATAAAATAAAATATGACAAAACATTACCCAGCTGTATCTTGTTTGTTAAATGTAAGTTTTAATGATCAATAATAGCCATATTAAAAGTAAAAGGTATATGAAGCTAACAATTCAAGCAACCGTACAAAGGCAGCGCTCTAGTGGCTACACCTGTAAAGTTGAATAGCCTAAATATATAAAGTTGAGAAACTTTCCAAAACATTGTGACGGAACAAATTATAGATTCTTGAGACCAAAAAAGCCTTTGACCCCTGTTTGTTTGTTTGTTTGTTTGTTTGTTTGTTTGGACAGCGTTCCTGTGCTTGACACTTTGCCTGGGTTTAGATCGGGATTCTGGATTACTCAAATAAAGCTGCATTTGGATCTCAACCTTTGTATCTCAGAGCAGTTTGCAGTGTTGGGGAAGCTACTCTGAAACTGTAGTTTGACAAGCTACAAGCTACTCATAAGTTAAAGTAGTTAAACTACAGTTAAGCTACTCTTTTGGAAAAGTAGTTAGCTACACTACAAGTTACTATCAAAAAGTAGCTAGCTACATTGAAACTACTTTTGCTTTTTTGAACAACGTATTATTAATAACTGAATAAGTGTCTGAGGACAGAAGGGGACAATACTTTTTGAAATCATAATTTTATTGCATTGTTTTAAACACTAAAACAATGCAATAAAATTATGATTTCAAAAACTATTGTTTTATTACACACAACACCCAAATATCTCAGATTGTTTGTCAAAAGTGCAAAATTGTAACCAATAGGCTACAACATTGCAAGAAAAAAATATACATCCAACGTAAATTGCATGTAGAACATTTTCTCAAAAATAGCGATTGAACTTGGACAAATAAGGCCATGGGTAATTAACGTTAGTTGTTTCTCCATCCTCCAAATCTGCTGTCACATCTTGCTCCATCATCATGTGTGTGTCAAGACACTTCTGTACGTCAGTGAACTGTTAGCCGCAGATGTGTGATTAAACAACAGGTGGCGGTGATGGCAAAAAAATGAGTTTGTAATCTAACAAGAAGAAGAATATCCTAGCAGCGCGCTGATTCGCGCAGGCTCGACAAACACAATGTAGCTTTTGTTCGAGCTACACCGCTACTTGCTGCAAAAAGTAGTTAGCTACTGGAAAAGCTACACTGTTTAAAAAGCAACTGAGCTACAGCCAAGCTACTGAAAAATGTAGTTAAGTTAGTAGCTTCGCTACTTGTAGTTAACTACTCCCCAACACTGGCAGTTTGTAACAGGGTATGTGAAAAAAACAAAAGGAAAACCTTTTCTGTTTAGAACATTGTTGTTGTGTAAGGTTATAAGGACCAGATGAAATAAAGTTTTCATTACTTTATAAATATTTATATTATTTGGTCAAATGTTATTTTTTCTATATGAATTTAGAATTATAACATTAAGAAATATAAAAAATATTAGTAATTCAACTTGTAAAAATAGTTTATTTTTATTTTATTTTTTTAATTATTTTGTCCAGAGTAAGTGAAAGAATTTCTAAAGAACATTTCTATTAAGATGTATTCCTTTACCTTTGATTAGGAGAGTGACCACAAACACCAAGCTCAGTTTCCAGAACATCTTCATATTGCTGAAATCAGTGATCAATGATGACTGTGAACATTTATAGGCCTATCCCTTACGGCCTGACGCCTACACGCCTCATTTTCTCAGTGAAGTCCGGGTTGCCTTAGGCACACCTCAAAAATTCTCGAAAAAACATTCAGGCATTCAAAGATTCTTTCATATTGACAAACTTGACTCTCAACACTACATACCAGCATATGATGTTCATGTTTAAAGGGGACATATCATGCAAAATCCACTTTTTTAGCCTTTAAATGCATTTTGTTGTATATTTGGAGTGTTTATAAGTACAGAACATATGAAACTATTCTCTTCAGGTGCTTCGTTTATATCTTTATATTCTGTTTTGGTCATATTTTTTTTAACCTGTTCAGATTTTTCTGTTCTCTATTACGTTTTTTGAACAATTACTTCACAGTGTTTGCAGGGGAACTGCCAAATAAGGACATCGACTACCGGCCCAACACTTCGAGCAATCCGCCATTATTATTTCTCGCTCCGATTTTGTAGTCCAAGCTCAATGATGCAGAAGTTACGAGAGGGCAAGTCAAAATGTTCGGTTGTTGGATGTAGTGACCTGAAGCACTTAAAGGTGGAATACCTAAGATTTTTGCATTAAAATATCCCAAAATCACAAGGCCAGTGTTATATATTTAGTTATGATGATAACTCACAATATTCCAAATGTTTCAAACAATGTTTAAATCGCGAGAAAATTGAGATTTTAACCAAGGAAACGGGGCGTATGAGCAGGGGTGAGCTGGGAGTCGCCAGTCAATCGCGTCATATCCGCTTACCTCGGTATCCGCTCGTACTACGTGTAGTCCTGGACAAATGCGGTAGTTGTAGTTGTGCGTTAGCGTCTATCAAGCAACAAACGTCAGCTTGTTTCGCGCATTTATTCTCGGAATGTGAACTGTTGGCTGTAAAGGGGGTCACACACCGGACGAGAAGCGTCGCGCCACGTTTAGGACAACTCCACAGCATCGCACACCGGACGCGCACTTTCTGGACACCGGACGCGCACTTATTGGCCAGCAATATTGTTATGTTTAATGACATGAAATGAAGATAATGTCTGTTCTATGTTATGATTGTACTGTACAATTAAATACAATCGTTGCTGAGTCTGCAGTCTGAAAACTTTACCTCAGAGCACCCGTTGAACCGTTCACTGAATGAATTGAGAATCTCACCTGAAAATTCTAATAATAACATAAGCAATTGTGATTCAAGCAGCTGATTTCTGTAAATGACTGCAAAACTAAATGCATATTGCAGCATAGGGCGAAGTCAGGATCCATTAGCAACGATTTGAGACAAAAATAATTAAAATTTTATATAAAACTATGTAAATGGCGCTCTGTGGCGCAGCAGGATTTTAAACACGGTCCTGAGACGTTGCTGGGCGCCGCGGACAGACACCGAATGGCGCCGCCGTTATGTGTAACGTTACACTTATAGATAATAATGTGTTCGAATTTTAAAGATGTGGCGCGACGCGGCGCTGCAGCTTCTCGTCCGGTGTGCAACCCCCTTAACGTTAATTTTGTGAAACTGTTGCTGTGGTTACTTACACGACATGAAAAGATGTGTCAAATGTACATTAAATTGATTTTTGATTTTTATAAAGTTACCAAGGAGGACCAGCCACGTCAACTCCTTGCAAGAGACCTGCCCCTTCAAACCCTCTCCACCATAGCTTCGTTTAGTGACTCGTACAGTAACTAATTTACTTTTAAACCTGACTTTTCTTGCGGTTATTTCAGTTTAATGAAAAACAAGCATGTCATTAAACGCAACGTTTATAGAAATCGAACTTTACCTCATCCATGACAACTAATTTTCGATTCCCGTCTGACTGATTTATCCACGGTGGAGTTGAAAACAACAGTTCCCATCATTCCGCGTTCCTCCACGTCGTCATCAAGCAAAGCCATTGTTGTTGTTTTGAATGTAGCGCCCTCTAGCAGCATCTAAATCTTAGGTATTGCAGCTTTAAAGGATTCCCACTTCAACAACCTCCGCCAGTATAAAGAAGGGTTTGCTGATCTACTTCATCTGAAAGAGGGGTAAATTCCTTCTTTGGAGATGACGAACAGAGCATTTCGATAAGCTGTAACGTTACATATCGTTAATAAAAATAAAGTACTTTACTTTCTTAAAAAACTTGGTGGTTATGGTTTAGCAGTACCTTAATTAGGGCCCGAGCACTAACAGTGCGAGGCCTATTGAAACTGTTAGGATTATCAGGGCCCGAGCACTAACAGTGCGAAGACCCTATTGAAACTGTTAGGGTTATTTTTCTTTTTTCTGCAAAGTAAGCGCCATTTTCGGGGCCGCAACATGCTCAAAAACTCACCGAATTTGGCACGCATGTCAGGACTGGTGAAAAATTTCATATTTTGTGGGTTTCGCGGATGGGCGGGGCAAAATGGCTTGCTAGCGCCACCTAAAATTGGAAAAAAATTAGCCCCTCGTCCACGTTCAACCTACATGCACGAAATTTGGTGGGGATGTGTATCATTTCAAGACGCACAAAAAAGCCTCAAGATCCCATACCGTAAACTCGACAGGAAGCCCGGCATTTTGAATTTGGCGACCGATTTGGGACGATTTACACACTCCGTACTTTTCGTCGATGGGCGTGTCCGTGGCGTCGATGATTCGCCATGAAACAGGAAGTTGTAGTAACTTGGCTGTAAATGCTCAGATCTGCACGGAATTTAACACATTTGACAAGAATCCCGCCCTGAACAAATCTACATGCTGATATTCACCCACAGTCATAGCGCCACCTAGTGGCAACAGGAATTAACCTTTAACGAAGCAGCCCCCGCCGCACGTTTGACCGACATGTACGAAATTTCTCTGGTACATCTACCATGTCCAGATGCCATAAACTCAACAGGAAGTCGGACATTTTTTAATTTTACCACCATTTTTGGATGATTTACTCATTACGTACTTTAACTAACTCCTCCTAGGGCTTTAGACGAATCGACTTCAAATTTCTGCTGTGCCTTCTAAAGGCATTGACGATGTAAAGTTTTCGTCGATGGGCGTGTCCGTGGCGTCGATGATTCGCCATGAAACAGGAAGTTGTAGTAACTTGGCTGTAAATGCCCAGATCTGCACGAAATTTTACACATTTGACAAGAGTCCCGCCCTGAACAAATCTACCTGCCGACATTCACCCACAGTCATAGCGCCACCTGCTGACAACAGGAAGTGACCTTTAACGAAGCAGCCCCCCCCCCCGCACGTTCAACCTACACGCACCAAATTTGGTGGGGACGTGCATCATATCAAGACGCACAAAAAAGCCTCAAGAACCCATACCCTAAACTTGACAGGAAGTCCGCCATTTTAATTTTTGCGGCCATTTTGGTACGATTTACACACTCCGTACTTTAACGAACTCCTCCTAGGGATTTTGTCGGATCAACTTCAAATTTCTGCTGTGCCTTCTAAAGGCATTGACGATGTAAAGTTGTGCTATCTGTGCGTTATTGTCGATTGGCGTGTCCGTGGCGTCGATGATTCGCCATGAAACAGGAAGTTGTAGTAACTTGGCTTTAAATGCCCAGATCTGGACGAAATTTTACACATTTGACAAGAGTCCCGCCTTGAACAAATCTACATGACAATATTCACCCACAGTCATAGGGCCACCTGCTGGCAACAGGAAGTGACCTTTAACGAAGCAGTCCCCGCCGCATGTTTGACCGGCATGTACGAAATTTCTGTGGTACATCTACCATGTCCAGACGCACAGAAAAGTCTCTTGGAGCGATGCCCTAAACTCAACAGGAAGTCGGCCATTTCTAATTTTACCGAGATTTTTGGATGATTTACTCATTACGTACTTTAACAAACTCATCCTAGGGATTTAGTCGGACCGACTTCACATTTCTCCTGTGCCTTCTAAACGCATTGACGATGTAAAGTTGTGCTATCTGCGCTTTTTCGTCGATGGGCGTGTCCGTGGCGTCAATGAATTATGATTATTATTAAAAATAATAACAGTTCAATTGTCTTTGGTGTGAGGCAGTCTGTAATGTCTCTGTCAGGCGTCCACATCTTCCCGTTGGGCAGTGGGGTTTGTAGTCCACGACATGTTGGCACGCTTGGTGAAGAGACTGACACAGATCTGTGTGGTATAAGCCTATATATGGTTGAACGGCTAAGTGTTGTTTAGACCAATAGTGGAGTGTCGTCAGAGATGGGCAGTATTTTAATTACAAAATACTCAAAAGTAATTCAATACGTATTACAAATACATGTGATTTGTATTTTCCTTAAAAAAATCAACCAAATGTTCTGCGCATCTCTTCAGTAAAGCCGGTTCCTTAATTAGTAGTAAATCACCTTCACCTGCTTTTAGATGAAAGATATGATGCAGATATGAGTGTTAAATTAACACTTAAGAGTGTTAAAGTTAATGAGATAATTAAGTGATTAATTTAGTGATGATTGAGCATTATTGAAGACACCTGATGATAACAAGCAGAATCACTGAAGGACAAAACCACAAATTGTAAGTCACCATTATGCTTTAGTTGGGCTCTTGACCCTTAAATTATTAACTTTAGATTTTGTTCGGCTGTTGTTTCTGAGTTAAAACTGCCAGATGAACAAAGAAAAAAAAAGGGATCTAATAGTGTTGGTTATGTTATGATGATCATCATTTGAATTTTATGTTTGTGATTTATTCTGTTGGTTACAGCATATGTGTGATTATGCATATATATCCAAAATTTTAGATATAATATAATCGATTTCTTAAATTAAAAAAAAAAAATCAGATTCACAGGCTGATTATTCATGTTTCTAAATAAATTCATTTGAAAGAATTTTGATCAGAAAAATGTTTATCAAAATGTTATTTGTTACAAGAAAAATAATAATAATCATATGCCGTAGAATCACAAAGCTATTGCTAATGAGTTAAACTAAACTATTTCAATAAGTTTCATTTTTTCAGATCAAAGCGTGATTATGTCAAAACATAACCAACACTATCAGATCACACTTTTCTTTGTTCATTTGACTGTTATAAATCAATAACAGCAGACAAACAAAATATATAGTGAAAGTATAAGTGTCAAGAGCCCAACTAAAGCAAACACTGATCTCCACAACGGTGGCTTACAATTTGTGATTTTCTCCTTCAGTGATTCTGCTTGTTATCAGGTCCATTCCACCATAGATGACGAGAACCTACAGGCCTTGGACGGGTGCTTAGGAGCATTCCGAGAGGATGCGCTTTGAGGACACAGTTGCATCACAACAGAGCGCTCCACCGGGGGAATCCCGGTGTACCCATGGGCGACTGCGCCGTCGAGGGGAGGAAAGGCGGGGGACGCTGACGAACGCACACAGGAGGTCAAAGGAGCCTTCCATGTCTTCGTCAGTTCCCCATGCAGCTCGGGAAAGAAAGGAATTTGGGTCGGCTGTGGCCGTGAGGCAAGAGCCTTGCCCAAAAACCAATCATCCATCCGCGAGCGCTCGGGACAGGGTGGAGGATTCCACTCTAACCCGATGCTCACAGCGGCCCGAGATAGCATGGCCGTCATCAAATTTTGTACCTATATTTTAAAATTAAAAATTAACTTTTGTATGTAATGTAAATTAATTTCTTGAAAGTCATGCAAATTTCAGCACATCTTATAGGCTAAAGCACCAAGTCTGAGATTTTTAACATGCCATTGTTTACATGCCTTTGCTTTGATTTTGAACCCTGGCCAACTGTCAATCTTATTGATTTATAAATCAATCAATCAACCAATCAATCTATCTATCTATCTATTAGGGGTGGGAATCTTTGGTCACCTCACGATCCGATTCCGATTCTGGGAGTCACGATCCGATTCCAGAACGATTCTTTACTCCCCCCCCCCCTTTAATTCATTAGTTTTTATAATTAAGTAGGCCTACTTTTTTAAATAATTACAAATTTTCTACAAAATAATTAAGTTGTTTGTTAAGAATTTTAAACTAATTTAACTTCAAAACATACAAGCAAGTAGCAAATAATAAAGAGGAGCAAAGAAACATACAACAAACAAAAAGTGCTTTCAGTAGCCTATAGATTATCTGAACGTTTTCCAATCAAGAACTTGAGTGAATTTTCTTCATCTTTACTGTAGTTTTTTTACTATGACAACATAGACTACTGCGGGAAATCTATCAAGCTGCATTCACGCACGCATCTCTTTTGAAATATAAGAAGTAATGTGGTTTGTCCTGTCCGTTTAATCCCTTAAGGCTGTGTTTACGTTAATTTTGCACAAGTACATTAAACCACGGAGACGCACAGCCTCATGCGCGAGCAGTCTACATAAACAAAGCGCGCGTGAGGATCGTCTGTGGTGAGGATTTGAAATTGAAAGCACTCTTCCGTTAGTGGCTAATATTGATCATTATCATTGTATTATCTATCATACATATTCAATTCATAATCGGTCATATAATTTAATATTATTATGCAATTAGGTTTATCTAAGTTGTGCCCCCCTGAAAAAAAATGTAATGCCCATCCGACCGTGAATTTGTGTCTGGCATAACATACTGCAATACAAATTTAGCAATGTAGCAGACAAATTCTCCATTCCTACCCTTATTATACTGTCTATGTTCCTACCATCTCATTAGCTCCAGAGTCGTCTCCACGCACGTTGTTGTTGGTCAAAGTCGTCTTTGTCAACCAGAGGCGCTGCAATAGGGCAGGCAAGGCAGGCAATTGCCTGGGGCCCCACATTTTGAGGGGGCCCCCGAGGGCCGATCATTTAAACAATCAAAAATGTTCGTATTAATATAACACGCAGTGACACCGCAACACCTCGGCATCCCCCTTAGTGGGGTCCCCTCTCTCGCGACTCGCGAGGCTGCTTATGCTTTCGCCGCCTCTGTCGCCTTTTTCAAACTGCCGCAGCGCTTACTCGCATTTCTGAAACCGAAAATCATATCCGAAAATGCATGAATTCATGTATTAAACATGCAGAGGACATATCCAACTGGATAAAACGATAACGTTGTGCGTTTCCATTACAGATTTGCGCAAAACTTTTACGATATTTTCCAAATGTCGATAAAAAACTATTGCGAAATGACGGTGTTTCCATTAACCGAAGTTTTGTGACTAAAACGTCTTTTTTTCCCTCTCGCGATAAGTCATTCCAAAAATCATGGCAACGGACGTTGGTAAGTTTACCTATTTCACAGATATGCACCGCACTAGACATTATTATTAATGGAAGGAGACGTGTGTTATTCAAGCATTAATGGCAGGGAAAGACACGGAGTTCCTGCGTTTCTCCCTTATTTCTGCTTCGGTGTCTTGTTGGCATTTCTTTGAAGTTTAGAGAGGCTATTCCTGTAATTATTGTTTCTTTAAAAAAAAAAAAAAAGAATTTAATAAAGAACTCGTATCATGTCCAAACGGCCGTTGCAAAACGAAAAATGAACGGTTGTTCTATTTTTAAAATGCAAAGTTGAACACCATCATTTTAGTTTGACCACACCATAGCTGCGCTATAACATCTCAACAAATTTTCAGATATTTGTTTATGACTTTTTGCCCCCTTTAAAACATTTAAAATATTCACAAATTAATATGGGGAAAATTTTTTGATTTTACTGGTTTTTTTAAGGCCAAATTAGAACATGGATATTTATGATATTTTTCCTGCAGTGCTGTGGCTATAGGAGAGTTATTATGCGTCTGAAAAAATAACGAGCTACACTGAGCACTCAAGAAATATTTATAGTTTCTATTTTATGTAGTTAAAATCATAGTTCCAGCTGTAATATTACTGGTACGAGAAAAGCCCCACAGTGTGAGTGTTGGAGAGTGACATTAGACCATGAGAATTTCTAAAAACTGCTTTATTTGATGAGAATAAACATTGTAGAAAGATATGAATGCCTCCTGTCATGTGTTGAACGATGTTTTCTTCAGAGTGTCCAGGAAGTATTGCTCCTCCTGCAGGAAGTCTCTGTCCTGTTAGAGGAATGAGTAGAAACACTTAGTGTGTGTGTGTGTGTGAGATGTTGTGCATTTAGGGTGATAATGGCTGTCAACTCAATGCTGAAGTGAAATAATTGTACTGGTGTTTTAATGATTAGTGCAGCTCTCTGCAATCACTGCGGATTTAAAGAGTTGGAGATTCATTTTTAATGTGTCATTTGATTTAGATCACCTCATAACTGCATTTATAATCATATAAATGGTTCTCAAGTATTAGACCGACAAAAGTTTTTTTTTTAAAAATAAATGTATTGCCAATCCCTCCAGATGGACTGTTGCACATCTGTCCATTTATTGCAATAGCCAATGATTATTAATATGCCATTTTGGTTCACATTAATTTGCTTTTTTCATTTCATGTCATAAAATTGTATTTGTATTGCAATCCTAGATCACTGTGCAGTTTATATACAGCATTTACAAAATCTGGTTAATGCAACACATAGTATTTCATGCATGTGAATTTGTATACTGCACGATTTGGCAAATTAAATAATTCATCCACATATGCAATGAAATATTTCCACCCTAAAAGAACAGTCAAGATAGGGATTATGGGTAAGGGTCAGTTATAATCACTCATGGCCACAGAAATGATGGTCCTGATCTGATACCCTTGAGAGTGTGTGTATGCGACAGGAAGTAAGTGTGTAAGACTGTCCCATGTCTTAAAAATGCCAAATTGCATTTTCTCGAATATCGAGGATAAGCGTATCCCATCATGCATCATGTTCAGGAACTCACATGCCTCGAAATCATACAATGTTGAGGAAAACATTCCACTGTGAGTTCAATTAGTTACATATATAAATAATATCTAATATAATTGCTATAATATAAACTAATATAAATATAAGTGTTGCACGTTGTATTGGTGCAAAGATTAGGGTAGGCTATGTGTATTTTGTAAGTGCTAAAAGTAAAAATAAAAAGCTCTGTAAACATGTATTTTTGCAACACTATAAGTGTGTCCCAATGAATCAAATGTTCTACACACACTTGCAGTGTGTAAAATAATAAAAGTGAAACAATGGTCCTAGACAAAAAACTAGCGATAAGTAGACTTTATTGTGGTCCACACCAACAGACAAGAATGTGTTGTTTATGATGTTGAAGTGGATCGTAAATGGCTTTTAATCTGGATCAACTCGACTGATTATTTCACTATTGGATTATTGGCTATAAAATCAATGGGAAATATGATGAGATCTTTCCTCTTGTATTTATTCAATTATTTTTACAATATCTATTTATTGTTTGCTATGCTTGCTGAAGTGATTTGTTGATTTTCCACAGGATTCGCTCAGAAACTGCTGGTTTGATTTGAATATGGTTGAATTATTCACTTAATCATTTCATAGATGTATATAATACACACTTGAGCTAGATATTTCCATTCTATTAGTATATTTTTATCAAGATATTTATTTGAATTTTGGACTTACATTTGGGTTTTATTTGGCTGAACAAAAATATCTGTTATTTTTTTCACTTTATTTGATTTACACCTTTGAATTAATGGCTTCAACATCAATGGGAAATTTGTCAAGATCTTCCCTTTTTTACTCAATAATTCTTGCATGTTTTTGTTTATTCTTTTATTTTTGCATATTTCATTCAATTTTTGCTGAACTCTAGTTTGATTTTTTTTAATTATTCAGGAACTTTTGGCTTTACTTTCGCATTTAAATGAGGATTGTTGTGTGCGGTTATATGTGAATGTTTTTAAAATGTAATAGCCATGAATAAATGAAGGCTTTTTATATTGTTTCTAAACTGAAGGTAGCCATTTTGACTTGTTGAAAGTTGGGCTGTGCCTGATATTCTAATTTATCTTTGTAAAGAAACCTCATTGCTTAACTGGCTACTTTCTGCTGTCTCAGACGAAGACATCACTTCCTATCTGCCACCGTAACTTCTGTTGGGTGCAGTTCGCAACCTCACCACTAGATGCTGCTAAATATTACACACTGCGCCTTTAAGTGTATATTGTGACGGTATCACCTGTGAAGAGGGTGTTGTCGTACCTTCTCTGCGGTGTGTTTGATGAGGGCGAGGCGGGCGTGTAGTTCGCCGGGCAACGGGTCGACAGCGGCGTTCAGGTGTGTGCTGGCCAGCGCTGGAGAGAAATCTAACACACACACACAAGTGACTCACTGTCTGAGACGCTGAACGCCTTCAGTGAGGATGTGAACAGAGACATTACCTGCGATGAGAGGCGCTGACGTCACTGGATTGACTGGAAGAGTGTGTCTCAGTCGCTCCATGTCTCTGTGATGATCCGTCATCCTCAAGCGCTCCTGAGAGGTCACATGATCAGAGTTACGTAATTACATGACTACATTAGTGAGTAGTGTTTAACATCATTTACCGTAACAAGCTACATTTCCATCAAATAGTGGAGTAGATGACCAAACCCATGGTTTCAGTCAAACATGAGGCTAAATATCCTCAGTGAATCGTGTATTTGAATCAAATAACATTGTTAAAACGATTCATTGATTCGAGTTGCAGTATGACATGATGCTTTTATTATAGTGAAGAATGTAGTTCAAAGCTGCTGTTCATCAGTGTTTAGGCTGTTTTTATAGTGTTATTAGTGGTTAATGTAAATATATCTGTTCAATTTAACACTATTACCTGATATTGTGCTATTTAAATATTGGTCTGATAAAGATATAATTCTTTAAAAACATCGTGCTCATCCTTAAATCTCTTCAATGCAGTGTTTTGTTAGTAGCTTGTGGAGTAGAGAACAACTTTAAAAGGCAACCGCCATTTATTTTAGATTTATAAAATAATTATTGACACAAATATACACATATATTTTACATATTTATTAAAAAAATATGAATATACATACACTACCGGTCAAAAGTTTTAGATCGGTAAGATTTTTTATGTTTTTAAATGAAGTCTCTTCTGCTCACCAAGGCTGCTTTATTTGATGAAAAAAAAAAGACAAACAGTAATATTGTGAAATATTATGACAATTTAAAATGACGGTTTTCTATTTCAATATATTTTAAAATGTAATTTGAAAGCTGAATTTTCAACATCATTACTGTTGCTGATTGCACATCAGTTTTCAGTCTCACATGATCCTTCAGAAATCATTCTAATATGCTGATTTTATGCTCAAAAAACATAAATTATTATTTTCAATGTTGAAAACAGTCGTGCACCATTTTCCCCCAAAAATTCTATGATGAATAGAAAGTTCAAAAGAACAGCATTTATTTAAAATATAATCTTTTCTAACATTATAAATGTCTTTATTTAACTCGTCCTTGATGAATAAAAGTATTTTCTAATTTCTTTCCCCCAAAAATAAAAAATAAATTCTTACTGACCCCAAACTTTTGAATGGTAGTGATTAATGTTACAAAAGCTTTCCATTTCAGATCAATTCTGTTCTTTTGAACTTTCTATTCATCAAAGAAACCTGAAATATAAATGTAAAAAACTGTTTTCAACATAGATAATAATCATAAATATTTCTTGAACATCATATTATAATAATTTTTGTAGGATCATGTGACACTGAAGACTGGAGTAATGATGCTGAAAATACAGATTTGATCACAGGAATAAATTACACTTCACTATATATTCACATAGAAAACCGCTGCTTTAAATTGTAATAATATTTCACAATATTACTGTTTTTTTTGTTTGTTTGTTTTTTTTTTTGTCAAATAATTGCAGCCTTGGTGAGCAGAAGAGACTTCTTTTAAAAACATAAAAAATCTTACCGATCTAAAACTTTTGACCGGTGGTGTGTATATATATATATATATATATATATATAAAAATAAAGTATTTTTTTTAATTTATAATTCTAAATATCAATATAGAACTATATAATATGTATTTGGAGACCTGCTGTAAGCTGTGCTCCTGCTGTCGGAGGCGCTCCAGCTGGGCATGAATGCTGCGCAGTCTGGCCTGATGTTCGTCCTCCACCTGTCTGGCCTCTCTCAGCGCTCGCTCTCCCTCCTCGAAGCGCTCGGACGCCAGCTGCAAACACACCAGAGCGGACGGGTCAGAGTCACATGATCAGGTGTGTCACTCACACGCTGACCGCGGCGCTTCAGGCCTCACCTTGCTGAACGCCTCCACTTCCTGAGCGCGTGTCTTGAGTCGCAGGGCCGTGGCGCTCAGCTTCTCCTTCTCTCTGTCCAGCTCCTGCCTCAGCGTCTCCAGACCGTCTCTCTCTCTCTGCAGCGATTCCTCCTTCTGCTTCAGCTCTCCGGCGCGCAGCTTCAGATCCGCCTGCTCCTGAGTAACACAGAGGAAAACCGGGATTGACTGCTCCGTCTCGCCTCAAACAACCCTGAGTAAAACTTGTTCACTTTAAGTCAGTTGCATTAAAACGTAGAATAGTCTGATTGCGGATGAAAAGACTTGCTGTTTTTGCCAGTCAGATTAGTTTACATCTTCACAATTTCATTACAAGTTAATATTTTGTATAATTTTTTAAGCCAGAACAGAACGACTTTTCCGAGCAACACACAGCCGTGTTTCATTTCTGAATGAATCTGTGAATGAATCAATCGGGTGAATCAATGATTCAACGACTCACTTGTAAAGAGAGCCATTTACTCAATTCCTGAATGAATCAGCCGTTTATTTAGTCAGTTATCGCCACCTACTGGCAGATTTAGTTTCCTTTATAGAGTTTCATTTCATTCTGAAGTGAACTATTGCTTTAACCCTCTGATGGTCCTCGGTCACTTCTGACCGAATCATTTTCTCTTTTGAATTTCTAAAAATCACAGCTTCATCAGAAGGTTATGATGATACTTGGTGACTTTTTTGGCATTTGGTATGTGAATACAAAAAAAAAATTGAGGTCATGATCCGAGCATGCTAAGTGGTCGTAAAAAAAAATAGTCACACTCTTCGGTCAGAAATGACCGACCCATAGGAAATGAATGGGAAATTTACAAAAAACTAAAATTCTCTGAATTTCTACAAATCACAGCTTTATCGTAATGTTACGAAACTTGGTGACATTTGTGGCATTTGGTATGTGAACACAAAAAAAATTTGAGTTCATGATCCGAGCGTGCTAAGTGGTCGTAAAAAAATTAGTCATGATTTTGTGACTAATGGTCAAAAATGACCCCCATAGGAAATGAATGGGGAATTGACAAAAACACAAAAATTCACAATTTTTTATTTATTAATTTTTTTTTACAATTTTTTTAATAAGAAATCATTTTGAGATTGTTTCAACTATATATTCAAATCCACCAAAAAAAAAAAAAAAGTGTTTATAAACAGCTGGGAAATTCACATGCTTCTACATAGAGAGCTGTACATGCCATCTAGTGGTTACACCATGACTCTACGCTTTCTCTATACTGTAACCAGATGGTGATAATTTTCTTTAAAAAATATTTTTTTTCTGAAGGCCTAGACTCTATATTAAACAAAAATACTGCATTAATATTTTTTTTAAATAATCTATATATTTATATATATATATATATATATATATATTTCCATTGAAAAAATAGACAATAAATATTGCATAAATATTAATAAATTCAATCAAATTGTCTCAAAACACTAAATTAAAAAGAATAACTATTATAGAACAAAAATAAATTGCATTGGTTTTACTGAGATGGAAGAAGTTTCATTTTTAGGCCTCCGGTCACTTTTGACCGGGAAGTCCCAGGACGTGACTCATAAAGGAAGACCATCAGAGGGTTAATATTAGCTGTAAAGTATGAATGAATGCATGTTGAGTTGTTGCCCTGTGCTGTGATCTGCTGATATAGTGTGTGAAGGTTCACACACACACACCTGTGCCATGCTGAGGATGGATCCCTCTCTGTTCGCGTCTCTCTCCATGAGGCGGCTGGCCTCTCTCTCGACCCGCTCCTGTCGAAGCATCTCCTGCGTGTGGAAGCGGCTCCACTCGGCCGCCAGTTTCCGCCGCTCTTCAGCGCAGTGTGTCATGACGGACTGCTGCTCCTCCAGCAGAGCGCTCTGAGAGAGAGAGAGAGAGAGAGTAACAATACCCTCATGTCACGATTCACAACAAAATATTGTTATACAATACACACATACAGTACATTTTTATTTTGGTTGGACTATACACAATACACAATGTATATTGTGTCACTATCCACAATAGATACTGTTGCATTTTTGTATTGCGAAAAAAAATCACTGGAATTTATCATTTTCTTCATATTTAATGAATGATATGATGTCATTTTGTGCCTGACCTTTGCCCTCTCCAGCTCCTCTCTCTCCATGCTGAAGTGTTGCATCATGGTCCGTCTCTCCTCCTCCAGTCCTCTCAGAGAGGATTCTGCTTTGGCCTGTTCTGACGTCACACGCCAGCGCTCCTGAACACACAAACCAGCGTAACATCATGAGAAGATTTTCCCGTTCCTGTTGCTCGACCGCTCTAGTCTGAGCCGATCCAGACGGTTACGGGTGTATTTCAAATTGTGGGGCTGATAACAGAGCTCTCGAATTAAGCACGAGTTTACTGATGGTGTGAGATGTAAATAACGAAGTGTTATGGAGGATGGCAACAGTGTCGGCCCAGATCCAGCCCAAGAATATTAGGCTGCTGTCACTTTAAGAGCTGACGCACATATCCATTAGTGTTTTCTTTCTCAACCGTTTATGTTCACTTAAAACATATCTTGGAGTTCACATGTCCCAGGTGTGGGTCGACACTGATGCCGTCTAGAATATTTCTTTTAATTGTATTCTTAACTTGTGTTTACATTGCTCAGCCCGACGGTGTAAAAGCGACTGTTAAACGGTCTGACTGATGTTTCATTCATGTTCACAGCATGTAACTGAGTGTGTGTTGTGTTTCTCCACCTTCTCCAGCTGTCTCTGCTGCTCGCCCAGCTGTGTGTCCATCTTGGCGATGACCTCTTTGAGCCGTGACCTCTCTTCGCTCATCTCGCGCTGCTGCTGACTCAAACGCTCCTGCAGCACTGAGCCACAAACACACACACATTCACATCAGCTCCTTTGTTTCGCTCAAATTTATAGAAAATGAAAATAGATGTGTGTGAACTGTAAAAGGTGTTCGGGAATGCACGTGCGATAGTGAATTAGGTCGTCAAGGGTCTTTTTAAAACGTCTTAAATGCTTTTAAGTTAAAAAAAATATTTTAAATGGCAATATCTTAAATAAAAAAAAAAAATCTTAAATGGCTTAAATTTCTTAAATTAAGAGGTCTTAAATTTGAGTTTGCAAAACAGGAATCATATTATGGTTTAATATGACTATTACATTGCATTCAAAAAGAACACCTAGCACTGTTGTGTGGCTTACAATCATCGAATACTGCAGATTTAATGCTCATAGATTGCTTATTGATTGATTTATGACTGTTTTCTTCATGGTGTGAAGATATATATCATATTTATCATTTTATATACTGAAATGTGTTGTAGATGGTTGAAATTGTGCATGTTTTATCTCCCTCATATGTTTGAATGAGAACAGACATTTCAAAATAAGAGTCCCGGTGTGTTTCGGGCTCGTTTATACTGCAACTAAAAGTTCAGCATTATGAAGAACACATAGTTTTTTTGGTTATTATTGGTTACAAAATAAACTGTATCTGGCATTTAATTCTCTGCTTAGACACATATTTATAATTTTTGGATTCTAATAAAATAATTTTGTCTCCTATCCCTTGTTTATTTATTTATATCTTTATTTGACATGGACATACAATTACATTGGACGAACCATATGCATTTGTTTTTAGTGATTATAGCATACATGCTAAATTTCAACACCTGTCCACGGGAGGCTTTTAAAAATAAAATAAAATACAGTAACAAGGGAGAATAAATAAAAAATAAAAACAGCAAACAGTTTAAAAAAACAGTTTACGCCAAGGAATTTAAAAAAAACAGGGTAATTGCATAATTTTGTCTCATAATTCTGACTTTTTGTGCAGTTGTGAGCTTATATCTCACAAATCTTACTTTATTCTCAGAACTGTGAGTAAAAAAGTCATAGTTACCGTTTTTATTTTTTATTCTACTATGGCGAAAGAAAACTTCCATAGTTCAAGGAAAAACAAATAATTTGATGCATTTTAATTGCACGCCTAGTTCCTCATGCTCTTCTAAAATCTTCAAATGCTCCGTTTACTGGTATTAAGATTTGGTCGATGGGATCACAGGTGGACGACAATAAATACAGGTGTAAACGGGGTCAAAACCGGTTTGAGCTTGTCCATTTTTGCCCACTTCTATAAGTAGTCGAAAACACATTTAAAGGGATACTCCACTATTTTTGGAAATAGGCTCATTTTACCACTCCCCCAGTGTTAAACAGTTGGGTTTGACCATTTTTTTATGTATTCAGCCGATTTTTTGATATTTTGAAGAATATCAGTAACCAGACGGTTTCTGGTCTCATTGACTTCCGTAGTATATTTTTTTCCTACTAAAAAAATTGACTGAATGGATTCGAAAACGGTAAAACCCAACTGTTTAACTCTGGGGGAGTGGTAAAATGAGCCTAGTTCCAAAAAAGTGGAATATCCCTTTAACCGAATTGCTTCCGTTGTGTAAACGCTCATGTGATCGAATGTGTTCAAACAGCCACAGAAGACCATCGGACCTAATGAGTGAACATTATGAGAAGTCCACTAGCTAGATGGGATTTAAACTATCGGCTGAAGACTCAGGCTTGGTTTGAAGATGAAAAATGTACAAAGCACAATGTTCTCTCTCCATTCCTGATTAATAACACACACACTCAGTGTTCGACTGTCTGTCAGAGCAGAAACTAAAGCTGATGTTCTCCGTATGTTTCCGTCTTCTCCGGTGTGTTCATATGTGAGTTTATTTTGTCCATTAGATCTGCAAACCCATACATACACACACACACACCCTCCCATTGAAGAAAGCAGGACAGAAGTGTTTGAAGATGGAATAAAACATCAGGTGCCGATCCGATCGACTAAAACGCATCTTAACACCAGGTGTAAACCGAGCCGAACTATGAGCAGATGTGCATGTGTGTGTGTGTGTGTAGAGATGCACCTCTGAGCTGCTGGTCTCTCTGTCTGGCTCCGAGCTCGAGCCCCTGAGCCGTGTGCTCATGTGAACTCTCCACACGAGACGACAGGTCGCCCAGCCTGCGGGAGAACAGCTCCATCTGCTCGATGACGGCCGTCAGAGACCTGCACACACACACACACACACACGATGAGAGCGGGCGGGCGAGAGATTGCTCTGTGTGTGTGATCGCTGGCGGGCTTCACCTGGTCTGGGACGTGGCGCTGGTCACGGCGTCGATCTCCTCGTCCTTCAGCTTCTTCAGGTGCTGGATCTGCTCTTCGTGATCTCTCTTCATCTCCAGGATGGACTTCCTGTCACACACAAGTCAAACAAACCAGCTCGTTTTACACTCGGGTGGGTTCGCCCGTTTATTTCTGTTACCACCATCAACTTTTACAAGGCTTAAACATTTGAGCAAAAGTTATTCTTTTTTTAATGAAGAGCTAATAAGTAAATGAAAATGAAAACAGTAATTAAACATTCACAATAAAATGCTTACTAAAGAAACGATGAGATTTATGTTGATCTGCACGTCACGTGACCATTAACTGACTTTAGTTATTGGAGGTTTGCATGACGGTATTTGGATTCTGCATTTGACTGATTTGATTCATTTTGTCTAGAACTACAATAACCATCATGTTTACACACAGCGCCGGAATAAGAAAAGAAAGTAACTTGCATTACTTATTTTAAAAAGTAACTCAGATATGTTGTTGTAAACCAGTTACTTGAAAAAGTAATCTGATTACATAACTCAAGTTACTTGTAATGCGAGTGTGTGTGTGTGTGTGTGTGTCACCTCTGCAGGTCTCGGAGTCTCTCCACCTCTCGGTCTCGGTCCTGTTGGCTCTGTGTGAGTCTGCGCTGGAGCTGGTTCTGAATCTCGATTCGCTCCTGCTCCGCCACACGTGTGACGGCCGCCAGTCTCTCCGCCAGATCCTCGTTCTCCTGACGCAAGCGGGACTCTCGCTGAGCAGACGATTCCTCCAGCAGCTTCACACGCGCTCTGACACCAGAACACATGCGTGTAAAGAATAGCTCTTTTAACACAGTTTGAGTGTGTGTGCATGTTCTCCATGAGTTCAGTGTGTGAGAGTGAGAGAGTGTGAGTGAGAGTTTGAGTGAGTGAGTGAGTGAGTAAGTGAGAGAATGAGTGAGTGAGTGAGTTTGGGTGCGAGAGAGAGAGTGTGAGTTTAAATGAGAGAGTGTGAGTGAGTGAGTGAGTGAGTGAGTGAGTGAGTGAGTGAGTGAGTGAGTGTATATAATATATAATACCAATATTAGAGAAACTTTTCTGCCCAAATTTGAATCCTTGATCCCATCATTCTCTGGTCTGAGTGACACTGAGAAAATGTTCTTGTTACTCGGAGAAGATGATAATACAGCTGCACTAGCGGCCAAATATGTGTTAGCTATTCACAAGGCCAGAGACAGCTAATTGTATTGATTCATTTATTAATATATAATACTGTGTTTATTTATTTACTATGCTACATGTGACATGATCTATATGACATGATCTATACATATATGTTCTGTGTGTTTGTTCTATTATTTATATATAATATGTTGATGCTTTGGCAACATTGTGTTACACAGTCATGCTAATAAAGCTATATTGAAATTGAGTGAGAGAGAGAGTGAGTTTGGGTGCAAGAGAGTGAGCGAGAGAGAGAGTGAGTGTGAGTTTGAGTGAGTGAGAGTGCTAGTGTGTGTGTCTGCTTGTGCTTGTGTGTGAGTTTGAGTGAGAGTGTGAGTGTGTGAGTTTGAGAGTGAGAGAGTGATGTATGTATGTGAGAGTGTGAGTTTGAGTGAGAGAGTGCGAGTGTGAGAGATTGAATGAGAGTGTGAATGAGTGTCTGTGTGTTTCTGAGATTGAGTGTGTGTATGTGTGTGTGTTACCTGTGCATGTTCTCCATGATCTCAGTGTCTTGTTTGTGCCTCTGCTGGACACTTTCTAACAGCATCTGATTCTGATCTCTCTCCAGCTGTGAGCTCCTCACCTGAACACACACACACACACATATATTTTTTCACACCGTTTTGCATTCTGATCGGACAAAACACGTTCAAATAGCTGACACAAACACACTTGTAACACACCAGCTGCATTCAGAATTAATTTCACCTTATTTTGCTAATATAATTTAATTTAACTTCACATTCACATGTTCTCTGATGTCAATTAATTTAATTTGAACAGTTTTTGTGACTTAAGTAGTTATATTTTTATTTCCCAGTCAGTTACTGCTGTTTTAGCATGTCAGAGTAAAGTGTCTGCTGGTGGTAAATTTCTTTAATTTAATTTACTTCATTGTGTGTGTGTGTTTGACCTGTTGCTGTAAGAGCAGCTGCTGTAGGTTGTCTGCAGCCAGAGGTGTGTGTGTGTGTGTCACAGGTGCAGCAGGACGCAGGTCCTCCGCTGGTGTAAACACTGGAACAACAGACACTGTAATCCGACACATTCATTTACACACATTTCAGCACCAATAAGATGTTCGTCATTAACATGCATTTTCATGATAATGAAGAAACGGTCCGTAAATTCTCATACGTGATTTCTGAAATGTAATAAAAAAATTAGGGCTGTGAAACGATTAATCACGATTAATCGCATTCAAAATAAAAGTTTGTGTTTACATAATATATGTGTGTGTGGTGTGTATAATTATTTTGTATATATAAATACACACACATGCATGTAAACATTTAAGAAATATTTGCATGTATATACTTTATATATATTTATACAAAATTAATTATACAATATACATATATTATTTTATATAAAATATATATATTATACATAAATATAAATATTTGATATATTAATAACACATTTTTCTTAAATATATACATGCATATGTATGTATTTATATATACAAAATAATCATACACACTACACTCACATATATTATGTAAACACAAACTTTTATTTTGAATGCGATTAATCACGATTAATCGTTTCCCAGCCCTAAAAAAATATTTATGAATCAAGTTAATATTTAATTCTCATAATACATATTCTTATAATTTTATTATTTATATATTATTATTATTTTATTTATTTATTTATTTCACTTTATTCGTTTTCAGAACACACAAATACGTCATGGTAATATTTAATAATGCATTATTATTATTTTAAGTATTTAAATACATTAATTGCTGGTTAAATTTAAATATTATTGGTTGATTTTAATTTTTAAAAGTCATTACTTTTGAAGACTTTTGTAATTGGATTTCTCACAGAACAGAACGGTGTTTCCTGAACAGGAATAGAAACTAACCGTAGAAACCAAAATCAGCTGAAATTAGGGATGGGCAACGATTAATCGCATTTAATCGCATCCAAAATAAAAGTTTGTGTTTACATAATATATGTGTGTGTAGTGTGTATAATTAATTTGTATATTTATATAAATACCCACACATGCATGTATATATTTAAGAAATATGTGCATGTATATATTTTATATATATTTATTCACAATTAATATTATATATAAATATAAATATTTGATATATAAATAACACATTTTTCTTAAATATATACATGCATGTGTGGGTATTTATATATACACAAGTTAATTATACACACTACACACACATTTATTATGTAAACACAAACTTTTTTTTTGGATGGGATTAATCGCGATTAATCGTTTCCCATCCCTAGCTGAAATGAATGAAAACATTTCCATAATCCAATTAAAAATAATTTTTGATTGGATAATCATGATCTAGAAGTAAAAAAAAAAAGCAATTTCTAGCTAACCTCTAATATTTATTTTCAGTCAAACTTTCATGACTCTTCAAAACTTTGAGTTTTCCATGACGGTACAGTTGATAAGAGTATTATAGTGAGAGCAATGTTTGACTGTACCAGGTTTATGTTGCGTTTCTGTGCTTGTGTTGTGTTGGATAGAGATGCCAGTGGACTCTCTGCTGGAAAACACACACACATAGAGTTAGTGTCACATGAAGTGTCGCACGCCCTCAGCAGTGTTAGCGTGGCTGTACCTGTGCTCTGTGTTTGTGACGGGGGGCTCGTCCGCTCGTCTTCGTGAGGCGTTTGATTTAGAGCTGCGGACACGTCACACATTACAGCAAACCTTTGCATCTCCATCCGACACGACATTCATTCACAAACCCTCACCTGAGAACCACATCCTCAGCCGGACCCGACGTCACTTCCTGTTTGCTCTCTCTTTCCTCTGATTGGCTGCCGGGCTGTGTTTTCCTGCGACTCAGCGCTCCTGAGAGCCAGTCCTGGTCTTGGTCTCTCGAGTTGGGTTTAAGAGAGGCGGGTGCGGGCGTCTCTTCTCCAGCCGGTAATGATGGAGACGCTGGAGTCTTCGGGGATTCTGGGACAGGTTGTCTGGGTTGTTTGGGTTCCTCCTTCGTCTGTTCCTCTTCCTCCTCCCGCTTCAGGCCGAGCCAGTCCGATCGGGGCCGGACGGCACGTGACGAGGGTTTGGGTTTGTGTTCGGGCGAGTGAGCGCTCACGTCTTCAGTCGAGAATCTGACACCAAACACAAGCTTTTTAGCTTTATCAATGAATCAATACAGTGATAAACTGATATACAGTCAAACCAAGATGTGTTCAGACAACATTTCTCACATTGTGTGTAAAAAGGTGCGAAATAAAAAAAAAAAAACACTTCAATTTTTGGACCCAAATATCAAAAATTACATCTAGTGTCTGGATAATTTTTGGTATTATTGGCTGGTGTAAGCAGCCCTCGTGTCTAAAATCAAAAGACACAGTATTTTTGCCTTGTCTTGTCGCAGTACAAATATATAAACCAATCATGATACATTTATAAGCAAAATCCTCTGCCAATGGGATCAGAAAAATAACTTAAGCATAAACTACCTTCATTTTGATCAGTTTCTCAGAAATTAAGAGTACCTATCTTCACAATTTGTGTGTGTGTGTGTGTGCACTCACCTGACCGACTGTCTCCGGGACTGACGTTCCTCTGGGGTCGAAGCCATCGTGGGCTGATATGAGCCGAACGTGAAGCCCTCCTCGTCCACCAGAGGCGCTGCAGACAACAGGACCAGCGGTTATCATTCATTGATCACATTTATGCATTTGGCAGACGCTTTGATTCGAAGTGCATTCATGTACACTATCAACGAGTTCATGCATTCAATGGGACACTTTATTTTACAGTGTCCTGGTAACATATTGTTACATGTTACATGTACATTAACACATGTTACATGTACTTACTGTAGTAATAACAGTATATTATGCATAATTACATGCAACTAACCCTCAACCAAACCCTAATCCTATAGTAAGTACATGTAGTTAATTAAAAATACTCTGTACATAAATGTATAATTACACTGCGACGATGACACCTTAAAATAAAGTGTAACCGAATGTTCCTCTGTTTGAGCCGTGATGTGATCTAGAACACTGATGAAAGACTGTGATTTGTGTGTGTCTTTGAATCATTCTCTTTTTATAGTATCTTGAGTGATCCGTGGCCTTCACAGTAATCTGAGATCCTAACCTCTTCCCGTCGAGCTCTTCTCTCCCGTCACGGGTCTCTCCAGCAGACGAGGAGACGTCCCTCGGCCCAAGATCTCATCCAGTTTGGTGCGAGCTCTCGGAGGAGGATCGCTGAGGAGGACAGACACACACACATCACGGACACACACTTCTCAGTGCACACAGTCACAAAAGCAGAGACGGAGCAGCAGTGTGTACTTTATATAAACACAAAACCATTTGGGGTGCCATGTGTTTTGTAGGATTATATAAGACAAACATTGGCTTTAAATGGTAATATATTAAATTATGCCATCTCAAGATTGATTTAATTTTTAATGGTTTTGCACTCAAACTGACTGACTATAAAGTGAATATATATACACACATATTCAAGACAATCAACGCAAGAAAGAAACAAAAAGCATCACTGGTTATTAAAAAATAAAACAATTTAAATAATAAAAAATGTAAAAAAATAATAATAAAATAATAAACAATTGCTTAAGATAAGGAAAAAATGTCACTGGATATAGAATGGCCATAAAATAAAATATAAAATGAATAAATAATAAATAAACAAAAAACACTGGCTATAGAATGACCATAAAATAAAATATAAAATAAATGAATAAATAATAAATAAATAAATAAAACTGGCAATAGAATGACCATAAAATAAAATATAAAATGAATAAATAATAAATAAATAAATAAATAAAACTGGCTATAGAATGACCATAAAATAAAATATAAAATAAATGAATAAATAATAAATAAATAAATAAAACTGGCAATAGAATGACCATAAAATAAAATATAAAATGAATAAATAATAAATAAATAAATAAATAAAACTGGCTATAGAATGACCATAAAATAAAATATAAAATGAATAAATAATAAATAAATAAAAACACTGGCTATAGAATGACCATAAAATAAAATATAAAATGAATAAATAATAAATATAAAAAACACTGGCTATAGAATGACCATAAAATATAAAATGAATAAATAATACATATAAAAATCACTGGCTATAGAATGACCATAAAATAAAATATAAAATGAATAAATAATAAATATAAAAATCACTGGCCATAGAATGACCATAAAATAAAATATAAAATGAATAAATAATAAACTAAAAAAAAAAACACTGGCTATAGAATGACCATAAAATAAAATATAAAATGAATAAATAATAAATAAATAAATAAAAACTGGCTACAGAATGACCATAAAATAAAATATAAAAATTAATAAATAATAAATAAATAAAAATAAACAATAAAATTGTACTGGTTACAAAAAAGCAGCATTGCTTATTGAAAGATACTAAAATAAATCAAAATAATATAATATAAATACAAAATACTTAAGCAATAGAAAAAGCGGCACTGGTTATAAAAAAGTGCCAAAATAAATTATATATAAATAAAATATGTAAATAATGATACAATGTTAATACTAATAATGTTTGATTTTCTGATTCTTTGGATTATATATAACAGAAAAGTACTTAATAGTGATAATTATATAAACATTATTAGTAGTAGTAAAAGTTGTTGTTGTAGTATTAATATAAGTACTAAATACGTTTCTGTTAATCCAAACATTTAGAAATTTACACAAAAAAAAAAATGGAGAAAGCAACACTTATTATTGGACGAACCTGAAATGTTTTCTGTTTACTTGGATTATATATAAAAGAAAAGTATTTAATATTATTAATAATTAATGTATAAATGTGTTATTTATTTGCTCAATCTATACTAACAGGGTTGTTGTTTATGATTGTGGCTCGAATTGTATTATTTTGATGAGAAAAACAGCATTTTTCACTGATTTCATCCAAAGGGAAGAAAAACTCCCAGAATTCAACAGTCCAGACATACCTCTCTTTCTTCACAGTCGCTCCATTTCCGTTTGATTTGTGTGTTTCTCTGAAGCCCAGGGCGTCCATCAGATCATCCTCATCATCAAACGTCAGCTCGTCCCTCTTCCTCTCAGTTTTCTGAGAAGCGACAGGTGAGGAAGACTCGCTTTTCTTCATCGTCTTCTGCTTGTCTTCCAGATCGTCCAGTAAATCATCCAACGAACCGTCCATGTGACCTGTGAGACGTGAAGAACGGGTTCTCAGTGCTCTATCTCACGGAGGTTCGTGTAAAAGCGTTGTTGTGATACCTTCATCATCAGGAGGAGGAAGAGGAGGATCAACACCCCCACCTTCATCATCTGAACCACATGCAGCAGGAAAATGGAGCAAATGGAGACAATCAAACCCCAAATGAAGCATGATAACACGGTCAGACAGTCGAGGGTTCTGCTCTTACCCAGAAAGCTGAACTTCTTGTAAGGTCTCGCTGTGGAGGCCGGAGCCGAACTGGGCTTTATCACTGCTTCCTCTGTAAAAACACATCAAACTTTAAACACACTCGCATCATTTGTTCAAATCTCACTTGTGAGGAAACGTACCTGTGGATTTGCTCTTATCTCCTCCTTTCACTTCTTTCCTCTGGACCGGAGCTGAGCTCGGCTTCTTCTTTGAGCTGAACAGATCCGCATCCATGTCGTCTATGTCCTGGAGTGATGGCACACGTTTGAGGACGTCACCGCTCATATTTCAGCCAATCAGAAAGCAGCTTGGCTTACCTTCATGCTGTCCAGCAGAGCGGCAGGGTCGGCCTCAGAAACATCAGACACCTGAGACACAAACACGTCCAATACAAGAGATCAAGAGTCTTTATAGAATAGAGTTTACCAATAACTACAACTAAAACCTGCTATAATTAATTAGGTAAACCTGAACTGAGCTCTAAATCAGTTCAGTGATTCAGTTCGTGAATTATAGCTCCCGTACAACAGCCAAACAACATCTGAAGTTAATAGGGATGCACGATATATCGGCCAGCATATCGGTATCGGCCGATATATGTTCATTTTTAATGTTATCGTTATCGGCCTGGTATGAAAATGTGGCCGATATATTAAAGCCGATAAATAATGTATTATTCAATTCATCTGAGACACTTGTTGAGCACCGTTTATGTTTTTGAATTTCTTGAAATATGATTGAAATCTCTTCAAAAAATGAAAATATGGTTCGGTACAACATGTGCAGCGCAAATCTGTCATATCGGCTATACAACACTATAACATGGACATGGATTTAATTGTGAGACTTTTGTTTTTGTAATCAGGCTCTCAAAATGAGATAAAAATTTGGATTTAAGTTTATCGGCCGATATATCGGTTATCGGCTTTCAAATTTAAAGAATTATCGGTTATCGGTATTGACCAAAATTTTCATATCGGTGCATCCCTACAAGTTAATGATTTAAGAGTCAAGAGTCCAACTAAAACACACACTGATCACCATAATGGTGACATAAAATTACGTTTTTCTCCTTCAGTGATTCTGCTTGTTATCATCAAGTGTCTTCAATTATGGCAATAAAAAAAAGAGTTCTTAATTCATCGTTGACGTCAGTCTGTTTTTCCGATATTTTTGTTAAAAGAAATGTGTAAATTCTACTCATTTTAAATGGTTAACTTTTAAGTAATTCATTTGGTTAAGTATTACTCAATTCTAATTTGTTCAATTTAATTAATAATATTGATTGTAATCTGTTGCCTTAATTTTATTGATTAGATTTAACATATTCAGTCGTATTAATTTTTAAACAAGCTTATTTTATTTCAGTTTCCAAGGCATTATTTCACATTTTTGTTTAGTTTAACTTAAAGTACTAAAACGGAAATAAAAAAATATAAAAGTATATAGACATAAAAAAAAACAGATGAATGTAATAAAATGACCAAAACACACAACAAAACTCACTAAAACATTCAAATGAAAATAGAAAATACTTTTTCTATTTACATAAAAAATGTTTTCCTTGTCTATTAAGTAAAATATTTTTAACAAACGTATTTTATTTTACTTTACAAGGCAACATTTCTCATTTTCGTTTAGCTTAACTTGAAGTACTAAAATAACAAAAAAACGTTAAAAAAAAAATTTCACGTAACTTTCCAGGAAAAATTAAGGGAGTAACGCAATATTGTAATGATTGTTACTTTTGAAAATAGAAAATACACAAACAAAAACTAATCCAACGAACATTTTAATAAACAATATAATAATATATCAATTAAATAACACTAAGTAAGTTAATCTGGACTTCCATCTGATTTTTCTAGAAATGAGCTGCATGTATTATTTCTTTATATTGTATTTATTAATATGTCTAATTGTGAATTTTACACTAATAAATGTGGGTTACTTTATTTTAATGACACTGAAATTACACATTTAAGTACTTAGTAATATTAATTAACAACATGCACTTACTATAGAGTTCAGTTTAGGTTTGATTTAGGGTTAGTCACGTGTAAATATGCTTAATGTTTAATTATTACTACAGTAGCCACATGTAGCAAGGTAACGTACCTTAATTGTGTGCCTGATTTATCTTAGTTTCTTTTAATTGTCCAGCATTTAAGTTTACTCTGTAGTTTTTAAAGTGCTTTATGAACGTGACGAGTGTTTAAAGATGTTGATCTGCAGCTCGTGTCTCACCTCCTCATCTTTCTCAGCCTCTTCTGCCAGTTTACTGAAGAAATCATCGTCCAGCAGCGACCTGAACACACACACACAGCATCTTTACGTGACGTTTACACAGGTGACGGACTCTATGTGTCTCAGTTCATCTCTCAGACTGTTGAGACTCATACTAGAGGATGATCATCCATCATCATCATCACACACACACACACACCTCTTCCCGCTGCGTGACGTGAGGGCGGCCGAGGGTCTGCTGGACAAAAGTGCTGGCGAACGCACCTTCACTGGACCTTCATCATCATCACCACCCAGCAGATCTCCTAACACGTCATCTATAGAGCCTGAGAGACGAGGAAACACCACAGCTCACACAACAATCAGACATAAGAGAGACAAACACACACTGACTCAACTCACCTCTGAGACCCTTCTTCTGCTTTGACGTCTGAAAAATATGAAGATGAGATACATTTTATACTACATTTACATTACTATAATTTTATGATTGTGCTGTATTAAACTTCAGAATAATATCACATGGCCCAGGGATGTATAAATTGTTTTAGAACAATATATTATATAAGGCTACACTGTATATTTAAATACCTTAGCATTAAATAGAAATGTTTAATTACAAGATGTCCAAAATAATGACACATTACAGATTAAAAACGTATTTAATTATTACTGGTTTAGTAGTTAACAGATTAAACCTTATGTGGATTGAATGGTTACACTTTATTTTGGTGTCTTTAAAGTGTAATTATTCATAAATAGCCTACTGAGTTATAATAGTTAACTGTGTAACGTTACTTACTATTTATGATTAAGTTCAGTTCCATGTAATTAATTATGCATAAATATTGTTGTAATTACTATAATAACAACATGTAACTTGTGTAACAGTAAAATAGTGATACAGATCGACCCTTCAATCTCTGTTTCGAGCCCAGACCTGTAACCTCTAGACCACGTGTTTGTTTAGTTGTACAGTACCGTAATTATTGTATTTTGTTACTTCTTTGGTTTTACGTGTGAATTGTGTTTTACATACGTAAGAGAGAGGATATTTACCATATCTGATTCCCAGAAGGAGAAACGGAGTAATTATTATGGTGAAATCTGTGCGCGTGCCCGTTACCTATAGAAACCGGGACCGCAGCCTCAACAAACTAAGCACGAGCGCTGAGACCCAGATCAGCTGATCATCGTCCAAACTTCAAATCCTGCCCTGGACCCGCTGGGGACCCGCTTCAGCCGCTGGTTCTGCTTCTGTCTGGATGATTAGCATCCGAATCTGATGATTCAAGTGTAAAAAATCTATCCTGTCTGTCTGTGTTCTGGACTAGACAAGCTTTAGTGTTGATGAATCAGTTCCTCAGAGTAAAAGATCGTGAATATATGCGACCAAAACCGACACATAAAGCCGTACTTTAGTTTTAGATAAAGATTTATTAACAAAACACTATCATGTATTTCTGAAACACTGATCATTCCGTGTCTGTGAGCTCTACGGGTTTGAAATTCCGTGACGCACTTCCTGTTTACAACAGGTCATTGTGGGTAGTGTAGTCCACGTGCAATCTCCAGTATGGTATTAGTCCGTCAATGGACATATTAGACATTCTCTGGTATTACGTCTACTGAGGAAATAGCAACATAGCAATGTGTATAATATCATATATATATATATTTAAGCTTGTATATTTAAGTTCAGTAATTTCACTTAAATGACAATTAATAGGTAATCTTTATTGCCATTTAAGTGAAATTACTGAACTTAAATATACAAGCTTGATAAAAATGATCATTTTAGAAGAAAATTTCAAATGGCGCTTAGAGGCTCTTGCATCTGAACTCTTCATATATATATATATATATATATATATGTGTGTGTGTGTGTGTGTGTGTGTGTGTGTGTTTCCACAGTTACTTCCTGTGTTTTTACAACTGAGTGTTTGATGTTTAATAGCTAAAGAGTTTGTTTGAACATTTGGATGTTTTAGACCTCATGAATCTATACATAGACAAGCTCTTATTGAGAATTAACAGAGGTTTAGATGATGTTTCAATTAATGTTTTATTAAGTTACACCTGCTATACTACCCAATGTGTAGATCTGCTGAGGTATTTATGCAAATTAGCACAGCACGGATGCACCGTTTGCCCATGTTAACAAACAATTAAAAAAAAAAAAAACCTTGTAATTCATTTTGTCTTGATGCAGTGATCAAATCAGTTATTTTCATGATGATATCTAAAGATACATTTTTTCACAGGACAAAATTAATGAATGGTCTATATATTTGGATCTTTTTTGATTCTTTGGGTTTTTTTCCCCTTATACAAAATCAGTTTAGTTTGCTTCTGTTGCAATATGGTTGCAATTTATTATATGTTGACCGCTATTTTGGCTTAAAATGACTGGACTATAAGCTGTGATTATTTTTTAAGTGCATTATTAATAATTAATAATTTGTCTTAATAATTATTATTATTAAGACGCACAGCTTTCTTGTGTTAAAAAAAATGCAACTTTGTGTGTTCATAAGAAATGCAGCACACCACTTGTTTACTTAAATAGTTAATGTAAAATTGTAAAGTTATGCTTGAGTAAGGAAATAAAGTAAACTTAAATAGAATGAACAAATTTTGAGAGACAATTGGTAAAATGTGGTAAAGTCATTATTTACAATGTATTTGTTCGCATTTGAGAATATCATCTGAAGTAAAGATATATTCGTTTCTTTTTGTTTTGTTTCCTTTTTCCCTTTTAAAGTAATCAACTTAATTGAATCCCTTTGATTCAAACTGAACAAGTCTTAAACACGTACCGAGACAGTGATAATAAAAGATCAAACTTAGTAAACACTACAGAAAAACACACTATAAAAAATACAGAAATGCAGTATAATTTTACAATAATTCCACATTTTCTTTAAAGGTGTCAAAATCCATAAAAATGCATAAATCTACACCAAATTTACATTTTCAGTGTTTTAACTGTTTATGAGAAAGAAAAAAATAAGGCAATTGTCATGATTTTTTATTTGCAAAAATATATTAACATGAGATTGACATCTGTGTATATATATATATATTTTAAGTTGGGAAATTATTAGAAAATGCAATAAAATTGAACAATGATCACACTATTTTTCTATAAAACTGCTCAATTTCCTTAAAAATACAGACATTCAGACCACTAAAACAACATGCCTTCTTTCTTAAAGGTAAATAAAGTTTAACCTGATGTCCACAAATACAATAAAGTGATGATTGAGCATTATTGGATAACTGATAAAACAAGCAGAATCACTAAAGGAAAGTAAAACAACAAGAACAGAAAAAAAGAAAAACACAAGAACAACAACTGACTTCAGTCACATCCTTAGATGAAATCAACTGAAGATAAGACATTAAATCTCTGAAGAAACAGATTGTTTCAATGCAGATTTACAGTGAAAAACAGGGAAAAAAAAATCACTAATGCAAACAGTCCAATTCTGCTTTAAAAGGAAAATATTATCATCATTCAGCTTAGTCAGTTCAGTTCATTTGAGAATATCATCAGTTGATTAATTTAGTTTGGTATAAGAAGTGATTTCTTAGTTCAGTTCAGTTTAATTCTCAGCAAATAGTGCCAGTGATCAGTATATTTTTTGCAAACTGATGCAGAAAAATAAGAATTTACAGTAATTTACAGTGATCAGTGTCTCGAGTTGCAATACAATGCATTTCTTGAACAAGTAAAAAAGGTTGAATGTCAGATTTTTCCATTTATGTGAACTTTACACTAAACCCTCTATCTCAAATATTCGGGGTCTCTGGACCGTGTCAGTTGGGGGCTCACTCAAATCCACAGTTGGAAAGCTTTTAACCTTTAACTTCCATGCTAGTAACTTACCAGCGAGCTCCAGGAAGTCTGTTCCTAATGGCTTCATTGACACTTTCATAGCGGACTGAATTAAAACCACAGACGAGTAAATTAACTTAGCCTGAATTGTTTCTTATTAACGTCAAAGACCTTTAAACTTTCTTTGGAAGTCCACGCTCCGAACCATCTGCCAAACCATGTGACGCTTGGACGCAACACACACCCGAGACGAGGCCTGTCACCCTGCTCAGCCTTATTCAGCAACATAAAGAGAACCATTTTATGCAAGTATATTCCTCTATCGAGCTTTCAGAGCATTAAAATTGTGTTTTTTCCCATGTTGTCTTAAAGGTTTAAACTGTCCAGGTGAATTTTAGCCAACTGTGATTCAAATGGATCTTCTCTTCTCTCTCTCTCTCTTACACACACTGTTGCTTACATTTTAAATCTCCTACCGTGTTTTGCCTGTTATCTGTTTGTATATACCTCTATCCATGTAACGTTATGCTAGTAACTGTATATGTAGTGCTTATGTTATTAAATACCTTATATTCATTTAATTGTCTCTTGCTCATGTACAAGTCCCTTTGATGTTGTGATCCAAAACCACAAGCTTTAAAAAATATTAACTAGGAGGCTATCTTTGTAAAACAGGAAGGTTTTTATTCATGGCCCGAATTTGCCTTCCCTGTGAGTCTCTGAGATAGATCGTTTCTGTGAGAATTGATTAAGATCGCATGATCAGTTTGCGGAACAAACGGATTATCAGATCACAAATTAATTCCACATCAGGGACTATCCTTAGAGTTGATATTTGAAAGACCTAATTGATATTTTAGAATTTTATTAGACTCCGTTTTGATTGAGTACTGATATACAATTGAGCTCATTTGAACCTGTCTGTAAAACATAGTTATATCATCTCTTTTTGGGAGATTTATTTAAATATGTAAAGTTTATCTGGTCCAACCCCATATTAATAATTATTAGGTTTTATTATTATTAATTTAAGTATTAATAATAAAGTATTATTAATTAATAATTAAAGTATTATTTAAGTATTCTATACATTCGCCAAATCAACCGGAGATACTCTACACATATCAAATTATGAGTCAAAAGATCAATTAATCAAAAATTGTTTGAGAAGATTAAAGATTCATGCAGCCCAGACATTTTCCTGATTTAACAACCAGACATAATCAATCATATTATACAAATTATTCATGATAATATCAGTATAACATTAAGGTCATCATTAGATTAAATGTTAATGCTTACATTTGCAAACAGCAGCTGTACAACTACCACCAACCAAAGCACCTACAGCAGCACCTATAGCAGCACTTTCAGTTATAGTAATGATGGTTATACACCCACAGTGAACAGCAAGAGCTCCACCAGTAGCAGCAACCAGTCCCACCAAAACTGCTCCTATTAAAATATGAGGCCAGTACTTGGACAGAAATGCACAAAGTCCATTCCCTGATTTATCACTCCTAAATCTCTGAGCATCTTCATACATCTCATTACTGTAGTTCCCTCCTCCATTCTGCTTTATCATTGTGTCAATCTTCTTCAGCAGATAATTCACCTGATCTCTGTTATTCTTATCTTTATTGTCGAAGACGTGATATCTGCCTCCACACTGCTGAACTAGATCCCTTAAAGCACTGTTCTCCTCCATGAGTTTCTCTACTGTCTCTCCTTCTAGCTGATCTCCATGAGTGAAGAGAACAATGGAGTATTTTAACACCTCATGACCAAACAATGTCTCAATCATCTGAGGAATCTGCAGCTCCTGTTCAGTGAATCTGTCATTTGCTCTGAACACAATGAGAAAAGCGTGCGGTCCAGGACTGGATAAATAAACACTTCTCCCTATCTCTTTCAATAACTCTTCCGGTTTCATCTTTGTGTCAAAGAATCCAGGAGTATCAACTACAGACACAGATCTGCCTGAAACAGTGTCGTGTTTATCTGAACATTCACTGGTTACTGCATTCATTCTCACCACAGATTTGAACTCTCTCTTTCCCAGTATTGTGTTTCCAGCTGCACTCTTCCCAACACCAGTTTTACCCAGAAGAACAATGCGTCTGGATGAGGGACTGACAGCAGCAGGAGTGTCTGGTTCAACAGTTTTTAATATTTTCCTCTTCCGTGTTTTGAATCCTGTAAAGAAAGAAAATGTTAGACAGACAGACAGATGATAGATATTTAGACAGTCTGTTATAACTCTTGTACAGCAGAACCCAACAAACTCAAACACTAATCTCCATAATGGTGACTTAAAATGTCCACTTGATTGCTTTTGCATGTCAACATCAGGTGTCTGCAATAATGCTCAATCAATCAATCAATCAATCAATCAATCAATCAATCAATCAATCGATCAATCATTTAATTTTCTCATTAACTTTAACACTGCTTCTGTGTTCATTTAACACTCAGCTCAGAGTTTATATAATTCACATTCTCAGTGTTCATTTTGCTGTATATATTCAGGTGTGCTTGTGTTAATGTTATGTAATGTTAACTAGTTGTATATGAAAACATTAAACATGTATTATTGTAGAAAGTGCTCCCCTTTGGCACATGGACTCTCCCAGTCACCCCTGTCATTCAGTGAGAAATGGACTATTCCAAAACTTTCCACCGGAGTTCGCGAAGTGACGGTGAAGAGAGTTGACGGGTAATGAAGGGAAAAGTAGATCGGCTGAATAAGTGTATATAGTTTAGAGTGAGATACAGAGTATTAGCCAAATCGGAGGAGTTTTACTGATTGTGCGTGTGCGTGCATCACACTGTAAGTAATCAGATAATTGTTGAACATTCTCAGTAATCGCTAATTTGCCTGTATCTGTGTTTACATCTGTGGTTAAAGTTGTTTACTTAGTTATATTTCACTGCTGTGACATTATTAGCATCCATGTATATTGATGTCATTCTTATAATAGTTATATTGATTCCGTTATCTCGAATGCATGATTCTATCTCAAGTCGCGAACATGCGCTCTGTTGTTTACATCTCGGTTCGACCGCATGTGCAGCAGTAGTCATGCTCGCATGCACAGCTCGTGCACGGCTCGTGTACAGCATTAGCGCACACACATCTGTTCTCACCTTTTTAAGTATATTATCATAGAGATTATTGTTATTTCACCGCTATTCGTCAGTATTTTAACATATAAGTTCATTTATACTGGTTGTGTTTTATATACGTTTATACATATTTATATCTGTATTTTGTGTTCACAGAACCACACATCTATGCACATTTAATAAAACAACGATTTGGAATATATCCTGAGTGAGACATCATTGTTCTGACCGGACAAACTGTAGCCTTCAGCAAAACCTGAACTAGCAATTAGAGTGAATAGTCACAAGATTTTTCATGGTCCTTCGAGCCGGATCAGTGAATTGCTACAGAGATGTCTCAACCCGAGAGAGAAGTGCCTGTCGTGCGTCCACGAAGAAAGATCAACCCACCGACTCATTTAGTGGATTATGAGCTTGGTGCGCCATTGTCACATCGACAGCCATTCCCAGACTTTAGCCATAGCAGAGTCCCGTCACCAGCACAGACACGATCGACTTCTCCTGTTAGTCAAGAGTTAGATCATGAGGATTGGACACTGAGAGATGAATGGCAAAGTGAAAGATTCTATGGGCGAGGAGAAGAGGAAGTAGAGCTTACATCCATGCTGCAGGTGATGAAACGCGAGAACACTGACTTGAGGCTACAAACCAGCCAGCTTCCAGAGATTATTTCAGCATTACAGGAGATGCGGCAACAGAATGCTTTGTTACATCACGAACTTCAGAGTCTTAAGGCAGAAAGGAGAGCCCCGTCAAGGCCAGTGAATTTACCAGTGCTATCTCCAGGTCCCTTTTCTCCTGTGGTGAGCCCTGAGACTCCACAACGGTTCCGTCCTACTCCAGCCCCACGGACAAACCCCCCAACACCGCCTACGGCCATGAGGGAACGGTGCACAGCTACAATAGATGAGCGCATTGGATTAGCTGAGAAGTTCAGAAACATGGACATTTCCTCCTCAATGCATGATAGAGTACCATCACAAGTACGTTACAGTGACCCACCTCAATCCATGTACTCTCGTTCCTCCCAACACCTTCCAGCTTATCAGTCAGAGTTTGACACCACAGTACATGACAGTATGCCACTTCCGCATTCAGGCCACAGACAAGCGTTTTATCAGCCTTCATCAATACAAGAGAAAATGTACAGAGGCCCTGCTCCAACCATTCCCTTCCTAACATTCCCTGATCCTAGGGAGTTCTCTCGACTGAGAATAGCATTGGAGAACATTTTGCCTGAGGATGCAACCGAGCGATTCAAGTATCAGATCCTCACTGACCATCTTAAGTTGGAGGAAGCCCTACTTGTGGCAGACTCATACAGTAACTCAAACTTTCCTTTCACAAATACCATGAGAGCCCTCAATAAAATGTATGGCCAACCACATCAGCTAGCCTTACAACGCATTGCAGAACTGATGGATGGACCAAACATTCGAAGTGGAGATGTGAAAACTTTTCGCATGTTCGGACTCCAAGTGCGTTCCCTGGTCAGTATGTTGGAACAGCTGGGTCAGAAAGGCAATGTAGAGTTGGAGTGTGGATCCCACGTGTCGAGACTGATGAGCAAACTGCCACATGATCTCAGGTCCAGTTTCAAGAGGTACACACATCCTCTTCATGTCACTATCCCCACATTATTGGACTTTGCAGACTGGCTTGAGTACGAGCTACAAGTTCAGGATGACCAAACTGATTATACCAGCCAGCCTAGAGTTCCTACAGTGCCGAGGAGAGAGCTGAGGAGAGACTCTAGACAGCCCCGCAAACCCACTACTATCCTCTTTGGTACAGAGAAACCAAAGGCCAGCCCAGCATCACCAGTTTATCCACTCAAACCAATTGCTGCTAAGAGAGAAGGGGTAAATGTTTACTGTCCATACTGCGACAACAACAGACATTTCCTGAGCGGCTGTGAGAACTTTAAGTTACTCAACAAAGAGCAGAAGGTGAATTGGATCAAAAGCCAGAATAGATGCTGGCGCTGTGGGCGTGGTCATCATGCTGCTAATTGTACACTGAAAGCCCTCTGTTCATCTTGTAACAGAAAGCACTTGCTGGCCTTACATGATGTAAATGACCAGAGCAAAGCCACAGAAGAATCGGTTCCAGCCAGTGCAGTCTTGTATCTAGATCGTCCAACCTGTGATAACAAAATTCTGCTGAAGGTGGCTAAAGTTCTACTCCGAAATGGCAACAAATCCATGGAGGCATATGCAATCCTCGATGATGGGTCAGAGCGGACCATCATCCTCCATGAAGCTGCGCAGAAGTTGAATCTGAAGGGTCAGCCAGAGGACTTAGTTCTCCGTACAGTCAGGCAAGATACACAGACTCTTCACGGGGCGGCTGTGACCTTCACTGTGTCTTCAGTGGCTAACCCTCGTAAGGCTTTCATGATACGTAGCGCATTCACAGCCAAGAGCCTGGGTTTAGCAGAGCACACTCATCCCATCAAGGTACTCCAGAAGAAGTACAAGCATCTTGCAGGCCTTCCACTGCAGCACCTTCACAAAGTGAAACCAGTAGTTCTCATTGGTTCTGACTGCCCTCACCTCATCACACCCATAGAACCAGTCAGACTGGGTCCACCTGGTGGCCCTGCGGCTGTGAGAACACGCCTAGGATGGACACTACAAGGCCCAGCGCAAGAACTAACCAGCAGACTTTCCCCCCAGCAATGTCTTTTCACCAGCTTACGGCCCACTAATGACATTTATGCAAATGTGGAGAAACTGTGGAAAATGGACATTCTTCCGTATCAAAACGAGAAGGTACTGACAAGGTCTCGACAAGACAAAGAGTCCATTCAACTTCTCCAGGACAAAATCGTGAGAGTAGAGGTTGACAGAATCCAGCGCTACGCGACCCCTCTTTTACGTGCCAAACATATGCCATGTCTACATGCTCCCAAAGAAGCTGTCCTGCCACAATTAAGGGGAATAGAGAATCGACTGAACAAGAATCCTGATCAAGTGGCAGAAATCCAAGAACTCACGGAGTCTGATAACTGGAGATACGTGCCATCAAAGGAGAACCCTGCCGATGACATCACAAAGGGAAAAATGCTGTGTGACATTGGCCAGGAAAGCAGATGGAATAAGGGCCCAACATTCCTCAGACAGACAATTGAACATTGGCCGGAGATGCCACCATTTACAACCACTGATCAGGACAGTGAATTGAGAAAGCCAATCTTCATTGGCCTATCAACCACCACTCCACCTACTCCCGATCCACAGAAATACCATACACTTCCAGAGTTACTGAAGGCTTACATCCAGTATGCCAACGGGGCGGCCACCGATATCCCAACGGCAGATGACTACAAAGAGGCAGAACTTGCAGTACTCCAGCAGAGCCAAACTGACTCATTTCCAGACGAACTGTCCTTCCTCAGGGCAGGTAAATCCTTGCCAAAAAATAGTCGATTGCTGTGCCTAGCCCCGGAATTTGATGAGGACACCAAACTCATACGCGTTGGTGGTCGTCTGCGTCAGATCAGCCAGTTAGAGGAAGATACAATACATCCTATTGTCCTTGACTCATCTCACCCAACTACCAAACTAGTAATCAAGGACTATGATGATCGGCTACATCACCCAGGACCAGATAGGGTGTTTGCTGAACTTCGGAGGAAATACTGGGTGATACGGGGACGGGCTGCAGTCAGAAACCATCAGCGACAATGTCCAGAGTGTCAGAGATGGAGAAGACAACCACATCCACCAAAAATGGCAGACCTCCCACCGGCGAGATTGAGGATCCATCAACCTGTCTTCTATTCAACAGGTGTGGACTGCTTTGGACCTTACACTATAAAGGTGGGACGCAGGAATGAAAAAAGATGGGGAATCATCTTCAAATGCATGACTTCCCGTGCAGTTCACATAGACATACTCACCAGCATTGACACAGATTCCTTCTTGATGGCTTTAAGGCGATTCATCTCCAGGCGTGGTAAACCTTTCGAGCTCCTGTCCGACCAAGGTACCAACTTTAAAGGAGGAAAAAGGGAACTGAAAGAGTCATTCATTGCCCTTCATCCTGAGCTTCAAGCCCAACTCGCTAGCCAACAAATAAGATTCATCTTCAATCCACCCAGTTCACCTCATTTCGGTGGATGTTGGGAGAGAGAAATCCGTTCTTTGAAGGCTGCACTTAATGTCACCATTGGCAGCCAGACAGTCACAGAAGAAGTGCTGAGAACTGTCTTCATAGAAATAGAAGGAATCCTCAACTCCAAACCCATTGGCTACACTTCTTCGGACATCGCGGATCCAGATCCAGTAACCCCAAACATCTTGTTGATGGGGCGGCGAGATGCCTCATTACCGCAAGTGGTATACCAAGACTCTGAACTCCTGAGCCGTAAGAGATGGAGACATAGCCAGCTCTTGGCTGACCACTTTTGGAGGCACTTTATTCGACACTACCTACCCAACCTCCAAATCAGACAGAAATGGAAAACTGAAGAAGCTGATCTACAGGTCGGTGACACAGTCATGATAGTGGACCAACAACTGCCCCGCGCTCTTTGGCCTGTAGGGAAAATTGTTCAGGTCTTTCCTGGGTTGGACAAGAGAGTCAGATCTGTGGAAATACAGGTTAACGGCAAGACTTACACCCGACCTGTAGCCAAAATTATTTGTCTGCCCTCTCTACCTGACTAGCCTTGAACTTAATGTAGCAGTCACTTAAAGTTGACAAATTCACACTGTGAATTTGGGGGCGGCTGTAGAAAGTGCTCCCCTTTGGCACATGGACTCTCCCAGTCACCCCTGTCATTCAGTGAGAAATGGACTATTCCAAAACTTTCCACCGGAGTTCGCGAAGTGACGGTGAAGAGAGTTGACGGGTAATGAAGGGAAAAGTAGATCGGCTGAATAAGTGTATATAGTTTAGAGTGAGATACAGAGTATTAGCCAAATCGGAGGAGTTTTACTGATTGTGCGTGTGCGTGCATCACACTGTAAGTAATCAGATAATTGTTGAACATTCTCAGTAATCGCTAATTTGCCTGTATCTGTGTTTACATCTGTGGTTAAAGTTGTTTACTTAGTTATATTTCACTGCTGTGACATTATTAGCATCCATGTATATTGATGTCATTCTTATAATAGTTATATTGATTCCGTTATCTCGAATGCATGATTCTATCTCAAGTCGCGAACATGCGCTCTGTTGTTTACATCTCGGTTCGACCGCATGTGCAGCAGTAGTCATGCTCGCATGCACAGCTCGTGCACGGCTCGTGTACAGCATTAGCGCACACACATCTGTTCTCACCTTTTTAAGTATATTATCATAGAGATTATTGTTATTTCACCGCTATTCGTCAGTATTTTAACATATAAGTTCATTTATACTGGTTGTGTTTTATATACGTTTATACATATTTATATCTGTATTTTGTGTTCACAGAACCACACATCTATGCACATTTAATAAAACAACGATTTGGAATATATCCTGAGTGAGACATCATTGTTCTGACCGGACAAACTGTAGCCTTCAGCAAAACCTGAACTAGCAATTAGAGTGAATAGTCACAAGATTTTTCAATTATAATAATTAAAAAATATAATAAACATATTACATTATTTATTTCTATATATATGTGTGTATTTTCTGCAAGAGTAAAAAAGTTCAATATGTTTATACACATGCAGTCCATATTATCTTACAACATGTACATATGTTATGAATTGTATTACTGAATATAAATTGTATTACTGAATATGTTAAAGCTACGGTGGCCGAGAGAGCTCAACATGTTGCAACCTAAAGAAGATGCATGCAAATAGAAAAAAAACGTGTGCAAATAGAAAAACACATGCAAATAGAAAAAAAAAACATCCGCAAATTAAAAAATCATCTCCATCAGTTTCACAACACACGTGTGCTCCAAGTACTCACAACACAACCAAATACAGAAACGCTGCAAGTAACACAGAGCACAACGGAAATGTTTCCAGGGAACCAAATAAGAGACGGACCCGACTGGGACTTGCTTATTTCTCGTGAGCTTCCCTATGCCCTACTCCCTTCAAAGTGTGTGTCATTAGTGTGTCATTTATGTAGCCGTTTGGAGCGCACTTGATGAAGGGAGCAACAACAGACAACGTAATTTCCAATGTAATTATTTTTACCTAGGATGTTCCTATGACAACGCAGCACGTTGTCCATCAGCTGTATAGTTGTTCTGACGACAGAAATATAATGATAAACATAACGGTTGCAAATAAAAAAAAAAATTATAATTTTTTTAAATTATTTTTTACTTTACAAAAAACTGTTCAAATATGTGTTTTATATATTTTTTTATATCTGCATGTCAGTGTCTCAACTTTAAAACCTTGCCATACATTACCTAACATTTCTTATGAAACTTTTCTTTATGAAAATGTAAACATAACATGAAACAATTTGTATAGTGTAACTCATGTATAGATTAATATCTTGCCTTCGTGTTCTTCTCTATCTTTTTTATTTATTTAGTTTAGTTTTCAGATCATTGCTCTTTTCTCATTTGTATTCTGATGACATTGAACATCTTGTTAATACATGTTGTATATTGTATACAAGCTGTTTGTCATAATAAATTGAATCTCTGTGTTTTGCGGGGGGAAAAGTTAAAAGAAATTAAATAAAAATAAAGTAGAATTTTGAGCTGTAAGTAAGGAGTATAGAAGAACTATAAAAATGATAACATTATTTATATATACAATATTATTTTAATAGTATAGTTTATTTATAAAAAAATATATAGGCTTTGACTTCTTGTCAATAATCGTTTTTTGCTGTAACCACGTCCTGTGTATGGCGGAGTCTTTGTCGTCATCACCGGCGGCCATCTTGTCACAGGCAGGCTTTCTGGCATGCTCTGTAGAATCTGATGTAAGGTGAGGGATCAGCACGAACACAAATACTCTTATCTCGTTGAAATCTTGACGGATTTACAAATGGTTTGGTTTCTTACAAACGTTATCAACGTGGTGGCTATAATTATCTGGATGATTATTTATTTATACACTTATTATTTATAAGAATGCAGTATCATAACTACATCTCTGACGTTTATAACAAACCAGGCCGTTTTGAAAATCAGTAGAAAATTAAGCAAGTTATGGTGATTTAAAAAGTACATGCACCATTAAAACAATGTTACGAGTGAGCGTCGAGCGAGCTGCCTGTGACAAGATGGCCGCCAGGTGCAGACGTTGACCTCCATTGGCCAGCAGCGCGGACGAGATATCTAGCCTTTATATGGATATCTATGATGAACACGTCCCAGTCGGGTCCGTCTCTTATTTGGTTCCCCGGAAACATTTCTGTTGTGGATCGCGTTACTTGCAGCGCATTTCTGTATTTGGTAGTGTTGTGAACGTTTGCACCGCGTATTTGCATGCATTTTTTTCTATTTGCATGTGTCTTCTTTAGGTTGCAGCGCGGTGAGCTCTCTCGGCCACCGTATTAAGCGGCAATTCCTTATGTATTATTCAATATATTGTAATAAATTAACACAATATATTATTCTGAAAATGTTCATATTTAATTAAAATTATTCTAAGGGAATATATTAATCATAAATATATGAAAATACATTTTCGTTCCATTAGCCCTTTCTAATGCATTGATAATCTGATGCATTCAATTTGATTAAAAATATTCACTTAATATTTGGTATAAAAAAAAAACACTCACCCGGACTGAAACGTAAATTGATAAAACGAAGCAGTTTTTTGACTTGTTCAAAATGTCCTTTCTTCTTGTTGTTGAACACACAGTATCTCTGATTGTATTTCTGAACGAGTTTCTTCAGTGGTTCAGTCTCATCAAGGAATTCTTTTATTGTCATGTTTTCTTCCTCAAGTTCGTCTCCTCTGGTGAAGAGAATCCAGGTTTTATCCAAGCGGTTTTGTCCCAAGACCTCCTCAATCTTTTCCACAGTTTCTTTCTCTTCTTTAGTGAATCTGTCAGCTTTGATCACCAGGAGATATGCACAGGGGGCTAATTCACATTTCTGCAGAACCTTCTGCCATTTTTGTAGAATTTCATCTTCAGACAGATCAGGGTCAAATAATCCAGGTGTGTCATAAACAGTGATCTGTTGTCCACAAATGGTCTCAGATGCAACAGCTACATCTTTAGTTGCAGATTTTAAGCTTTTCTTTGATTTGAAAGCTTCTTTTCCCAGTATTGTGTTTCCTGCTGCACTTTTCCCCACTCCTGTTTTCCCCAAAAGGACACAATTCAGTGCACTGATTCCTACCATTTTCAAAATGAGGCATGAAATGCTGTAAGAGAAGAACAAACACACATACACAGACAGTCACACAGTTAGACATCTAAGTGGGGACATTGCACTGTAATTAATAAATAAATAAAAAACACTTTAAAATTGTATTCAAAACTGAACGACAAATTACAGCAATTCCATTTTTATACGGAAAAAAATAATTTTCTTATACAGTATTTCTTGAATTACATACAAATGTATGCAGAATTAAAAAAAACAAAAACAAAACAACAACCTAAATTTAAAGTAAAATATCATAATAAATAAAATAAACCAAGAAAACTCAAATGACTGTTAGCAGTCCATGGCCAGAGGTGTAAAGTTCATAAAGTAAAAGTCCTCCTCAGTATTTTATTCCAATCACCTGGATTTGCTAAGTCAGACAGGAGACAGAACTAATTAGTGAAATCATCTGACTGAGTTTATGGGTGGAATAAACATGGCAGGACTGTTACTCTTTGACCCCTGGATTACTCTGGTGATAAGTGAAGCTGGTAATGCTGTTTGTATGTTTAACTTTAATCTGAGATCTTGAGAGATCTGTCAGTGTTTAATGTTCTGTTGAGATTTAAAGTGTATCTGTATTATCTGTGTAGTTTGGGTGACAATTGTGCTGAAGTGTATAGAGCCTGCGCTTTTAGTCCAGAAGACCAAGACATTTTGATATGCTTTGTTGTACAGGAAATGATTGTATTGCAATGATGCCTGTTAATTTCTTTGTTAACATAATGATTTTTTAAATATTTTAATTCATTTAATAAAAACTATATAAACTGTATTAGCAATTTACAACTTTGAGTAAAACATCCTTAAGGCAACAGCTGTGTTCCATTTTCTAAATACACTAATGAATTATTGTAAATATACAGTATTGTAAATACATTTAATACAATACATTCAAAATATGAAAAGTAGCAATTTCTTATGTATTATGCAATATATTATAATATTAAATATCACAATATAATTTCATTAATTTTCCTGTATAGGCCTAATATATTGATCATAAAAATATATTTGCTCCGTTAGTGTTATAATTCGTTAAAAACACGCCAACAAAGATCACATTTGAACTTGTTTTCAACCTTGTACAAAGGTCACATGATGTCAAAATCGGACGTTCAGTAGACTTCATATAGAAACGTTTCTGGCTTTTCCGGGGACCTGCGCAACTGTTCAGTGACGCATAACGTTTTCTCTTTTCCACAACAATAGGGGAAATAAGGTGCAAGGATGTATTAAAATTAACATTTTCATAGCCACTGAACGTATCTGTGCGGGTGTTCAATTGCTCAAAATACAGTGCTTTTATGTGTTTGTGTTCTGATTTCTCTTTCTTTCGGTGCTTAAATTTGTTCACTGCAGGAGTTTGATTGAAATGATTGAAAGAATGTTCCAGGAACATCTGACCTCTAAAGAGCATTCTTACCTTCTTGGAACGTTACAAAACAACATTGAATTGTTAATCAAAATTACGTTTAGAGGAACATTTTACCTTTTAAAACACCTCAACTTTAAGGAAACTGGACACAGAACCAACACTTAATATTTGGAGAATGTTCTTATAACCAACATCTGTTTGCTGGGAACCCGGAACACCGTATCCCGTCAACATTGAAGGTCTAAAAATCGTCGAAGATATGAGCATTGCACAAAGAAGAGGCCTAGAGTTTTCATAAATAAATAAGCAAGCAAGCAAGCAGTGGGGGGAAAGAACGTCAAATTTGTATATCCTCTTTAAACCGTTCTAAAATGGTGATACATTTGCGCTAATTAGACCCAGGAAATAAAAGCAATTTATTTACTAAGATTCAAATGAAAAATTACGATCTTTACTGATTTGATAGATTATTACTATGGCTATAAACAGAATGGGGAAAGTAGCCTAAACATTTAAGTCTTTTAGGCCTACATTTATGTGATGACGCACTTCAGAAAACTCATTAGCTGTCTCAATTTAAAAACAAAAACAAAACAGTAAGTAAAAGTTCACCTAGGCTATTACACAACATAATCTAGGTGCAAAAGAAATCGTAGATTCAGAGTTCTTAAAACTTACCTGACTGAAAGAAAACGGGGTTTTTGTTTTGCTAGAGCTTTGAATTGTCAGTATGGCGAAGCTTGAAATATATGCTTTCGTTTTGCGGAAGGCGGAGCTCAGTTTACATTTCACGGTCAAACAGAACTATACTAAACTTTCTAAACACTACTTTTTCTTAACTAAATACTTTTTTAAACAAAAAAAAAAAACATAAAAAACATAGGCTACTCAATATTAATGTGCAGGTAATTTTGAGGTTTTGTGTTTGTTATTATTAAAGTTAGGTTACCCTGAAGAAATAAGATGGTGATATAAAATTCTGCAGTTGTAAAGTAATTAGAAATCAACTGAATCGTCCCAGCCTCCCAGATGAAAATGAAATATATTTAAATTGTGCTTTTTTGGACATACCAAAAATATTTAAATTGTTCTTATTAAATGCATTATTTTTAAACAACAGAAATTAAATTAAGTGTATTTCAAGATATGCGTTGTAAGCTATTTGCAATATATTTTAATATATTAAATTGTGCTAAAACTGGACCAATTAAAGTACATTTAAATTGATTTCTTTACAGTTAATTTAAAATATACTCTCATATTTCTTAAACTATAATTTGAGGCTTCATTTTAATGTAGGCTCAAGAATTTGAATTCAGCTCAATGTATAGCATTACACTAATTTAATACGTATAAAGCTGTTTCACTCAGTATTCAAAATGGTATATTAAAATGCAAAAATAATTAAATATAAATGTTAAGACACAGACTTTGAAATCAATCATCTCTCGAACAAAATCTATGGCAGCTATATTTATTTAAAAAAAAAAACAATTCAGTTATACCTATAATACCATATCACAATGCAATTTTCTGAAAAAAAAATGTTATGGAAAAACGTTATGGAAAAATGTGCAGAAGTGAATAATAGTGCATTATTTACAAACTTAGGCCTGCAAATGGCTGAACCAAAGAAACAGAGTTTGATTGTCACATCTTCATCTTGAAATGGATGACGACTCATTTTCTGCAAAGGAGGGCTTGTGGTTCAGACACGGTATTTGAAGACTGCTTTATCACAGGATATTTGAAAGAGAAGAAGAATTTATATCAAATTAACCACTGATCAACATTTTTGTATCCATGTTTGAGCATTTTCAGTTGACTTCTCAGTTTACCTTTAAAAGCTTTGGCTATCATCTTCAAGCTGGACATGAGAGTCCATTTTTATCCTCTGTCATCACTATAGCACTCTATGAGTTACATTGAACAGTGGGCGATATAATCAAAACCCTTCACTGACTCAGCAGTTTCAAATGTATGCTCTCTTATAATCATCCCTTTTAACAATTTGATATTTGTACTTATTTTCTAATTAGAAATATATATTAGAAAGTCATCAAAAACGGTAATAAGGTTGAAAAGCTTGAACATAACACAATTGGCTGATCAGCTCAAGACAAAGTCACTTTATGTTTTTTCAAACTTTTCAAAGATCATTTACATCATAACAATGAAGCCCCATTGTTCAGGAAATCCGAAATACACAGCTTCATATTGGCAATAAAAATCATGTTAATTTAATGTTGTGCACAGTAAAATTTTAAATAAAGACTGAGAGTGTGAATTATATAAACTCTGAGCAGATTTTTAAATGAACACTGAAGCGGTGTTAAAGTTAATGAGATAATTAAGTGAATAATTGAGTGATGATTGAGCATTATTGAAGACACCTCATGATAACAAGCAGAATCACTGAAGGAGAAAACCGGAATTTTTAAGTCACCATTATGGAGATCAGTGTGTTTAGTTGGGCTCTTGACCCTCACATCCTTAAAGGGATACTCCACCGGGTTTTCATATTAAACTATGTTATTCCCTTAATTAAGACGAGCTGATGCATACCTCTCTCGTCTCAGTGCGTGCACTCTATCGCTCTGTATTGCCGCAAAACTATGATAGCACTTAGCTTAGCCCAGTGCATATGGGCCCAAAAGAGAGGCGACCAAACACTTCCTCGTTTTCCCTATTTAAACACAGTTACTCGACTAGTGTAACTCGACCTAGGCTGGTGACACAAAATAAAACGTTGTATTTTTCTAAGCGTTTAAAATTAATGACTATATTGTATGGCGGAATACCATAAAAAAGTGCTTTAGAGCACTTCAACTTGGCCCAATAATACCTTCACTCGTGAAAAGTCCTCTTACCGGCTCCCGCTTTGGCGCATGTCACGTTGGCTGCATTGACGGAAATAAGAGGAAGGGGGAGAGCAAAGAAGCGGGAGCCGGTAAGAGGACTTTTCACGAGTGAAGGTATTATTGCGCCAAGTTTAAGTGCTCTAAAGCACTTTTTTATGGTATTCCGCCATACAATATAGTCATCAATTTTAAACGCTTAGAAAAATACAACGTTTTATTTTGTGTCACCAGCCTAGGTCGAATTACACTAACCGAGTAACTGTGTTTAAATGGGGAAAACGAGGAAGTGTTTGGTCGCCACTGAACTCATAGAGCCCAATATCTGAGTTGGGTTTACTTAATTATAACAGCACTGTCCTTGTACAGCATAAAAATGTATTTATTTTCTACAATAATACAGTACATTTTTTGTATAAAATATGTGAATTACTGCAATTTGTCATTAATGTCACAATACATTAAATAACACCTGCATTTTTAATTTACAGGTATAATTTGTAATTTTTTTTTCAGAGTTTTGAGTAAAATTTTTAAATGAAAGAAAATGGTCATCCAAAAAATCAGTTATTTTCTGTAAAATTAGGATTACATGGATCATTGCAGTGCATATTGTTTAAACATTAAAGAAAATGTTACAATGTAAAATCAGTGCTTAGAGCTGGATTGTTTGAAACTTTGCGAAGATCTCCATTAGTTTACTCTCATTAAGACGGGTCTGTTCTGCTTCCTGTCTGGCCTCTCTGAGCTTTGTGTCATAAAATCGCTTGTACTCAATCATGTCAATCTTGTTCCTCTCATTCAGCTGTTCCAACTTTTTGATCTTCTCTTCTTTTTCCTGCTCAGATGCTGTTAGTGTGTCTATTCTGTCCAGCAGTTTCTTCTTCTCTTCATTAAATCTGGACTCCAGTTCTCTCTGAGTGTCGAGAAGTTTTTTCTCATAGTTTTGCTTCAGTTCCTCCTCTTTATGTTTCAGCACCATCACCACATCTTGGTAAAAACCACTGGTGTAAAATCCACCTCCGTTAGCAGTGATCATGTCCTCCACTTTCTCCAGGAGCTCTGTAACTTGTTTTCTATTTTCCATCCCTTTGTTATTGAAGACGTGATATCTTCCCCCACAGCGCCTCAGGATCTCTTTGAGGTTGTCACTGGCTTCACTGATGTGTTTCTCAAAAGAGCCAATCAGTTCATCGCCATGAGTGAAGAGGATGATTGTGCGTTTGTCTGCTTCTTCTCCAAATAAAGCTCTGATCTTCTCCACTGAGTCTCTCTCTTCTTTAGTGAATGGACCTGCCTGAATGACCAGGATGATGGCATGAGGTCCAGGTGCCGTCATATTTATACACTTACTGATCTCCTGTTTCAGATATTCATCTGAAGCATCTGTGTCAAACAGACCAGGTGTATCTACCAGGGTAATTTCCCTTCCAGCCACTTCTGCAGTCTCTTTTCTGCATTTTTTAGTTACAGATAAACCACTTTTGGCAGCTCTGAAGGCTTTTCTGCCAAGGATGGTGTTTCCAGAAGAGCTTTTCCCTGCTCCAGTTTTACCAACCAGCACCAGTCTTCTTAAAGACACTGAAGAGAGACCAAACTTAAATCCACTAATTTATTCAAACTTAAAGCAAACAAATGTGTACATGGTGTGCAGACTCACGGTTTGGTTGATCTACGTCCAAACTTCCTCTTCTCCCTAAAAAAGAATGTTTAGACATACTTCATTGTAATTTTTAATAAACTAAGAAAAGGCTAATTTAAAGTTCTCATTGTGGTAACTATAGGCAAAAAAAAAAAAAAAAAAAAAATTGACAATTCAAAATTAAGTGAACAAAGAGCTAGAAAAGCTCAAGATATTAACCTAAGACGATTTTAAAGTTTTGGGTGTAGCCAGCTAGGCTCCAAATCGAAAGTAAAAGGTAGCTAGCCTAGCAGATTGTAAATTAAAGACACTTACATATCTCTGATAAACAGCTACACAAGTTGTTATCGATACAATTATCAAGATCAAAATTAATCTCAGAATTATTCTTAAGGAAGAAAGTTACCTCTTATCTCTGTTTTGGCGTCTGAACACGACATGATTTAGATCGTGAGATCAGAAGCTGAAGCAGACACCGTTCCCCCCACGTAATGGCGAATCTCGTTTTAGCCTGTACGCAAACAGACATCTGAATTATGATAGATGGCTGAAACGAGGCTTTTCAAAACTTCAAATCAATATTTTTTGATTAACTAGGCTACTTTTCCAAATGTTGATTAAAAGTCTGCAGGTTGAGGACATTGCTAGTAAATTGCCTCGATTAAGTGTGCGTGAGGAGCCTTTACTACTATGCTTACGGTAGTTTGCTGAAAATCAGAGAGAATCTTGGCTAGTTCTGACGTTTGTGGTTGTGTTTTATAGCACCCCCTCAGCACCTGTTAAAAATGATCTGGCGCTGCCCTCAGACGGACGAAAGTAGGCTACATTTTTCAAAGTCTTTTGGGCTAAATTTGGACCAAATCAAACGGACCTAATAGAGACCAATTTTCAACGTCTATTTTTGGGCTAAATTTTGACCAAATCAGACGGACCAAACAAAGACCAATTTTCAACGTCTATTTTCGGGCTAAATGAAGGCTATGACGGGCCGACTTGATTTAGCCCAAAAAACAACGTCTTAATGACGTCTGGTGCTGGGTGGGTTATGTCACATTTTATTACATGAAGATTATCAGAGAAGCACACGTGCAGGTATTGCCTAAATCACATAATGTTTAATATTACCGACAGTTGACGGTCCATATTGACTTGATTGAAAAAAATGGGGTCAAAAAAATCAACGGTTACAGACGTTCTAAAAAAATTCTTAGTACTCGGACACATTTCTAACCAGTATGCATTTGCCCAGGTTCGAATTATCGAGGCAATATAATTTTCTCGACAGGACTTATTAGGTAAATATAACTGAATAACCGACCAGTATGTTTTAAAAAATATATACGCCAGCTATGGGCTACTAGATATTGGAAAGCCAACTTGATGCCTTTTGAAGGATTCAGCGCATCTTGAACGTGTATGTTCAGCCCTCCTCCACCGGACGGATTAATGCAGATGGTTTATGCCTACAGTCATTTTAAAGGAACCACAGCGCCTCTTTCTGGTGACAAACTCCGGAATATGATTCACAGGTCGCATTGTTAAAAGTGAAAGTAAAATAACACTGCGGACATTTTGTTGAAGCTCGTCTACAGAAGACATTTTCCATTCAGGAATAAAAAAAAAAAAATTATGAATCAGGCGAGTAACTTTTTATTCTTTCTGGTTTGTCGTGTTAGGTTAACTCTGCATTTAAGGAAGACCGCGGGCGGGGAGAGTAGTATCGGTTGTTTGTGTTATAGCTTTTAAAACTTTGATATGTGGTAGCCATATTTGTAAACTGCAAATAAACCTAACTTGTAGGCTATGTGACCTACTCCACAATCACAGATATGTGAGTTAATGTCAAATACATAGTGTTCCGTTGTTACATCATTCTCTGTAAAAGAGATAAAACACAGAGTGTGTTGATGGTATTTTGACATGTTGTCTAGATTTTTAACACACCATCTGTGTTTAAAATTAACTGCATAGAATTTTTGGTAATCACGGCCTTGTGTCTTGTTCAAACGCTGCATTCACCGCACTTTTCACTTAGGCCTTCTATAACCAGATTAATTTTTTTCTGTACGTTTACATAAGTTTTATTAAGAATCAACAGGTTTCGTTATAAGTCACCATAATCGTGATTATGGACCTTTATTTTGGCTCTTGACATTAAATCATATTATTTCTGATTGCTGTAACTGTAAGTTAACTGTTGACTTATTTTACACATTTAAGGCAACAGTAGCCTAATAACCATGAGAAAAAAATGACCACATGATGGCATTCTTATAATGGCTAAGCTCAACAAGTGTTTAATATGACTTTTTATAGCATGAGATGAGCAATGTTGGCAACATCTTTGCCAAGTTTGTTTTTAAGACATAGTACAGGGTCTTACAGTATCAAAATAGATGCACACAGACATCTTGGACTACATATAAACATTTCAGTGTTCATCCAAAAACTTTTACACGTTGTAAAACCACACAAAGTACCTCTGGAAAATATACTAGAGTCACATGTAAATACATCTGACTGTAGTCCTCATAAACATAGAGGTGTTAAGAATCGACACAGGTTGTGTGTTACATTTGACACAACATGTGTTGTCCCTGAGCAGACACACTACATGTGTTAAAATCTACACAACATGTGCCATTTTTGATACACTGTTAGATGGCAAATAGACATTAAGAAGATGTCTTTAAGATTTTTAAGATTGTATGTAAAACTACTTTTTCTAAGACCTTTATCAGATATTTTTACAGAGCAGATGCTTTCCAGATTACCGGATCTTTAGCAGATCTTACAGATGAACCTTTTGGGTCATATGTAGGAGACGGTCCCCAAATTTGCAAATATCGAACGTTCAACGTCAAGCTAAAAGAAGCATTGGTTCTGCTGTAATCTATATATTCATATATATATATATATATATTAATTTAGCTGACGCTTTTATCCAAAGCGACTTACAATTGCTATATGTGTCAGAGGTCGCACGCCTCTGGAGCAACTAGGGGTTAAGTGTCTTGCTCTAATCTTTATTTGAAATGATTTTGACTTTTGAAATAGAACAAAAACAGTCAATCATTGTATGATGAATTAATCTACATTGCACATACATCTGTGCTTTGGTGTTTATGATAAGTGAGAGCAGTTGGACCCGTAATCTCAGCTCGCAGCTATATTTTCACATTTATTTTAACAATAATGAACTATAAGTTAACAAAACAGCACTGTAAAAAAAGTTGAGAATACTTAAAAGTTTAAGGCAACCAGCTGCAGGACATCTTTAAATTTTCTCAACTTAGTGTCATTAGTTGTACAAACTTTTTCATGTTAAATAGTTGATTAAACCAAGACACATTGAAAATATACTGCAATTTGATTCATTTAAAGGTGTATTGTGTCATTTTTAGGGGTATCTAGTGGTAAGGTTGTGAAATGCAACCAGCAGAACAGGTATTTTCAACTGACTGTTTGCTGTGTGGTTTTGTGTATTTCAGAGATTTCAGGTCAGAACAAGAGATGACGAGGAGGAAGATCTGCTCCATTATGACCGTCGGCTGCTGCTGATCGGTAAAACTGGATCAGGGAAAAGCACCACAGGAAACATCATCTTTAATAATGCAGTGTTTGAGTCAAAAATAAGTTCTTCTTCAGTGACCAGAACCTGTCAAAGACACCCCGGTGTTGTTAATAACAGGAGAGTGACAGTGATTGATACCCCAGACTTCATCTACTCCACTCACACTGATTTTGATTCAGACTCCGAGTTAAAGAGAGCGCTTGAATTATGTTCACCAGGAGCTCATGTGATCCTGCTTATTCTTTCTTTAAGCAGTTTCACTGAACATGAGAAGGATTTTATTGGTTGGTTTGAACAGAAGCTTGGTGTAGAAGCTCTCACATATACTCTAGTCCTCTTTACTAATGTAAATAAGACTCACAGACCATTAGGAGCTCTGATTAGGAGAAATAATGAATTGTCTGATTTTATTAATCGATGTGGTCAGAGATATCATGAATTGAACATTAAAGCTCTGGCAAATAGACAGCAAGTGACTGAACTCATGGAGAAGATTGACACAATGGTGACTGAGAACAGAAATTCCTCCTACACACTAGAAATGATGGAGAGAGAGGAGAGGAGAATGGAGTCAGAGAGAGTCAGAAAAGACCATTCCAGAAAAGTATTGCTGAAGACAGGATATTTTTTTTGTGCCACATCTGTTGGAGCTTTGATTGGTTACTATGCAGGAGGAAATCCACTTCATGTTACAGTGTCAGCAGGATTAGCTGGATCTGCTGCAGCTTTCCTGTCAAACCTTGCTGTAAATAACCAGCAACATCCTAAAGCTGACTAAATTATGATTGTGTTATCATCAACAATAAGCTGATCTTCTTTTTTCTTGGCTTGAAATTGTTTTCCATATTCAGAATTAGAGCAGCCAATGAACAGCTAACACAAGAATCGGGGACGAAGAGCCCAACTAAAGCACACACTGATCACAACAATGGTGACTTCAAATGTCAACATCTAAACCTCTGTTAATTCTCACTAAGATCTTCTGTAGACATCTGACAGAAATAGTCAAAAGTATCTGTATTTTATGTCTGTGATTAAGGGCAGCACAAGTGTCTGAGCCAGAAAGAAGAGAAACCTTCAGATCTGGTTTCTCTCATGATCCAAAGATATGTGATTTACAAAAGTCTATTTTATGTTCATGTTCATTTTATGTTTTTGGACAAACACAAACATGTCTGTGAGTTGCTTTGCAATTAAAAATGGAAATGACATTGAAATAAACACAAGTTTTAAATCAATGCATCCCGAGAGTATTTATTTGGTCCAGAAACTGTATAAATTATATCTAAATGAGAGCTTAATGTTGAAAATAAGTCCACAATGGCCACATTTGAACTAGTTTTAAACCTTGTAAGGTTATTTTGGAGATGTTCCCAAATCATATTATACCACAATTTTAAAATGTAATAAACGTTCTCACATTTTCATCATTTTCAGGTTTCATGATAATGGTGAACACAATAATGGTCTAATCGTCATAGCGCTGAAAAAAAAAAAGGTAGGCCACAATAATGGCGTCAATCACATCAAAATGACTGTAGATTCTGATGGATGGGTCTGTGGTCCGCAAACACTCATTTGGTGACCTGGGTACAGTATTGATTATTTTAACAACTTACATTGTTTAAAAATGGCTGCAACCTTTTTATTTCATATTTATTTATTCCTGCCTGCCTTACAGATCTTCCTTTTAGACACATTGTGCATCTTATCGGATCAGTGGTTGTTGTTCTAGTGAACTTGTTTGCATTGATGACCGAGCTGATCAGTTTTCATTATCAGTTACTGGAAACTGAAAGGAAGACTTTTCCCCTGCAAACCTGTAATGAGCATCAAAATAAAAAAGTTGCAGCCATTCAGTTACAGATCGAGGGTGTTAATATAGAACGAGTACATGAAATGAGATTCCTTGGAGTGATTATAGATAGATGACAAGATTTGCTGGAAATCTCACTTTAAACATATCCAAACAAAACTGTCTAAAAGTATTTCAGTATTGGCTAAAGCTAAGCACATTCTAAATTACAGATCACTCCACATTTTGTACTGTTCACTGGTGTTACTGTATTTAAATTACTGTGTAGAGGTTTGGGGTAACACATATCAAAATTCATTGCAATCGTTATTTATGCTTCAAAAAAGAGCAATTAGAATAATTCATAACACAGGATATTTGGAACACACCAACACATTATTTTTACAGTCTTAAGCACTAAAACTATTTAATCTAGTTGAATTTCAAACAGCAATATTTATGTTCAATGCTAGGAAAAATGTATTGCCTGGCAGTATACAGAAAAGGTTCTCGGAAAGAGAGGGGGTCACGACTTAAGAGGAAGGTCAAATTTCAAGACTCACAGTTATCGAACTACTCGGAAAAGTTTCTGTTTGTCTGTGTTACAATGGAGGCTCCCGCTCCGCCTCCTCTCCGCCACCAGAGGGAGCCTTCACCAGAATATTGACCATTGGCTTTGAACTCAAATTCCCATCATACCCCTTACCTGGGACTGATTGCGTCACACACCTGCACCGCATTAGCACACACACATAAAAGCCACTTCCACACACCACACCAGTGCGAAGTCTTGATTTGCCCCGGTGATCATTTCTGAGCGTTTATACCCCTGATTCTGATTCTCTGGTTTTGGACTTTGGACTGTTTGACTCCCTCTCGATTGATATCTGCCTGGCCTGAACTCGGACTGTTTCCTGACCACGATTATTGCTGCCTGCCCCGATCTCTGCCTGTATCTTGATTATCCCGCTGTCTTGTCTGCATTGCTCTGTTTGCCCGTTTTGACCCTGCCTGTACGACTCTGTCTAATAAAAGCTGCAAATGGATTCCTCTGTTCCCTGTGGATCATTACAGAAGACTTCGCCGTCTTCCAATCCAGCAGCTGTTCAACAGTTAACCACTGAACTCACCGCTCAAGCTTCCCGCCTGGATCTACACCACCAGCAGCTCAGCCATCTTACCACACTCACTGAACAGCTTGTACAGGGGATGCAGGAGCTTCGCACCGCAGTCGGTGCCACACCCAATCCGCCTGAGCCTCCTCCGTCACCGATAGTCCCACCTGTAAGTGTGAGTACATCAGTCAATCCTCGGCTCGCTTTTCCTGATAAATTTGATGGCACACCAAGTAAATGTAAAGGGTTCCTGCTACAATGCACGATTTTCGTCGACCAACAACCTGCACTTTATCCCAGTCACGGGAGTCGTATTGCATTCGTATGCTCGCTGCTCACCGGCAGAGCATTGGAGTGGGCTACGGCCATCTGGAAACCAGACGGGAATACGTTCACTACTTTTCAAGAGTTCACACAACAGTTTCGACAAGTCTTCGAACATACCACAGGAGAAGGAGATGCGGGAGAACAACTTTTAAATCTCACACGAGGGAAGGACACCACCGCTGATTATGCACTGACTTTTCGAACGCTCGCTGCACAGACCAACTGGGTAGAGGACACTTTAAAAACTCTATTTAGAAGAGGACTTACCCCCGAACTCCAGTCTGAGTTAGCCTGTCGCGACGAGGGGAGAAGTTTGAATGAGTATATTTCCCTGGCTTTTCAAGTCGACAATCTGATCCGTACACGACGTAAACCCCGGGCAACTAATCGAACTTTTCTCCAGGCAGCAACCCCTCATGAGCCCATGCAGTTGGGTTTCACACCCATTTCTCCAGAGGAACGAGAACGCAGATATCAGAACCGACTGTGCATGTACTGTGGCCAACCCGGACACATGAAGCTCTCCTGTCCCGTACGACCATCCTCTCATAACTCTCCGGTGAGTTCGCCCGCTAGAAAGGGAAAATCCTCTAATCATCTCTCAATTCCAGTTCGATTAACAATACAGGAACAAGTGTTTGATACTATAGCCTTTATTGACTCTGGAGCCGCTGGAAATTTCATGTCTAAATCATTCGCCGAACAATGTAACGTCAAATTGAATCCATGTCATTCTCTTCTAACAGTGGAAGCGCTAGATGGACACCCCATCGGAGAGGGAAAGATCCAATGTATTACTGCAAACATTAGGATGGACATTGGATCTCTGCATTCGGAAAACATCCAATTTTACGTCATTCACGCACCTCTTCACTCTATCATTCTGGGATATCCATGGCTCCGGACTCATAACCCTCAGATCTCCTGGAGAGAAGGTGAGATTATCCGCTGGGACGAAACCTGCCAGAATCACTGTTTAACCAAGGTCACCAGAATAATCCAGTCCATTTCAGCATCCTGCACGAAAATACCCGAACTCGAATCATTACCCCCCAACTATGCAGATCTTACTGAGGCATTCAGTAAAGAAAAGGCGTCGCAACTTCCCGAACATCGTCCCACTGACTGTGCCATGGATTTGATTCCCGGTGCCACTCCCCCAAAAGGGAGAATTTTCCCGTTATCCAGACCTGAGTCCGAGGCCATGAAACAATACATTGAAGAAGAACTCGCTAAGGGTTTCATTCGTCCATCAACTTCACCTGCCGCAGCCGGGTTCTTCTTCGTAAAGAAGAAAGACGGAGGACTCAGACCCTGCATTGACTATCGAGGATTAAATGATGTAACAGTCAAATACCGCTATCCACTGCCTCTTGTTCCTGCAGCATTAGAACAGCTTCGACAAGCCAAATATTATACCAAGCTCGATCTACGCAACGCTTACAACCTGGTTCGCATCCGTAAAGGGGACGAATGGAAAACTGCTTTTTCTACCACTAGTGGGCACTATGAGTATTTGGTTATGCCTTTCGGCTTGTCCAACAGTCCTTCAGTCTTCCAGGCATTCATGAATGATATCTTCCGAGATATGCTGGACAGATGGGTGATCGTTTACATTGATGACATCCTGATCTATTCCAATTCATTTGAGGAACACGTCCAACATGTCAGATCGGTCCTTCAACGATTAATTCAATTTCATCTATACGCCAAGATGGAAAAGTGTGAGTTTCATCAAACCAGCGTCTCATTCCTGGGATATATCATCAGTCAAGATGGGGTCGCGATGGATGAGAAGAAGGTGAGGGGAGTAGTGGATTGGCCACTACCTCAAACAGTGAAGGAACTACAAAGATTCCTGGGCTTCGCAAACTTTTACAGAAGATTCATCAGAAACTTCAGCTTAATCACCGCCCCTCTAACCGCCCTAACCAAACGACACACATCTCGCATTTCATGGAACACCGAAGCACAACAGGCCTTTCAAGAACTCAAGAAACGTTTCACTACTGCACCCATTCTGCGTCATCCGGATCCTGAACGCCAGTTCATTGTCGAAGTGGATGCTTCTAACACAGGGGTGGGGGCCATCCTCTCACAGCGTCAAGGGAATCCAGCCAAGATGTTTCCGTGTGCCTTCTTTTCCCGTAAACTCTCCCCAGCCGAACGCAACTATGATGTGGGCAACCGTGAACTACTAGCCATGAAGTTAGCATTGGAAGAATGGCGTCACTGGCTGGAAGGGGCAACCGAACCATTCATCGTACTCACAGATCATAAAAACCTGGAATATCTACGATCAGCCAAGCGCCTCAATCCCCGCCAAGCCAGATGGGCTCTCTTCTTCACGAGATTCAACTTTACTGTTACTTACCGTCCCGGATCCAAGAATACCAAAGCTGATGCTCTCTCTCGTCAAACTGAAGAGACGAACTCCAGTCACAACCCAGAAAAGATACTCGGTGAGAAATTACTACTAGCTCCTGTTCAGTGGGATATCATGACAGAGATTCAGAACGCCAATGTCCAAAACCCAGCACCGATTGAATGTCCCGCCAATCTCCTCTTTGTCCCAGATGCCTTGCGATCCCGTCTCCTGGATCAAGTCCACTCTAATCCCAGCTCTGGTCACCCTGGAATCAACGCCACAATTCATCTGCTCCAGAACCGGTTTTGGTGGCCTACCATTACTTCAGACACCATAACCCACATCCGAAACTGTACTGAGTGTCAAACTTCAAAATCACCTCGAACACTACCCTCTGGTCTTCTCTGTCCTCTACCCACACCACAACGACCCTGGTCACACATAGCCATTGACTTCATCACCGATCTCCCGAATTCCCAAGGCTACACTACCATCCTCACCATAGTAGACAGATTTTCTAAAGCATGTCGACTGGTCCCCCTCACTAAACTTCCCACAGCTCTCGAAACTGCCGAAACTCTATGTAATCAAGTCTTCCGTTTTTATGGTTTACCCGAAGACATCGTGTCTGACCGTGGACCCCAATTCACCTCCCGAGTCTGGACTGCATTCTTCAAGAACCTCAATGTGAACATCAGTCTTACCTCCGGGTACCATCCACAATCCAACGGTCAAACCGAACGCCTCAATCAGGACATCATACGTTTTCTACGCACCTACTGTCAGCAACATCAGGAAGAATGGAGTAGATATCTATTCTGGGCCGAATATGCTCAAAATTCCCTCGTCAAACCAGCAACCGGCATTACACCGTTCAAATGCATCCTTGGATTCCAACCACCTCTATTTCCCTGGTCCGGTGAACCCACAGAACTCCCATCTGTCACGGAATGGCTTCAAAAGAGTGAGGAGGTTTGGGATCAAGCACACACTCATCTGCGGCATGCAGTACGGCGCCAAGAGCATCAGGCCAACCGTCATCGTCGTCCAGCTCCCGAATACCAGGCGGGCCAATGGGTATGGTTGTCCACCAAGGATCTTCGACTCAGACTTCCATGTCGCAAGCTCAGTCCCAGGTATGTTGGTCCCTTCCAAATTTTAAGACAAGTTTCACCTGTATCATTTCGATTAGACCTGCCCGCTAACTACCGCATTTCTCCCACCTTTCATGTGTCTCTGTTGAAACCCGCTGGTGGTCCGAGGGGAGAAGCGGAGGAGGGGGCTGCCTCCCGGGGCCCTCCTGCCTTTCTGGTTGACGGCGAGGAGGCGTACAAGGTGCACAAGTTGCTGGATTCCAGACGTCGGGGTAACATTCTCCAGTATCTGGTCGATTGGGAGGGGTACGGTCCGGAGGAGCAGTCCTGGGTCAACTCAAGAGATATCCTGGACCCCACTCTCACGGAAGAGTTTCATAGGACATATCCGGAAAAACCGGCCCCTCGACCCCGTGGGAGACCCCGACGACATTTGCCTCCTCGCGTCAGGAGCCGCTCGCAGGGGGGGGGCTCTGTTACAATGGAGGCTCCCGCTCCGCCTCCTCTCCGCCACCAGAGGGAGCCTTCACCAGAATATTGACCATTGGCTTTGAACTCAAATTCCCATCATACCTCTTACCTGGGACTGATTGCGTCACACACCTGCACCGCATTAGCACACACACATAAAAGCCACTTCCACACACCACACCAGTGCGAAGTCTTGATTTGCCCCGGTGATCATTTCTGAGCGTTTATACCCCTGATTCTGATTCTCTGGTTTTGGACTTTGGACTGTTTGACTCCCTCTCGATTGATATCTGCCTGGCCTGAACTCGGACTGTTTCCTGACCACGATTATTGCTGCCTGCCCCGATCTCTGCCTGTATCTTGATTATCCCGCTGTCTTGTCTGCATTGCTCTGTCTGCCCGTTTTGACCCTGCCTGTACGACTCTGTCTAATAAAAGCTGCAAATGGATTCCTCTGTTCCCTGTGGATCATTACAGTCTGTCTGTGGTATTAAGTTGTGGAATAAACTAAATAACGAATTTAAGCAATGTCCAAAAATTATCCATTTTAAAAAGATGTTCAAAGATATGATATTCCAGAGGTACAGAGAATAAATTGAATAAATCTGTAGTATGTATAAATATTGTCATGTATGGGTAACATCCTTATGTGTATAGAACTTTTGAATCAGTATTTTTTATTGAATCATTGATTTTTTATTTTTAGTTATTTGTTTAAATATGGTAGTAAGGGTATAAAGGGGTAGGAGAACATAAGTTTTACTTCTTCCTACTCCATTTTGCACGTGTAAATAGTGGGTTGTTTTTTTTTTTTTCTTCAAGTACCGGAAAGTATGGATTTTTATTTTGTTGTTCATTTTTGTTTTTTATCAATATTACTTGTTTCATTGATTATATTTTTTATTTACATGTTCAAAATAAAGATCTCAAATCAAATCAAAGTTCAGTCTGCAATAACAGAAGGAGAAACAATGCAATATTTACGGCTGCATCTTTGAAATGTGTGTGATCCCATCTCCAAATTTTAAGACTGACATGTTTATGAGATTTGAGCATTTATATATATATATATATATATATATATATATATAATGAATATAATTTATATATATATATATATATATATATATTTTTTTTTTTTTTTTTTTTTTTTCAATAACTAAAGCCTGTGCTGAAGTGTATGAATGTATGTGCTGAATCTGAGATATTTTTGTTATTGTTTTTTAATCTCTTTACAGTTTTTATGAAGTTTTAGTTTATTCCGTTGGAATTATTTTAGTACTTCAATATTGCGTTTTCTCATAAATTAGAAATGCTGGCTTGGCAACTAGCTGAAATAACTTTTTTATTTTTTTTAATTTCAGGTAATTATTATTATTTTTTGCTAAAAATGCATTAACTTTTTTTAATGATATCTAAACAGTACATGTGCATACATTTATGTTTCTGAAAACTCGATTAAAACCAAATATTCTTAATAAATCTAAAAACATAGTATAAATTATAATGCGTGTTTGACACATCCACCTTTAATATTGTGCTAAACATAGTTGTTTTGTGTTTCACAGAGAAATAAAGTTACCAGTGAAGAGATTTCAGAGAGAAGTCAGTATGGAGTCATAGATGCAGTGATAAATCTCTCTGGATCTGGACAGGTTTGTTGTGGCTGATCAGAGAGCAGTGTTACAGTGTTCAGGCCAGTGTTTCCTCAGCTCGGTGTTCATGTAGTAATAGATCCATGTGATGAAGGGAAACACAGTGATTCCCACAGCGGTGCAGATCCTCACCGAACCGACCGCACTCCTACAGGACACACACATGAAGAGTCACTGCAGAAACACATCACAGATCAGCGTTACACACCATCTTTGAGTTTTATCAGATGGTTTCCAGTACCTTCCTGAATGTCTGCACAGCAGAAGCCAGAAAACCACCAGCAGGAGTCCACCACATTCCCTAAGAGACGACAGTACACTCGTGGAGGTTTATTATTCCTATATTTCAAAGCCATCATGTTGTTCCAAACCTGTATAACTTTTATCATGATATTTTGAAAGAAGCTTCACGACTGTCAAGGTCCAAATTAATGATAGATCCATAAAGACATGGATGGATGAGTTTGGTGTGGAAGAACTTGACTGGCCCGGACCTCGACCTCATCCATCAGCTTTTAGGATTAATTGGGACAGAGACTGCTGGCCAGACGACGTTCCCACAAAAACACAACAAAATCTTGTGGAAAACTTTCCCAGAGGCTCCATATTAATATATCTATAATGCAATGTCATTAAAGTCGATGTGAAATATCTTTAGTCCATATAGTGAAGATAGATAGACAGAAAAAATCCATGTTCGTTCATACTTTTATGTTCCGCAGCAGAAGAAAGAAACTCATGCAAGTTTGGAAACGACATGAGGGTGACCAATTGAGTAAAGAGTGAACATGAAATAAACTTATATTTCAATTATTATCCTATTCTGTTGTTACCTTCCTTCTTCTTGCTGGAAAATGTCTGTAATTCCCTCCTTACGAAGTTTCCAGCCCAGAATGGCTCCAAACGTAGAGGATATGAGCACGTGCAGATCAGCGATTCTCCTCCACAATAATGACTCTGGAAAAGCACAGAACGGAAGTAGTCTTTTCATCACTTCAGCCCCTTTAATGTTTTCATTCACTGAATATCTCGCATTAGTAAATGTATATATTCTCAAGAATATTTTCTAGAAGGGTTAGGGTTACGACACCATAGTATTACACTAGGGTAAATTGTCAGTAAATAAACACTTAAATCTTGACCTAGGAAAATCAAATGTTTTTCTATGACTTGAGGGGTGAGTATAAATATGTTTTCCTAATATTTTTTGGACCAATGAAATGTATTTCTGCTTCTACTACACTAGAGGACAGCAATCGCGTCTTACTGTGATCAATGTAAAACACTGTTTACCTGTTATTTGTTGATGACAGCAAATCGAAAAACATAATCCAGCTGGAATAGCATAGCCAACCTGCAAAATTATTATGAAAAACCCACATAATACACTTCTATTTTGTTTTGTAGAAGTATAACATGTTTCTTGGTTAAGTGAATTCTGTCTTACCATCCACAAACCGGCATCTGGATCATTTATCTGACACAAACAAGAAGTTAATCTGATAATTAAATGACCATCTTTATTATAATAATCAAGATTGGCATTTAAAGATAATCTGTCAAAACCGTTGATTACCTGCACGTAAGTTGCCAACGCGAAAAACAGTGACATAAATAAATTACAAACTCTCCAGACGAGCTGAGAGGACGACACACTGATCTTGTTCGTCATTGTTTATTCATTCCAATGTATTTATCAGAACTTTTCTCTGAAATACACACTTTTGAACTTTGTATCATTTCCAGGATATGACGCAGATCGGTGCTAATCGAGCATTGTGGGAAATGTAGTTTACAACACTGCATCAGACGCGACTCGTTTAATTTCAGAATGAGGTTTCAGGTTCAGTCATTTAATAAGGACAATTTATATATTT
>NW_024121401.1:0-89741 GCF_016745375.1 Pimephales promelas
ACACCTGACCTTAATGAAGAGAAAGCCAGAGAGGTGCAGACAGTTCAGGGAGGCAGGGTGTGTGGAAGTCCAGGGACCCGATGGTGCCGGTAATCCAGGGAAGCATGTGAGGAGCAAACAGCACAGGGTGCACTTGAGGAACAGACCATGGAACAAGAAAAATAATAGATCAGGACAGCCTCCTTGCCCGAGACGAGGAAAAATAGATAACACTGTTTCATCCCAAGACGTCAGTTATATGACGTCTTTTGACCATACGTCAACATCCGCCGTTTTAGGGTACCCTTTAACGTCAGTTACATGACGATCCTGGATGTCATACAACTGACGCTTTACCTTTAACGTCACTCAGGTGACGGGGTAGGTAGGGGTAGGTTTAGGTCTGGGGTAGGGTTAGGATCCGATAACGTCATCTAACCGACGTTAAAGGTTACCCTAAAACGGCAGATGTTGACGTATGGTCAAAAGACGTCCCAAGACGTCAGTTATATGACATCTTGGGATGAGACTGCGCTGAAATAGAAGATCAGGACGGTAACACTTTATAATAACTGCACGCTATTAATCATTAGTTAAGCATGAGTAAACAGTTAATTCATCATTTATAAAACATTAATAGACATTAATATGCAGTTTATAAATATAGCTATACATGCTTTTTTTTCTTGATTTATAAGCATATCTATAATGCGTTTAATAATTGTATTTTCATACTTTGTTAATGATCAATTAATAATTTCTAAATGAAGTATAGCATTATTTACAAACCAGTTGTTTAAGAGTTGTCAGTTATTTATAAGATCACTTAGAAAGTGTAAGTAAATGTAGTAAATACAGGTAGTTATAAAGCATTTAGTAGTGGTCAGTTAACTATTTTTGTGAGCTAATCTAAAGTGAGGACTATTCATGCTTTGTAAAGCATTTATAAAGGCGATTTAAAGACTCGTCAATCTTCTAAACAGTAAAATGTAACAAACACAACACAGTGATACAGAAGATAGAAATATTTAACAGCCTTTAAAAATGCTTTACAAGGCATGAATAGTCCTCACTTTAGATGAGCTCACGAACATAGTTAACTGACCACTACTAAATGCTTTATAACTACCCAAATTAACCCTTAATTACAGCATTAATACATGTTAATAAAGCATTTATTAACACATTAAGTAACCATCACTATATGTCTGAATAATAAGATGTATGAATGTACATTTAAATAGTTTATTAATCATTTACTTACTCGCTCTAAGTAATCGTATGAACCACTGAAAACTCTTAAATAACTGGTTCATAAAAAATGCAATTCTTCATTTAGAAATGATAAATTGATCATTAATAAAGGATGAAAATACAATTATTAAACAAATTATAGATATGCTTTTAAATCAAGTAGAAAGCATTTATAGCTGTATTTATGAACTGCTTATTAATGTCTATTAATGCTTTATGAATGATGAATTAATGGTTTACTCATGCTTAACTAATGATTATTAGCGTGTAGTTATTATAAAGTGTTACCGATCAGGACTGCCTACTTGGCTGAGACGTGGGAATTAGGCTGTATTACCCTGCAGGTCTTGATGCCCAAATCCGATTTTCTGACTATATTCGATTTTTTTTTTTGACAACCCACTTACATCATTATTTAAAAGTTACCCATATATGATTTTTACATTTACACTGCTTAAACCACCAAATGTAGACGTTCTGACCCGGAAAAGGAAGTAAAACACGAAATGCAATGGATGCAGATGTGAATAAAATTATCCAGTGTTTTTTTCTTTCCACAATATTTTGAAAAGCCATCAAAACATTGGTCTCGTACGGTGGAGAAAAAGAGGAGAGCCCTTGTTGGCATTGTAGCCACGAGCGCTTAAAACCGGCGCCTCCTCACATCTCATGAAATGTCTTCAAATACGGATTTATTTCTGTGACAACCCAGCATTTTTGCCTGCACTCTTCGCCCCAAACACTCAAAAGACACGAAACCTCCACATTGCTCCGCTTTGTGTATCCTTCGTCCACCATGTCCACATTTTGACCCAGTTTTGAGTGAATGTAAATCTGGGTATTGTCCACAAACAATTTTTAAATAAAGTCAAGAGATCTTAATAGTTGACCAAGGGGGAACATATAAATGCTAACCAAGGACCCAGTACATCAGTACTATCAGGAGACATTTACTGTGTTCAGCCAATTAGTAGAATTGTAGGCTGTTGACTGCTATTTTGAAAACATGACATAATGTGTGGATGAATATAAGTAAAGAGTTAACAAAATGAATGAAGTCCGCAACTGTCTTGTGTGTTAGTGCTGCTTACAAAATGATATCCATAAGTTGTTATTTCCCTTTTCACATTCACATTTTTTTTTCCGCATGCATGCATCTGATGCCAGAATGTGAGGTTGTTTCAGAAGTCACAAAAAGTGCAAACTTCAAAACCAAAGAGGATTAGTGTGACAGTGCATGCTGGCCAAGCAAAAATAGAGAGGGAGAAAGAGAGAAGATTACAAGATTTTTTTTTTCTTTTGGACTGAAGCAACAGGCTATTACAAACTCTCGATCACTCGGATATCTTTCCTTACACAACAATACCAGCAAAGAGATACACCTTCCTCTCAGCAAGCTGGAATTGCCAGATCAGCACCTTGCTTTGATATGTGCCAGTCACTCAGTAGGGTTTTAAGGTAATCTCTGCTACATACTACACAACTGGCAATTCAGCACCATGGACAGCGGCCCCATCCCTTCACTGAGCTGATGCTTGAACACAACGTTCAGCAGCACTGCTGCAGTCTGTCTGAAAAGGTACAGAGAGCTTTATAAGGAAACTTCATGGCTGTGTTAAATGGGAGTTAACTGAATGTCTGCTAATATTGTCTGGCATGACAAGTAATTAAAGGACAGGTGAAGAAACAAACCTCTGTAACACCTTATTTCGATGGTGAACTTTAAATCATTGTAAGGTAACTGCATGTCAACTAACTCTCATTCATTTGCAACTACATTATATATATAAATATCAAATGTGCAAAATATCAAACTGTAAATCTGATCAAAGTATTTTATATTTTAAATCATGTTCTAGCCACTCTGTGTCCTCGTCAGCCCTATTGTGAAATGACTTGAAAAATGCACAAGGCCCAGAGAACACATTACAACTGGTGCTTAAAACCAAGCAAACAATCTCTTTTGCGTTCCAAAAAAAGTGTCCAATTTCAATTGCATCACTTTTGCTAACTGCTTGCTGATAAATAAAATATATGGCACCAAATGTAGTCATATTTTGATTTGTTGGATGAATAAGACATTTTTATCTTTTGTTTTAGAGGGTAGGATTTCAATTGAGACAAGAGAGCTGGCAGCATCTCAACACATATGTAAATATATTATTAGAATAGAAAAAAAGGGTTTAAAGTGAGGAGCAAGAAAGTAAATGTTGTTTCTTTTTAGGGCCCAAGCCCTGAAAGGGCGAAGGCCCTATTGTTTTCCTTAGGATTATTAGGGCCCAAGCCCTGAAAGGGCGAAGGCCCTATTGTTTTCCTTAGGATTATTATTAGGGCCCAAGCCCTGAAAGGGCAAAGGCCCTATTGTTTTCCTTGCGATTATTTTTCTTCACTATTATTATAATTAGGGCCCAAGCCCTGAAAGGGCGAAGGCCCTATTGTTTTCCTTGGGATTATTTTTCTTTACTATTATTATTATTATAATAATTATTATTTTACTACCTTTTGGGCACTTTTGGGGCCCTTAACGTGCTCGAAAACTCTTGAAACTTTGCACACGGGTCAGAACCCGCGGCCATCAGAGCCGGGCTGAAGCTGGTACCCGGGCGTGGTAGGGCGGCTCGTCAGCGCCCCCTGGAACGGGGTCCGAACACTTGGTCCATAACTCAAACACGCTTGTATGTAATAATATGAAACTCGGTACACATGTTGATCTCATCGTTTCATCTATACCTCGCGCTCTTACTTTTTACCCCAGCCCAACAGGAAGTCGGCTATTGAGGTTTGTTTGTAAAACGCTCGCAATGGAATGTCATATACTCCTCCTAGAGCTTTGATCCAAATTCGACGAAACTCGGTCAGCGTGAAGTCAAGACATTGAGGATGAAAGTTTGCGAGGGGATTTTTTATATCTCGAACGGTTTGTCCGTGGCGAGGAAACGAAATCATGGCGAGAAACGTGAAACAGGAAGTGTGTTATAACTTCAGCATACATTAACTGATCTTGATGAAACTTCAGCAGTGTGTTCGCTGTAAGAGGACGATCACATGGATGTGACTATTGTGAGTCAAAGTTATAGCGCCACCAACTGGCAGCAGGAAGTGTGTCACTTTCAAAATGCTTTGATATCACCCTTTTATTTTTACCCGATTTGCTTCAAACTTCATATGTATAATGTAAACATACGGCAGATGTAGACCTGTGAATGGATTCTTGATATCTTTGAAACTGTTGCCGTGGCGACGCATCAAACTTTACCCTTCTTTTAGGATGCTTTTAGGATGCTTTTGAGACCCTTAGCATGCTTCAAATTGCATGAAACTCGACAGACACATCACATTTATTAGCCAGTAGACATGTGCAAAGTTTCAGAAACGGGCGTGGTGAGGGCTCAGTAGCGCCACCTTTTGACAAAAGTGGGGTTGTTAGTTTTAACTAGAGTTACAAAAATTGGTATGTATATTGTACTCCTCGAGCCGGACAACTTTCTAATTGACACTTATTAGCTAGGACCCACAGAAAGTCAGATATTTTTGTTTGAATATGGCCACTCTGAGCCTACATGTCTCTGTGTCTCTGTGTCTTTGGCTGGCTGGCTGCTGCTGCTGTGGCTGTCTGTGTGTGTGTGTGTGTGTGCAGGGGGAGGGGGCTTAACCATTTCACTGCTGTGTGTATGACCTGCATAAAGAAAATACATTTCTCAAGCCTGGTATTTTTTAAATAAGTTTTTATTTTTATTTTTTATAAGTAAAGGCATATAACTAGTTTAATTGTAGTGAATTGACAATAGTTTTATATAATTAGTTTATTAATCAGATTAACTTGGTCAATAAACTTGGTCTGAAAATTTGGTCCATAAATCAAACACACTTGCATGTAATAATATGAAACTTGGTACACATATAGATCTCATCGTTTCATATATACTTCACACTCTTACTTTTTACCCCAGCCCAACAGGAAGTTGGCTATTTAGGGTTGTGTTTAAAACACATGCAATGGAATTTAAATTATTGCTCCTAGAGCACTGAACCAAATTCGACGAAACTCGATCAGCGTGAAGTCAAGACATTAAGGATGAAAAAGTGCCACGGGATTTTTGATATCTCGAACGGTTTGGCCGTGGCGAGGAAACGAAATTATGGCGAGAAACATGAAACAGGATGTGTGTTATAACTTCAGCATACATTAACTGATCTTGATGAAACTTCAGCAGTGTTTTCGCTGTAAGAGACCGATCACATGGATGTGACTATTGTGAGTCAAAGTTATAGCGCCACCAACTGGCAGCAGGAAGTGTGTCACTTTCAAAATGCTTTGAAATCACTCTCTTATTTTTAACCGATTTGCTTCAAACTTCATCTGTATAATGTAAATACACGGCAGATGTAGACCTGTGAATGAATTTTTGATATCTTTGATACTGTTGCCGTGGCAACGAAACAAACTTTAACATTCTTTTTTGATGCTTTTGGGACTCTTAGCATGCTTGAAATTGCTTGAAACTCAACAGATACATCACATTTATTAGCCAGTAGACATGTGCAACTATGGCAAAAGATTAAAGTAATGTCAAAAAAGTAAACACTAAAAGCCTCATATCTTCTAAAAATGTAATTATACATCATTTGTTTCTAAATTAAATTATACAAATATTATAACTTCCCCAATTTTTCCTTTTTTTCATTTAAGAATTATGTTTACGTTCAAAAACAGCCAGAATTGTTGTAAAATTCATAAAAAAATAATAATCTGAGTCATACGTAGTGCTATACTGCCCTCTTGTGTTCAATATCAGGTAGGCCTATTGTGTATATTCCCACCGGTTAATCAACGTGTGACTCCGCTGGGACTTGGGAGCTTTTAAATCGCTTACTTAAAACCGAAAGTCAAAATACGGATGTCCGCACAAGACATTAATGGTGTGGAGTAGAGCGAGCATTTTAAATAAATTCCTATTAAGTAGGATTGAACTAAACAGAAAGAATGTTCACTCTGTTCTGCTGGTTCCTCGCTGGTGGATCATATGATTACTTTGTCATAATCTATGACAAAAATGCTATTATAAACCATATTAATAATAGATAATACACATTGCTCTTATTTTTGAAAAATACATTCATGAAAAACAAGATAACAAAAATCATAAAAAGATATAGCCATGGCTGCTATAAATGTTTGAAATGCATAGGACAGATGTTTAATGACGCAGCAACATATAATTGAAAGGCAATTAATAATCTGTCATTACGTCACTGCATTATGATATTACGGCTCCAATACGGTGCAGCACAAAGCACTTATGTGCATCCCGAGCGGAGAATGATGTGCTTGAAGCCACATGAAGTTACAGCGCATTGAGTCCGTATTGAAAAGTTCAAAGCACAAAGGAAATACATATTTATGAACAGTGTATTATACATTATCTATCTATGCAATAGTTTATTGAGCCTTTTCTTTTAAAGGTTTTAAATTTCAGTTACTGTGTGCGTGAAGAACAATTATAGTGCTCTGACTCTAGTGTTGTGATCTAACCGACAGCGTCCGACACCCGGTAGAAAGTAACACGATTAAGTTACAGCAATAAAGTCCAGCAAGAAAAAGTTTCTTCATTCGAAAATATAGACCTTTAGACCTTTATCTTAAAGATCCAGTATAATAGGATTAACATTGAATCATCTTGAAGATCGTTTCATCATTGACTGTAACCGAATGTGACGTGCTGTTTGAATGCTGAATGGAGAATGACTGACAGGCGCAGAGAGGGAAAAGTTTGTGTTCTTGAATTTAATGACTTAAATATTAATTTCTATATCACATAATAGCTTCAGAACACTAATAATACAGTACACAAAAACTTTATGGTACTTTAGAAAGTTTTTGTGCCTTTGTGCCTAACATAGAATAGTATATGCACAATATAGAATTTGAATCAGCCTCGTCAAAGATGGCAGTGTCAGAGCCGATACCGATCCTGAGTATCTAATCGGCGCACTTCTTTTCAACAGTCAAATTGAAATTGAAATTGCTTGAAACTCAACAGATACATCACATTTATTAGCCAGTAGACATGTGCAAAGTTTCAGAAACGGGCATAGTGCAAGGACTAAATAGCGCCACCTTTTGACAAAAGTGGGGTTGTTAGTTTTATCTACAGTTACAAAAATCGGTATATACATTGTACTCCTCAAGCCGGACAACTTTCTAATACATAGTCATTAGCTCGGACCAAGAGGAAGTCAGATATTTTGGTTTGAATATGGTGAGCCTCTCTCTGAGCCTACGTCCCTGTATGGCAAGCCCTTTTAACATTTAAAAGCTAAGTTTGCCTGTCCGGAATTAACATTGTAGATATCAACAACGTCTTTCTGTCTATTCGTAATTACATTTTGGATAGTTTGTATTATCATTTAAGATATCTGTAACATAATTGTGACTAGTCGAAATGACAGAGTATGGCAAGCCGTTTTAACATTTAATCATAAAAGGGCCAAAGCCTTCGGCACCGCCACCCGGGTGCATTTAGGTAACTAAAGGAACCGGGGTTGCGGTGCCACCGGCTTGGGCCCGCCATCGCTGCTCGCAGCTATATTAATTATTATTTTACTACCTTTTGGGCACTTTTGGGGCCCTTAACGTGCTCGAAAACTCTTGAAACTTTGCACACGGGTCAGAACCCGCGGCCATCAGAGCCGGGCTGAAGCTGGTACCCGGGCGTGGTAGGGCGGCTCGTCAGCGCCCCCTGGAACGGGGTCCGAACACTTGGTCCATAACTCAAACACGCTTGTATGTAATAATATGAAACTCGGTACACATGTTGATCTCATCGTTTCATCTATACCTCGCGCTCTTACTTTTTACCCCAGCCCAACAGGAAGTCGGCTATTGAGGTTTGTTTGTAAAACGCTCGCAATGGAATGTCAAATACTCCTCCTAGAGCTTTGATCCAAATTCGACGAAACTCGGTCAGCGTGAAGTCAAGACATTGAGGATGAAAGTTTGCGAGGGGATTTTTTATATCTCGAACGGTTTGTCCGTGGCGAGGAAACGAAATCATGGCGAGAAACGTGAAACAGGAAGTGTGTTATAACTTCAGCATACATTAACTGATCTTGATGAAACTTCAGCAGTGTGTTCGCTGTAAGAGGACGATCACATGGATGTGACTATTGTGAGTCAAAGTTATAGCGCCACCAACTGGCAGCAGGAAGTGTGTCACTTTCAAAATGCTTTGATATCACCCTTTTATTTTTACCCGATTTGCTTCAAACTTCATATGTATAATGTAAACATACGGCAGATGTAGACCTGTGAATGGATTCTTGATATCTTTGAAACTGTTGCCGTGGCGACGCATCAAACTTTACCCTTCTTTTAGGATGCTTTTAGGATGCTTTTGAGACCCTTAGCATGCTTCAAAATGCATGAAACTCGACAGACACATCACATTTATTAGCCAGTAGACATGTGCAAAGTTTCAGAAACGGGCGTGGTGAGGGCTCAGTAGCGCCACCTTTTGACAAAAGTGGGGTTGTTAGTTTTAACTAGAGTTACAAAAATTGGTATGTATATTGTACTCCTCGAGCCGGACAACTTTCTAATTTACACTTATTAGCTAGGACCCACAGAAACTCAGATATTTTTGTTTGAATATGGTCTTGCTTAATCTGAGCCTACATCTCTGTCTTTGCCTGTCTGTGTGTGTGTGAGTGTGCAGGGGGAGGGGGCTTAACCATTTCACTGCTGTGTGTATGACCTGCATAAAGAAAATACATTTCTCAAGCCTGGTATTTTTTAAATAAGTTTTTATTTTTATTTTTTATAAGTAAAGACATATAACTAGTTTAATTGTAGTGCATTGACAATAGTTTTATATAATTAGTTTATTAATCAGATTAACTTGGTCAATAAACTTGGTCTGAAAATTTGGTCCATAAATCAAACACACTTGCATGTAATAATATGAAACTTGGTACACATATAGATCTCATCGTTTCATATATAGCCTACTTCACACTCTTACTTTTTACCCCAGCCCAACAGGAAGACGGCTATTTAGGGTTGTGTTTAAAACACATGCAATGGAATTTAAAGTATTGCTCCTAGAGCACTGAACCAAATTCGACAAAACTCGATCAGCGTGAAGTCAAGACATTAAGGATGAAAAGGTGCCAAGGGATTTTTTATATCTCGAACGGTTTGGCCGTGGCGAGGAAACGAAATTATGGCGAGAAACATGAAACAGGATGTGTGTTATAACTTCAGCATACATTAACTGATCTTGATGAAACTTCAGCAGTGTTTTCGCTGTAAGAGACCGATCACATGGATGTGACTATTGTGAGTCAAAATTATAGCGCCACCAACTGGCAGCAGGAAGTGTGTCACTTTCAAAATGCTTTGAAACCACTCTCTTATTTTTAACCGATTTGCTTCAAACTTCATCTGTATAATGTAAATACACGGCAGATGTAGACCTGTGAATGAATTTTTGATATCTTTGATACTGTTGCCGTGGCAACGAATCAAACTTTAACATTCTTTTTTGATGCTTTTGGGACTCTTAGCATGCTTGAAATTGCTTGAAACTCAACAGATACATCACATTTATTAGCCAGTAGACATGTGCAACTATGGCAAAAGATTAAAGTAATGTCAAAAAAGTAAACACTAAAAGCCTCATATCTTCTAAAAATGTAATTATACATCATTTGTTTCTAAATTAAATTATACAAATATTATAACTTCCCCAATTTTTCCTTTTTTTCATTTAAGAATTATGTTTACGTTCAAAAACAGCCAGAATTGTTGTAAAATTCATAAAAAAATAATAATCTGAGTCATACGTAGTGCTATACTGCCCTCTTGTGTTCAATATCAGGTAGGCCTATTGTGTATATTCCCACCGGTTAATCAACGTGTGACTCCGCTGGGACTTGGGAGCTTTTAAATCGCTTACTTAAAACCGAAAGTCGAAATACGGATGTCCGCACAAGACATTAATGGTGTGGAGTAGAGCGAGCATTTTAAATAAATTCCTATTAAGTAGGATTGAACTAAACAGAAAGAATGTTCACTCTGTTCTGCTGGTTCCTCGCTGGTGGATCATATGATTACTTTGTCATAATCTATGACAAAAATGCTATTATAAACCATATTAATAATAGATAATACACATTGCTCTTATTTTTGAAAAATACATTCATGAAAAACAAGATAACAAAAATCATAAAAAAATATAGCCATGGCTGCTATAAATGTTTGAAATGCATAGGACAGATGTTTAATGACGCAGCAACATATAATTGAAAGGCAATTAATAATCTGTCATTACGTCACTGCATTATGATATTACGGCTCCAATACGGTGCAGCACAAAGCACTTATGTGCATCCCGAGCGGAGAATGATGTGCTTGAAGCCACATGAAGTTACAGCGCAGTGAGTCCGTATTGAAAAGTTCAAAGCACAAAGGAAATACATATTTATGAACAGTGTATTATACATTATCTATCTATGCAATAGTTTATTGAGCCTTTTCTTTTAAAGGTTTTAAATTTCAGTTACTGTGTGCGTGAAGAACAATTATAGTGCTCTGACTCTAGTGTTGTGATCTAACCGACAGCGTCCGACACCCGGTAGAAAGTAACACGGTTAAGTTACAGCAATAAAGTCCAGCAAGAAAAAGTTTCTTCATTCGAAAATATAGACCTTTAGACCTTTATCTTAAAGATCCAGTATAATAGGATTAACATTCAATCATCTTGAAGATCGTTTCATCATTGACTGTAACCGAATGTGACGTGCTGTTTGAATGCTGAATGGAGAATGACTGACAGGCGCAGAGAGGGAAAAGTTTGTGTTCTTGAATTTAATGACTTAAATATTAATTTCTATATCACATAATAGCTTCAGAACACTAATAATACAGTACACAAAAACTTTATGGTACTTTAGAAAGTTTTTGTGCCTTTGTGCCTAACATAGAATAGTATATATGCACAATATAGAATTTGAATCAGCCTCGTCAAAGATGGCAGTGTCAGAGCCGATACCGATCCTGAGTATCTAATCGGCGCACTTCTTTTCAACAGTCAAATTGAAATTGAAATTGAAATTGCTTGAAACTCAACAGATACATCACATTTATTAGCCAGTAGACATGTGCAAAGTTTCAGAAACGGGCATAGTGCAAGGACTAAATAGCGCCACCTTTTGACAAAAGTGGGGTTGTTAGTTTTATCTACAGTTACAAAAATCGCTATATACATTGTACTCCTCAAGCCGGACAACTTTCTAATACATAGTCATTAGCTCGGACCAAGAGGAAGTCAGATATTTTGGTTTGAATATGGTGAGCCTCTCTCTGAGCCTACGTCCCTGTATGGCAAGCCCTTTTAACATTTAAAAGCTAAGTTTGCCTGTCCGGAATTAACATTGTAGATATCAACAACGTCTTTCTGTCTATTCGTAATTACATTTTGGATAGTTTGTATTATCATTTAAGATATCTGTAACATAATTGTGACTAGTCGAAATGACAGAGTATGGCAAGCCGTTTTAACATTTAATCATAAAAGGGCCAAAGCCTTCGGCACCGCCACCCGGGTGCATTTAGGTAACTAAAGGAACCGGGGTTGCGGTGCCACCGGCTTGGGCCCGCCATCGCTGCTCGCAGCTATATTAATTATTATTTTACTACCTTTTGGGCACTTTTGGGGCCCTTAACGTGCTCGAAAACTCTTGAAACTTTGCACACGGGTCAGAACCCGCGGCCATCAGAGCCGGGCTGAAGCTGGTACCCGGGCGTGGTAGGGCGGCTCGTCAGCGCCCCCTGGAACGGGGTCCGAACACTTGGTCCATAACTCAAACACGCTTGTATGTAATAATATGAAACTCGGTACACATGTTGATCTCATCGTTTCATCTATACCTCGCGCTCTTACTTTTTACCCCAGCCCAACAGGAAGTCGGCTATTGAGGTTTGTTTGTAAAACGCTCGCAATGGAATGTCAAATACTCCTCCTAGAGCTTTGATCCAAATTCGACGAAACTCGGTCAGCGTGAAGTCAAGACATTGAGGATGAAAGTTTGCGAGGGGATTTTTTATATCTCGAACGGTTTGTCCGTGGCGAGGAAACGAAATCATGGCGAGAAACGTGAAACAGGAAGTGTGTTATAACTTCAGCATACATTAACTGATCTTGATGAAACTTCAGCAGTGTGTTCGCTGTAAGAGGACGATCACATGGATGTGACTATTGTGAGTCAAAGTTATAGCGCCACCAACTGGCAGCAGGAAGTGTGTCACTTTCAAAATGCTTTGAAATCACCCTTTTATTTTTACCCGATTTGCTTCAAACTTCATCTGTATAATGTAAACATACGGCAGATGTAGACCTGTGAATGGATTCTTGATATCTTTGAAACTGTTGCCGTGGCAACGCATCAAACTTTACCATTCTTTTAGGATGCTTTTGAGACCCTTAGCATGCTTCAAATTGCATGAAACTCGACAGACACATCACATTTATTAGCCAGTAGACATGTGCAAAGTTTCAGAAACGGGCGTGGTGAGGGCTCAGTAGCGCCACCTTTTGACAAAAGTGGGGTTGTTAGTTTTATCTACAGTTACAAAAATCGGTATGTATATTGTACTCCTCGAGCCGGACAACTTTCTAATTGACACTCATTAGCTAGGACCCACAGAAAGTCAGATATGTTTGTTTGAATGTAGAGAAAATCTCAGAATTTTGCCAGTCTCTCAGTGTCCCTCTGTGTGAGTGAGAGGAGGGGCGCCTGTCAGGTTAATTTTAACCCTTTATTTGCTGTGTGCGACTTCTCTGGCATTTTCGGGGGCCTTAACATCCTCGAAAACTCTTGAAACTTTGCACACGGGTCAGAACCCATGGCCATCAGGGCCGGGCTGAAGCTGGTAACCGGGCGTGGCAGGGCGGCTCGACAGCGCCCCCTGGACTGGGATTCGAACATTTGTCCATAAATCAAACACACTTGCATGAATTAATATGAAACTCGGTACAATTATAGATCACATCAGGCCAAACAACTTTCGTGCTCTAAGTTTTATGACAGTTCAAATGGAAGTTATTTATGAATTATGAATTATGGGTTGTTTGAATAATTGTCCTAGGAGAAATACATCAAATCACAATGCATGTGTTTACCAATCACAACCAAACTCGGTGTGCATGAAGTCAAGACATTGAGGATGCTCAATTCCGGACGGATTTTTGATATCTCGAACGGTCTGGCCGTGGCGAGGAAATGAATTTTATGACTAAAAAAGGACACATAAAGTGTGTTATAACTTTGCTCAATTTACCTACAGTTACAAAACTTACCACGTATATTGTTCTCGTCAAGCCGATCAACTTTCCAATTTAAAGTCATTCGCTCTGAGCAACAGAAAGTCAGATATTGTAGTTTGAATGGATTTATTTCCCCTGCGATTCTCTCTCTCTCTCTCTCTCTCTCTCTCTCTCTCTCTCTCTCTCTGTGTGTGTGTGTGTGTGTGGTGTGTGGGGAGGGGAGGGCTGTTGTCTGTGTTTATGTGTGTGTGTGTGGCTGGCTGTGATTTTTCCTACAAGTCCTTGTCTCTAAGTCCTTGTCTTTTTGCATAACAATTTTGCATAACAATATTTTTAAATGACAAAATAGGCATATAACCCCCATCTTTTAAATGTATAGTTTGCTTTAAATAAAAGTAAGATTGTATTTGTAATTGAAGTTGAATGAATTTAAAATTCATGTGCTATATTTCAATATATTTGTTTTCCTTAAGATTTTAAAACACTAACTTCATTCTTATCTGAATTACAAATATTTGTTTCTGTATAAAATAATACTCTGACTAAAAACACATTTGATGTTTTTTTTTGGTATTTTTATTTACATGTATTTATGTGTGTGTGTGTGTGTGTGTGTGTGTGTATAAAGTGCAGGGTTTTTTTTAGATAAAGTAGAATTTCTATAACTATGTGTTGAACTAATAAATCACTCTTGTGTGTGTTAAACACAATCTACTTAATACAGACAACTTCATTATAAAGATAAATAACAAATCCAAAAAATATATGATTATAATCTATGACAAAAAAAGCCATTACAAACTATATTATTGGAAAATACACATTGCTCTTTGTATTGTTGTAAAATATTCATGAAAAACAAGATAACAAAAATCAAAAAGATAAATTATTTTAGATATAGCCATGTTTTAAATGTATAGCAGAGATGTTAATTGAGGCAGCAACATACAAACTTTCTAGAACAACATGGACCTGGATAGCTGGTTTTTATGGAGGACAGTGAAGAGGAAGAGGGTGCAAATCAAACAGCTCATTCTCAGACTACACAGCAAACAGCTTAAGTTTTTAGTGCTTTGTTTGAGGTTTTTAGTGCTCTGTCCTATCTATTATCAACATATAATAGATGGAACAGAACAAGAAAGGCAATTAATAATCTGTCATTGCGTCACTGCATTATGATATGAAAGGCTCAGTACAGTGTGGCACAAAACGCTTATGCGCATCCCGAGTGGAGAATGATGCGCTTAAAGCCACATGGAGTTACAGCGCACAGCGCATCGAGTCCGCATTGATGCAAGCTCTACAATACACTTCTTTTTGATAGTCAAAGCGGGGGTTACGTTTTTACACGTCGTACAGAATAACCCTAAAGGCACCAAGGTGGCGGTGCCACCGGCTTTATATTAAATATAAATATAGCTGTGAGCAGCGATAAAGGGCCAAAGCCGGCGGTACCACCATCCCGGTGCCTTTGGGTAACTAAAGGCATCGGGGTTGCGGTGCCACCGGCTTGGGCCCGCAATCGCTGCTCGCAGCTATATTATTATTATTATTTTTATACGACTATTCGGGCACTTTTGGGGCCCTTAACATGCTCAAAAACTCTTGAAACTTTGCACACGGGTCAGAACCCGCGGCCATCAGGGCCGGGCTGAAGATGGTACCCGGGCGTGGCAGGGGGCTAGACAGCGCCCCCTGGAACGGGGTCCGAACACTTGGTCCATAAATCAAACACGCTTGCATGTAATAATATGAAACTCGGTACACATGTTGATCTCATCGTTTCATCTATACCTCGTGCTTTTACTTTTTACCCCAGCCCAACAGGAAGTCGGCTATTTAGGGTTGTTCGTAAAACACTCGCAATGGAATTTTTAATACTCCTCCTAGAGCTTTGATCCAAATTCGACGAAACTCGGTCAGCGTGAAGTCAAGACATTGAGGATGAAAGTTTGCGAGGGGATTTTTGATATCTCGAACGGTTTGGCCGTGGCGAGGAAACAAAATTATGGCGAGAAACGTGAAACAGGAAGTGTATCATAACTTCAGCACACATCAACCGATCTTGATGAAACTTCAGCAGTGTGTTCGCTGTAAGAGGACGATCACATGGATGTGACTATTGTGAGTCAAAGTTATAGCGCCACCAACTGGCAGCAGGAAGTGTGTCATTTTCAAAATGCTTTGAAATCACCCTCTAATTTTAACTCGATTTGCTTCAAACTTCATCTGTATAATGCAAATACATGGCAGATGAAGACCTGTAAATGGATTCTTGATATCTTTGAAACTGTTGCCGTGGCAACGCATCAAACTTTACCATTCTTTTAGGATGCTTTTGAGACTCTTAGCATGCTTCAAATTGCATGAAACTCGACAGACACATCACATTTATTAGCCAGTAGACATGTGCAACGTTTCAGAAACGGGTGTGGTGAGGGCTCAGTAGCGCCACCTTTTGACAAAAGTGGGGTTGTTAGTTTTATCTACAGTTACAAAAATCAGTATGTATATTGTACTCCTCGAGCCGGACAACTTTCTAATTGACACTCATTAGCTAGGACCCACAGAAAGTCAGATATGTTTGTTTGAATGTAGAGAAAATCTCAGAATTTTGCCAGTCTCTCAGTGTCTCTCTGTGTGAGTGAGAGGAGGGGCGCCTGTCAGGTTAATTTTAACCCTTTATTTGCTGTGTGCAACTTCTCTGGCATTTTCGGGGGCCTTAACATCCTCTAAAACTCTTGAAACTTTGCACACGGGTCAGAACCCATGGCCATCAGGGCCGGGCTGAAGCTGGTAACCGGGCGTGGCAGGGCGGCTCGACAGCGCCCCCTGGACTGGGATTCAAAAATTTGTCCATAAATCAAACACACTTGCATGAATTAATATGAAACTCGGTACAATTAAAGATCACATCAGGCCAAACAACTTTCGTGCTCTAAGTTTTATGACAGTTCAAATGGAAGTTATTTATGAATTATGAATTATGGGTTGTTTGAATAATTGTCCTAGGAGAAATACATCAAATCACAATGCATGTGTTTACCAATCACAACCAAACTCGGTGTGCATGAAGTCAAGACATTGAGGATGCTCAATTCCGGACGGATTTTTGATATCTCGAACGGTCTGGCCGTGGCGAGGAAATGAATTTTATGACTAAAAAAGGACACATAAAGTGTGTTATAACTTTGCTCAATTTACCTACAGTTACAAAACTTACCACGTATATTGTTCTCGTCAAGCCGATCAACTTTCCAATTTAAAGTCATTCGCTCTGAGCAACAGAAAGTCAGATATTGTAGTTTGAATGGATTTATTTCCCCTGCGATTCTCTCTCTCTCTCTCTCTCTCTCTCTCTCTCTCTCTCTGTGTGTGTGGTGTGGGTGTGTGTGTCTGTGTGGGGAGGGGAGGGCTGTTGTCTGTGTTTGTGTGTGTGTGTGTGTGTGTGTGGCTGGCTGCGATTTTTCCTACAAGTCCTTGTCTCTAAGTCCTTGTCTTTTTGCATAACAATTTTGCATAACAATATTTTTAAATGACAAAATAGGCATATAACCCCCATCTTTTAAATGTATAGTTTGCTTTAAATAAAAGTAAGATTGTATTTGTAATTGAAGTTGAATGAATTAAAAATTCATGTGCTATATTTCAATATATTTGTTTTCCTTAAGATTTTAAAACACTAACTTCATTCTTATCTGAATTACAAATATTTGTTTCTGTATAAAATAATACTCTGACTAAAAACACATTTGATGTTTTTTTTTTTTTTTGGATTTTTATTTACATGTATTTAGTGTGTGTGTGTGTGTGTGTGTGTGTGTGTGTGTATATAAAGTGCAGGGGTTTTTTTAGATAAAGTAGAATTTCTATAACTATGTGTTGAACTAATAAATCACTCTTGTGTGTGTTAAACACAATCTACTTAATACAGACAACTTCATTATAAAGATAAATAACAAATCCAAAAAATATATGATTATAATCTATGACAAAAAAAGCCATTACAAACTATATTATTGGAAAATACACATTGCTCTTTGTATTGTTGTAAAATATTCATGAAAAACAAGATAACAAAAATCAAAAAGATAAATTATTTTAGATATAGCCATGTTTTAAATGTATAGCAGAGATGTTAATTGAGGCAGCAACATACAAACTTTCTAGAACAACATGGACCTGGATAGCTGGTTTTTATGGAGGACAGTGAAGAGGAAGAGGGTGCAAATCAAACAGCTCATTCTCAGACTACACAGCAAACAGCTTAAGTTTTTAGTGCTTTGTTTGAGGTTTTTAGTGCTCTGTCCTATCTATTATCAACATATAATAGATGGAACAGAACAAGAAAGGCAATTAATAATCTGTCATTGCGTCACTGCATTATGATATGAAAGGCTCAGTACAGTGTGGCACAAAACGCTTATGCGCATCCCGAGTGGAGAATGATGCGCTTAAAGCCACATGGAGTTACAGCGCACAGCGCATCGAGTCCGCATTGATGCAAGCTCTACAATACACTTCTTTTTGATAGTCAAAGCGGGGGTTACGTTTTTACACGTCGTACAGAATAACCCTAAAGGCACCAAGGTGGCGGTGCCACCGGCTTTATATTAAATATAAATATAGATGTGAGCAGCGATAAAGCGCCAAAGCCGGCGGTACCACCATCCCGGTGCCTTTGGGTAACTGAAGGCATCGGGGTTGCGGTGCCCCCGGCTTGGGCCCGCAATCGCTGCTCGCAGCTATATTTGTTCTTGAGTTTCATCATGACAATGGTCATTTAGCTGCTGTGTTTTCTGATGCAAAGATTAGACCATAATCACTTATCTTTTTAGTGTGCTGATTTTAACAAGAGAAATAATCAACTTTCACCTATAACACAATACAGGGTAACACTTTATTTTACGACCCGCAAACAACTGTGTAAGTACACTGAAATTACGGTGTACATTTCTGTAATTATAGTGTACTTCCGTGTAGGTATAAGGGAACAATATGTTAAGTTTTGGGTAATAAAGGGGTAACAAGCACCACTTTAATTTACAGCCCGCAGGAGTTACACTTACCCTGTTACACAGAACAAGGGGGTAACAAAGCTACTTATTATAGCAATAAGAAACAACATTATTTGCACTGTAATTGCAGAGAAAGGTACTGTGATAAAAAAATTAATTTAAAAAAATCGTTTTAATTACACAGTATATTTGCCCTGACATTTAAGTGTTATTGCAATTCAATGGTATAAAGTAAGTACTAATTACCACATGGTATGGTCTAAATTAAAATCATAGCAAAAACTAATTATTTTGACTTAACATTAAGTAATCTAGTAAGAAAAGACAATAAATTTAATTTTTATCATAGTATATATATATATATATATATATATGTGTGTGTGTGTGTGTGTGTGTGCGTGTATAATGTTTAACCCACAGATGTCAAAATTACCCTGTAACATTGCACAATAACATATTTTGCCAGAAATGTGATACATTTTATAAACAACAGACGTACAATTTTTGTCTGTAATATATTAACAGAATAGGTACCTGTTATTTTTTACTAATTAAATAATTTGCTTGTATATCTGCTTGTTACCCCTTTATTACCCCAAACTTAACATATTGAGTTACCCACAAACTTACTCGCTCTGGCTCAAACATTGTAAGGCTTGATGGACAAGTCTTCCGTTGATGACATTTTGTTAACGTGTGAATAAAAATGTTCTGTGACACTATATAATCCTATATCTCTAAACAATCTACAAAAATGGCCAAAAGGGGTGGAGTTGAACCGAGTGTCAACTCAGCAACCTGAAGAGCGGGCGTATGACACATATTCTTTGCAATTAAAGAGACTGCTCCAAAACGAGTTGCTCACGGACGCACATCAGAAAAGGGGTAGAATGGGGCCTGTGGAGCTATAATGAGGAATTCAGACCCAAGATAGATATAGACCACACATATGATTTATATGTTAAAAGGAATGATTTAAAAGCATGATAATGCCCTTTAATGCAGCTGCATGAATATGCATGAATCATCATGACTCCTGTAGTAGCAAAGGATCGCTCTTCATTGGTTCATGATTAGTTCATATCTTCACTAATCATGAGTTAATGTTGAACTATTAACTCAGGTATTGGTACATGATTATTCATGCCCTGTTATAGTAAAGTGTTACCAAATGAAGCAATAAGTCCCGTGAAGCAGGGATTTACAGTGAAATTAGAAAAGCTAAGGGGTGTTGTTTGGCATGATCCAGAGTGGAGTTGGCCAGGGTGGAGATGCGATTTTTATGGAATTTATTCTCTTGATTATGTTGATCTCATTTAGGCATGTTTCCAGTGTGTTTTGTTTTAATGCAGTTGAAGCATAAAACACAAAACAATTAATAAATAAAGTGAAATATACTTTTTTTTTTAAACAATCCTGCAACGGCACTCCCGCTCGCATTCAGATGCAGCCTTTGACATGGGATGCATCTGTAGTTAGCAACAATTCCTTAATATTGTGAAAATAAATCATTTTAAAAATAAGCTTTGGTTGACTGTATAAGCAAGTTGTGCATTTGTTAAGTATTCACGTACAAATGTGAAGTAATGAAGTTTTTTTTTTAAAAAATGTCTTTTAATATGATGCTTTGTTGTATAGTAAACTACTCAACAGTGAAGTACTTTAAATATAACACCCTTAAACATATTCAGATTTAAAATGCAACATAAATATAGCACAGCAGTAATATTAATGCAAACATCATATCTAAAAACCCTGATGAGTTTTTTTTTTAAAGCAGAATACATTTACTCATGCATGTCTTAAGCACAAGTATGTAAGATAACACATAAGTAAGTTTTTAAATGTAACTAGTAATATTTCCCCAATGTGCCATTAATAGCCCACTTACTAAAAGTAGTTTGGTACTACTTTACAAAACGGGTGCACTAATATGCATTAATTCATACTTAACTAATGCACAGATAATCATGAGTTAATGTATAACTCATGAAGAAGAACTAAACCATTAATTAATGATTACTGCATCAGCTACTAATAAAGGAGTCTATATGACTAATAGATTAAGTAATACATGAATTGCTATTAATTCAATGTCATTGTGTATATTATTTTATATGTGTATATTACATATTTTATTAACTAATAGTGTAAATTAATGTGTTAATTACCACAATTAGCTAAGCACTTCAACTTCCAGTTGTCTGCTTTAATTAATCATTAGCTAATGATTTGCAAAGGTATCTTTACTTGTTGACTTTACTTGTTGAGGCACATCATTATTAACAAGTCATTTAGTAATTGTAGTAATTTGCACATGAATTTGCACTAACAATGAATTAAATAATCATCTATTAATGCATATTTGTGTACCTGTCATATTATCTGGAAGTTGAAATACAAGGCGTTGGCTCATTCTGGTAATTAAAGCCACACTTTGCAACTTTTTAACCTTTATAATATATTACCAAAACCCATTGCAATGGTACATCGACTTACAATAGGTTGAATGACACGTCTGCCGTAGCCTGAAAGTGTCTGTATCGCTTTTACTAGCACTTTGTAACTTCAGGTTTCAGGTAGGAACCCGAGCACAAAAAGAACTAGATTGCATTGATTGCCGTCTGTATGTTTTCGTCATGGCCGAACAACAGCTACAAGGAAGAAGGCAACGGTTTTATCAGAGGAAACTAAAAATTAAAAGGGGAGAGTGACAAATTAAAAGCCAGGACGAGGATTAACTCTAGTCCAGCTTTCGCTTCGCTCACTGGCGTGAGTGGAAGGGTACTCGACCGATGCTGACGCTTGCCTGCACACAAATGCCGTTTCCAAGGTAACCCAGATAAATTCATATAATCAGTGTAGTATTTTCTGGTATTCCGGCCACAGCCGATGGTGTTATGAGTGTAATAAAATGCCCACTGCCCAGTGTTCATTTCTACACACAAATACAGCCCGCCTCAGTGCAGGGCTCGCAACAAATAAAATCAACTCGTGTCAAATGTAACGTTACATTAAATGTAGTGAACGTGCCCACAACTCAGTAGTACCCACAAACACTAACGTTACACACCACATGTCCCACGGTTTCTGTAAAAATAAACCAACACACAAACAGTCAGCTCAGGTCGACGGTGTTTTCAGTGCAGTGAATGCGCCCGCTGTCCCGCGCCCACATTCACTCACAGACATGATAAGCCCCAAGGGGCTCACCCTACTCACTCTCACTCAGCCGACTGCTGAGGGAATTGAGTGCGGCAAGGCGGCTCGCCTCAAACACTGCAAGCACATACAATCTAAAGACACGGGAGGCTGACTGGTTTTGTCACAGTCTGTCGTCTTCACCAGTTTGTCCCGTCATCTGCACTACACTTCCCCGGATCCTTTTGTTTCTACTCCCGGACTCACTCCCCAATCAGCCACCTGTTCCTCGTCCTGTCATTAGCATTTTCACCTGTGTTCACCCCAATTAGCCTGATTCCTCTGTGTATTTAGTTGAGTTCAGTGTCATTCCTAGTTTGTCGTCGATGTCTATTGTTGTTGATTTTGAACCCGTGTGGTGCCTGTATTCCTGTCTGCCTGCCTGTATTGCTATATTAAAACCCTGTTCTCCCCGATACTCCGGTCTCCTTGTTCCTCTGCCAGAGCCACACCGTGACAGATCGACCGACCAAACTGAAAAGGAAAAATGGAGATTCCCGCAGTGGCTCTCCTCTGCCTGGATCAGGAAGACCGTTCCCTGGAATCCCATACCAGGGATTTTCTGGAGTTGGCGTGCCTCACTCACTATTCTGACCACTCGCTGAGTGAGTTCTACATCGCCAGCCTCAGCGAGCGGTCCCGGGCACGCCTCCCAGGGAACGGTCCCGATGATTTCGCCGCCTGTGTGGAGTGGGTGCTGGTGTGCTGTGGGTCTCCATTCACCGTGGAGGAAGTCACCAGCTCCACTCCAAAGCTCGAGCTCTCCTCTCCGCTGGTTCCGTCCAACCCCGCCGAGCTCGAGCTCTCCTCTCCGCTGGTTCCGTCCAGCCCCGCTGAGCCCGAGCTCTCCTCTTCGCTGGTTCCGTCCAGCCCCGTCCAGCCTTCGCCCAAGGCCGTCCAGCCTTCGCCCGAGACCGTCCAGCCCACGCCAGAGACCGTCCAGCCCGCGCCAGAGACCGTCCAGCCCGCGCCAGAGACCGTCCAGCCAGAGACCAGGATCCCACCCAGCCTCCCTCTCCCGCCTCCTCCCACTATTCACCCATCAGCCCTCCGGTCCCATAGCCATCCAGACCCAGCAGGGTTGATGGATCCCCGGCCTTCGCCTCACACCTCCTCCATCTGGACCCTTCCTCGGCCCCCTGTCCCATCGGCTCCCCCGTGGCTTCTACCTCCCTCAGCTCCTCCATGGCCCCTCAGTCCACCAGCTCGACCAGGCTCCCTCGTCCCTCTGGATTCCTTTCGGTCCCTCATCACCCGTCCTTCACCTTTGGACTTCCATTTGTTTGCTTTGCCCCGTCATTTCACCCCCCCGGTTCAGTTGGATTCTTCACTCCCTCCAGTCATCCATCAGCCCTCACTCCCTCTGTCCTCACCGTGTCCCTCTGTACCCCTGTCATCACTTCAGTCACCGGAGCCTGCGGTGTCCCCATGTTCCCACGGTCCCTCATCAGTACCTCATGTTGTCAGTCCCCCGGCTTCACCCTGGTCTCCTCCCCCATCTGCTCCGCCCCTGTCAGTCGGCCCCTTGGTGTTGTCAGCTCCGCTTCCATCGGCTCCACCAGGGGTCCTCCCTCCATCTGCTCCGCCCTGGTCTCGCCCTCAGCCTGCTCCGCCCGGGTCTCGCCCTCAGCCTGCTCCGCCCTGGCCTCGCCCTCAGCCTGCTCCGCCCTGGCCACGCCCTCATTCTGCTCCGCCCTGGCCTCGCCCTCAGCCTGCTCCGCCCTTGCCTCGCCCTCATCCTGCTCCGCCCTGGAGGGGCTTCCTCCTCCTGACCACGCCCTCCACAGCCTCCAGGGCGCCCACCCCCCCTCCCCATTGATGTTACGGCGTGAGGCCACGCCTACCGGGAGGGGGGAGTGATGTCACAGTCTGTCGTCTTCACCAGTTTGTCCCGTCATCTGCACTACACTTCCCTGGATCCTTTTGTTTCTACTCCCGGACTCACTCCCCAATCAGCCACCTGTTCCTCGTCCTGTCATTATCATTTTCACCTATGTTCACCCCAATTAGCCTGATTCCTCTGTGTATTTATTTGAGTTCAGTGTCATTCCTAGTTTGTCGGTCGATGTCTATTGTTGTTGATTTTGAACCCGTGTGGTGCCTGTATTCCTGTCTGCCTGCCTGTATTGCTATATTAAAACCCTGTTCTCCCCGATACTCCGGTCTCCTTGTTCCTCTGCCAGAGCCACACCATGACAGGTTTACTGTTTATAGACTTTTATTTGCGACAGTGCTGCAGAGCTTGTGGCCTCTAGCGACGCTAGATTTGAAAGTTACAGGTCAAGCAGTAGCGGTTCTAGGCACGGGCGAACCGGGCAGTCGCCCGGGGCGGCATCTCTTCATGTCACATGGGGGGCGGCACGAGCAGTTAAAAAAAATCCTCTGACCCGCGAAGGTTTTCTATTTTTTATCATTTCAATTCAATTATTGGCAATGGCGCCCCTGCTTGCGGAGAAGGTGCCGTGCACAGAAGCGATATCAAGGGGGTCTCTTGATTAGTTCACGTATCGTGTCTTTTGCGCGCTTGAGGTCGTTATTTCAAATAGGCGATTAGGCGCACGGGAAGCGCGCTCATGACGCGCTCGCGGGAGGCGCGTTCATAATCTTTTCAGTATGGGAGTGCACGTGCACCCAAACACTTGGGTTTTTTTCTCTTCTCCGTAAAGAAATCTTTTAGCAGAGCTTTAGCAAGCGTTTTTCTGCGGTGGAAATACATTAGCTACTAAAACTTCTTTGCCATTGTGGAGTGCATGGTTGTATAGCAACGACAGCCATGGGAAAATCGGACCGAATTTTACTATTAATAATAAAAGATCAGCTACTGTGCATTATAAATGTCAGGAATGTATCTTTATTGACTCATTCTTTTTATAGAGATGATTGAATGCTGAAATATGAGGTTTATATTTTTTTTAAAATCTTTTGTGTTAACCTTTTTTTAAGTTTAGTAGGTAAGATAAAAGACACTCCTTAAAAACAAATCTTTAATGTTATTAACTTGGTGAATTGATTTCATTGTATTAGGCTTTTTGAACAAGATTATGTGTACGTGATCATGTTGGTCAATGAAAGCGTAGCGGAAGTTCTGCCAGGAAGACTCAATTGTCACGTCATTATTACCTTCTCATCTATCCAATCGCGTTCTAATACGTGAAGTATAAAAGACCCTTACTTGCACTTGTCTGAGTTCGCAGATGCTGACGCTTCACTTACCACCATCCTCCCCACCTCCACCAAGACGGTCTTCGCTCCATCCTTCCCACCACCACCACCAGGTCGGTCCCTTCCAAAACTCCAAGTGGGGGTCGGCTGCGCCCCTGCCTTCATCTTCAGGCAGGATATGCAGAATCCATACCCTCGGATCGCGAGTTACGGACGGGGCCTACGCCAAAGAACTTTATTGCATATATGGCTTGCTGGGCTGTTAATAAAATGTTTTATCGTACAGTATCTTATCTCCCGAGTCTTTCTGGTAGAACTATATTCATGAAATGAAAATAATTTACATAATGATCAACTTTATGTGTTTTTATAGTAGCCTATAATATGCAAAGTACAATTTTCTATTTTCTAAATAATCTCTGTGTCACGGATCCATCGGCGTCAGCACCAGATACCTGCACTCCGCCTACTCGTTCCGGTTCCCCTGACTACTAATCATCATCACCTGTCGTCACCACCTGCCATCACTTATCCGGACTATCATCCACTCCATATATACTCACCTCATTCAGTCACTCACTGTCTGGTCTCGTCTCTACCACGATTACAGACTCTCTATCGCTACCGTACGTTCCTGATTCTACTTACCTGCATTGTATCTCCAACCCGTCAGTCTCCCGTCTGTTCCTGTCCTTGGTCCCCGTCTGCTGCCAGTCCTCTCCAGTCTCCAGCTCCGCTGTTCCGGTCAGCTCTCCATTCTCCCGCTCCTGTTCAGATAAGGAATATATCATCAGACTGTTCATAACCCTCATCAACTTCAACTCGCACTCTACTTACCATCCTGTGACTGTCATTCAATAAACTCTGTTCATACTCACCCGTCTGTGCCATTCTGTTCTGTGACACTCTGATTCTGTCCTTTTCTCTGACATTTTAAGAGTGACATAGGGCTACAAAAGCTATTTTAGGTCTATAACAGTTTGGATAGTTGTTAATATGATAGCTGTTCAAAATTATTTAAGAGATAAGTATTGTGTTACTAAATAGGCCTAAGTGTCTCTCTGACGCTTTTACTTTTAAAAACTCCATTTCATGACAAAGTATACTTTAACAAGTCATAACTAAAAGTGTGCCATGCACATAATTCAAGGCAATAACCAATGCGCTAATGGTTACTTCCTCCCTTTAAAGTTAGATTAATCTAGCAAAATAACTGGATTCTATTAACTGTGTTTTTCAAATGAAGGAAATGTGATTTTATTTTTGGGGTGTTTTTTTTTTTTTTTGGTTGTTTTTTTTTGGGGGGGGGGGGATAGGGGCGCTCGAAGGGGGTCTCGCCCTGGGTGTAATTCAAAGTAGAACCGCCACTGAGGTCAAGCGCCCCTAGTGGCCAAAAATTCCACAGTGTGGCTTTAACATATTAATTAACACTATTAGTTAAAAAATGAGAAAAATTAATTAAATAATTAAAAATGTAATTAATAACAATTCATGTATGAACTAATACATGAACCTTACAGACTAGGGGTGTAACGGTACATGTATTCGTATTGAACCGTTTCGGTTCGAGGCTTCCGGTTCGGTACGCATACAAACCGAACGATTGCTTGGACCATTTTTCTTGCCGGCAAAATTCGTGCTGACGCGGCCAACACAACGTTGCGCAACATCCAAATGGCAAGGGTAATGAAAGCAGAACGAAACTGCGCTCCTCGTTATGTGCTTCACGGATCGTTTATCAGTTCGGACCAGCAACATCTGTGCAGCGCGAGCCGATCTCGATCAAGCAACACTGTTACTACACCGCGCTAAGAGATCCGGTAAAGAAAACATTTGAATTCGCCACTGAGGTAATAACATCGCTGCGAGATCTAGTGAGATGCATTCACATTTCTCCGTTATTAACCGTAGATCTCTATTAGATCAAACAGCGCTGTCATGGAAACCAGGAGAAACATTGTGCCGTGAATGAACTAGTAGCTGCTAATACTTTCGTCCACAGACCAGCAACATTCACCATGGATTGAATATAGTAACACTAACTGGAACCAGTTTGGCTGGAATGGTGAAATGCTTTCAAGTACTTCACACATCTTTTTCCAGCACTTCAAAATTCAAATATTATATAAATAAATATATATTTAAATGTTATTTTTAATGTGATGACCAAAACATTATTTGTTCATCCTTCAAAGATGACTCCTATTTATAAACCTGAAAGTTTCAAGATCTAGGAAAACTCACACTTATTTAAAAATATTTTTTCTTTAAACAAATAGGAAATTTATTTGGCATTTCTTTCTTTTTGCTGTATCGAAAACGTACTGAACCGTGACTTTAAAACCGAGGTACGTACCGAACCGTGATTTTTGTGTACCGTTACACCCCTATTACAGACTCTTAATTAGTTCCTAATGTGGTAATCATTAATGAATAGCTTAAATAATCATTAGTTACACATTATCTGTACATTAGTTAAGCATGAGTTAATGCTTATTAGTGCACCGGTATTGTAAAGTGTTACCAGTAGTTTACTAAAACTCTTTTGTTTGTTTACCTAATTCAGACCAGACCCCTCTACTGCAGGATAAACCTGAGCTTGCCCGTGCTGAACAGGTTTTTTAATGATATGGACAGAAGACCTGATTTTGGGCTGAACAGGGAGGCCCTGAGAGCTTTGCTGGACCTGTTGAGGACTGAACGCCGCATGGATGGGGTTCCACAATGGAGACCCTGGTATTTCTTTTCTGGCTGGCATGTGGTACATAATATAGGGTTGTCTCCAGAGTGTTTGACATGCCTCGTTCCACTGTTCACCGCATTGTCCACCGGTGGCTCAGGAGGTAGTGGCCATTCTCCACCAAGTCATTCGGTTCCCCAACACTCCCGAGCTTTCTTGAAAGCTGCAGGAGCAATCGACGGCCACCATGACCGCATCAAGTCTCCAAGCGGCCCTGATGGTCAGTGCTACAGGAACAGGAAATTGTTCTCATCCATATGAGATGAGACCTACGTTGACACCTACGTGGGCTGGCCCGGGTCAGTCAAATAAATATACAAGTATGTAATTTATAAAAATAATAAGTAAATCATTTATTAGAAACATCATGTTTTATTTGTCTATGTATATTATATTTTGTAACGTTTAGTTCCACTGAAGATGAAGACGATAATTCAATAACATTTGATCTAAAATAATACTTGGAATAAACAGCCACTAGTGTGCAGTGCATAGACAAAAGTTTTGTCCCAATGTGTAGGCTGTGCTCCGGTACAGCCCACTGTACAGCAGGGGCAAACATTTCATCAAAATGTTGGGGGGGGGACAATAAACAGAACAATTCTCAAGAGCAAATTTTGAAGGGGACACCAATAATACGGGCAAAAAATACAGAGGAAAGCCTTACTACTATTATTAGTGTAGCACGGAGACCATTTCATTATACTTCTTAAAATTTCTTTCTGGTTTAAGCCAGCGGTGAATCTGTTTACGTACTCTCCTCACACAGCGAGCAAATCATTTCATTTCATTCATTGACTCACTCTTTAACTATATTAAATGATATAAACCGACTAAATCACAGTGAAAGCATTAAAATCTAAATGCACAGCGCACCCGGACTAGTCTAATCTACAAGACTAACGTTACATCACATAGTAGTGTATGTGCACTCTGCACAGACTTCTCGCAGCGCCGCGTCGCGTCTAGGACAACTCCAGGTATCGCACACCGGACGCGCACTTTCTCATCAGTGTATGGCCACAGCAATATTGTAATGTTTAATGACATGAAATGAAGATAATGTCTGTTCTGTGTTATTATTGTACTGTACAATTAAATACAATCGTTGCTGAGTCTACAGTCTGAAAACTTTACCTCAGAGCATCCGTAAACTGAATGAATTGAGAATCTCACCTGAAAAATCCAATAACATCAGCAATTGTCATTCAAGCAGCTGATTTCTGTAAATGAATGCAAAACTAAATGTTTATTGCAGCATAGGGCGAAGTCAGGATCCATCAGCACCGATTTCAGACAAAAATAAGTTAAATTGTATACAAAACTATGTAAATGGCACTCTGTGGTGCAGCAGGGTTTTAAAACATGGTCCTGAGCCGTCGCTGGGCGCCGCGGACAGACGCCGAATGGCGCCGCCGGTGTGTGTACACTCATAGAGAATAATGTGTTCGAATTTTAAAGACGTGGCGCTGTGCGACGCTGCACTTCTCGTCAGTTGTGCGACCCCCTTTACTGGAGTTCCACAACTACTCAAAAACTATGTTCTTCTCTCCTGCCACCAGAATGTGTGTGTCTGAGGTAAAAGGGGCGGAGGCAGTGGACCAACACACTGTGAGGTAAGGGAGGGGGGGGACTCAAAATGTTTAGAATGCTTTTTTCGTTATTGCCCCGTTTGCATTTGTGTTATTTTATTTCTTAATTATTTTAAGAATATATAATTAAATTATTTACAATACACATATTTGAATGTTTTTGTTGGGGGGACAACCCTCAGATAGGCCGACCCCCCCGCTATTTCCGCCTATGGGTGTGGGAGCCCAGCGCTTTTGATCTTAATCATTCCAGGGCACGCTTCACATAGAGAGTACATTTGGGATGATGAAGACCAGGTTCAGGGCCATCTTCCTGAAAGTGCCGGAGGTGCACCACACCTTTGTACCTCATGTAAGTGAATTTAAAATACATTTGCAAAAAAACCCAACTGGCCCAACTGGCATTTTAACGTAGAGTCACTGTTGAATCAACACAGGTGCCAGTGTTGGATAACCGTTTTTAATTTTGAGGTTGTAGCCTACAAGTAATGTTGATTTGACGTACAACTCAAACATTTTTGATATTTCTGTGTTGAATCCATAGTGAGTTAATAACACCACTTCAACTATATGGTGTCCAATGTTGCTTTGACGTTGAATTCGTTTTTTTTTTTATAAACTGACATTATTTCAACAACAATTAAACATTTAATGTCAGTCGAATGCAGCCTGTGCCATCCTGCACAATATCTGTCAGGGTTGGTGACATCATGGACCCGGGGATGAGCCCGAGGAGGATGATGCAGCGGATGAGGGGGAGCATGCTTTGGAGACAGTCAGCGGTGCTCCCTGGCGAGACCAGTTGTCTGCAGAGGTGGCTGCCCTGGAGGAAGTTCTCATTGGCGATTCCGCGACTACTTGTAACATGCAAATCAGAGAACTGTAAAGCTATAATGGCCAAGACCAAAAATAAATGTCCATAGAATGGGTTTACATGTTGAAATATTTTACGCTTTGATTTGTAAATGTGAGTTAGTTTCTTTTATTCTTCTTTTTAAAATTATCTCAGTGAGATGGCAGCTGTCGATTGAGTCAGCCCTGCAAACCTGTTGGTAGTCAATGCATTGGACAGTGGAAATATGCAGACAAACACTCTGGAGACCATCCTAGATGATGTCCCACTGGCAGAGAGGCCTTACCAGGGTCTCTATTGTGGAGCCCACCCAGGTCCCACAGCACCATCAGGGTCGCCCTGCTCAGCTAAAGTCTTGTTTTATGTACTATTAATTTAAATTATGTTTTCAGATTATTTATGAGTTATGTTGTAAATAGTTTTAAAACATTTATGTATATAATTATTTTCATTTTCAAATGTTATGACAATTTTTTTTTTTCAAATTGCACCTGTCACGAAAAAAGTAACAATGTCCAGACCTATTTCTTCTGATTTCATATCCCAACACATTTGACACAATGCAGTTGAAAAATTAATTGTTAAAAATAAGCAATGCACAGAAATGGAGCAAAAATAATGTTTATTATTTCATTTAAATTAACTGTACACAACTTGGTTTACTCATTTAACCCTCAGGTGCTCTTCGGTCATTTCTGACTGAAAAATTTTCTGTTTTGAAATTTTAAAAATCACAGCATCATCGGAATGTTACGAAACTTGGTGACTTTTATGGCATTGGGTATGTGAACACACAAAAAAATTGAGGTCATGATCTGAGCAGGCTAAGTGGTCGTAAAAAAAATAGTCACACTTGTGCTCTTCGGTCAAAAATGACCGACCATAGGAAATGAATAGGAAATTGACAAAAACACAAAAACTTTGAGAATTTTTGTGTGTACAATCTACAAATCGGCCACGATGCAGAAAAAAAGTGCTCAGCATTGAAGGGGTGACACTCTAAAACATCAAGAGTGCAAAAAAGACATACCCACCCCTACACACACACATACACACACACTTTTATACACAAAAACACCAATAAATTGTGATTAAAGAAATCTGTATTGAATATTTAAAAACCACAGCTTCTTCAGAAAATTATTAAACTTGGTGACTTTTATGGCATTGGGTATGCGAACAAACAAACAAATTGAGGTCATGATTCCAGCAATTTAAGTGGTTGTAAAAAAATGAGTCACACTTTTGCTCTTCTGTCAAAAATGACGACCCATAGGAAATGAATTGGAAATTGCCAAAAAAATAAAATTCTCTGAATTTTTGTATGTACAATCTACAAATTGGCCACAATTCTAAAAAAAAGTACACCGCAGGAAAGGGGTGACACTCTACAACATCTAGAGTGCAAAACAGACCCACCCACCAACACACACACACACACACACAAACACACTTTTATACACATACACACCAATAAATTTTGATTACAAAAAGCATGTTTTGAATTTTTAAAAATCACAGCTTCATTGCGATGTTATGAAACTTGGAGACTTTTATGGCATTATATATGTGAACACACAAAAAAATTGAGGTCATGATCTGAGCATGCTAAGTGGTCTTAAAAAAAATAGTCACACTTGTGGTCTTTGGTCAAAAATGACCCCATAGGAAATGAATGGGAAATTGTAAAAAAATGAAAAAAAAATTGTGAATATTTGTTTTTTGTCATTTTTTTAATAAGAAATAGTTTTTGAGATTGTTTCAACTATATATACAAATCCACCAACAACAAAAAAAAAAATGTGTTCATAAACAGCTGGGGAATTCACATGCCTCTCCATAGAGAGCTGTACATGCCATCTAGTGGTTACACCATGATTCTACGCTTTTTCTCTATACTGTTACCAGATGTGCTAATTTTCTTCAAAAGATATTTTTTTTCTGAAGGCCTAGACTATATTAAACTAAAATACTGTATTAATATTTTTTGGAAAAAAATAATATTGTCACGGTGCAGGTGCAGGAGTGCAGGCAGAAGGAACGGGAGGAGTCCAGATGAACATGAAGACACGGATTTATTCAAAAGTACAGGTAGGAAGACAGGGTTTACCGGGTAACATACAGCATAAGAACAACATCGACCGACCAGGACAGACTGAAGGAGATGGAACTAAATACACAGAGGAATCAAACTAAACGAGGTGCAAACAGGTGAAAATGATGATGACAGGACGAGGAACAGGTGGCTGATTGGGGAGTGAGTCCGGGAGTAGAAACAAAAGGATCCGGGGAAGTGTAGTGCAGATGACGAGACAGACTGGTGCAGACGGAGGACTGTGACAGAACTCCCCCCTCCCGGTAGGCGTGACCTCATGCCGTAACATCAACGGGGAGGGGGGGGGTGGGCGCCCTGGAGGCTGTGGAGGACGTGATCTGGAGCAGGAAGCCCCCCAGGGCGGAGCAGGATGAGGGCGTGGCCAGGGCGGAGCAGGATGAGGGCGTGGCCAGGGCGGAGCAGGATGAGGGCGTGGCCAGGGCGGAGCAGGAGGAGGGCGTGGCCAGGGTGGAGCAGGATGAGGGCGTGGCCAGGGCGGAGCAGGATGAGGGCGTGGCCAGGGCAGGAGCAGGATGAGGGCGTGGCCAGGGCGGGCAGGATGAGGGTGTGGCCCGGGCGGAGCAGGATGAGGGTGTGGCCAGGGCGGAGCAGGACGTGAGGACCCTTCGGGTGGCCACGGCCGTAAGGGCCCTACGGGCAGCCACGGCGGTGAGGACCCTTCAGGCGGCCACGGCGGTGAGGGCCCTTCGAGCGGCCACGGCGGTGAGGGCCCTTCGAGCGGCCGTGGCTGAGACACTGGGCCCCCCCCAAAAAAATATTTGGGTTGAGTCCCCGGACTAGAGGCAGACGGGGAGTGGACGGTCTCGGGCTGGACGGCCTCGGGCGATGGCTGAACGGCCTCGGGCTCTGGCTGGACGGGGCTGTTGTTTGTAACCAGCGGTGAGGGGAGATCTGACTCGGGAGGGCTGGACGGAACCAGCGGGGGAGAGAGTTCAGGCTCGGAAGGGCTGGACGGAACCAGCGGAGAGGGGAGATCTGACTCGGGAGGGCTGGACGGAACCAGCGGGGGAGAGAGTTCAGACTCTGAAGGGCTGGACGAAACCAGCGGAGAGGGGAGATCTGACTCGGGAGGGCTGGACGGAACCAGCAGTGAAGAGGGCTCAGACTGGACGGTCTCTGGCTGGACGGTCTGGACGGTCTCTGACTGGACGGTTTGGGCGGTCTCTGGCTGGATGGTCTGGGCGGTCTCTGGCTGGACGGTCTGGGCGGTCTCTAGCTGGACGGTCTCTGGCGCTGGCTGGACGGTCACTGGCGCTGGCTGGATGGTCACTGGCGCTGGCTGGACAGGGCTGGACGGAACCAGCGGTGAGGGGAGTTCAGGCTCGGGTGGGCTGGACGGAACCAGCGGTGAGGGGAGTTCAGGCTCGGGAGAGCTGAACGGAACCAGCGGAGGGGAGAGTTCTTACTCGGGAGAGCTGGACGGAACCAGCGGGGCGGAGAGTTCATGCTCGGGAGGGCTGGACGGAACCAGCGGAGTGGAGAGTTCATGCTCGGGAGGGCTGGACGGAACCAGCGGGGCGGAGAGTTTATGCTCGGGAAGGCTGGACGGAACCAGCGGAGGGGAGAGTTCATACTCTGGAGGGCTGGACGGAACCAGCGGGGTGGAGAGTTCATGCTCGGGAGGGCTGGACGGAACCAGCGGAGTGGAGAGTTCATGCTCGGGAGGGCTGGACGGAACCAGCGGGGCGGAGAGTTCATACTCGGGAGGGCTGGACGGAACCAGCGGTGCGGAGAGTTTATGCTCGGGAGGGATGGACGGAACCAGCGGAGAGGAAGGCTCGAGCGTTGGAGTGGGGCTGGTGCCGTCATCGATGGTGAAGGGAGATCCGCAGGACACCAGCACCCACTCCACAGTTGCTGCGAAACTCCCCGGGGGACCGTTCCCGGACAACTGCGCTCTGGTGGCGGTGTTGAGGCCAGCATAAAGAAAGCTGCAGAGGCTGTTGTCCGGGAAAGTTGTAGCTTGAACGAGGGAGAGGAAATCCGTCAAATGGTCCTCCAGGGACCGGTCCTCCTGCTCCAGGCAAAGCAGTCGAACCGCCACGAAGGAATCCATGGTTAGGTCGGTCGATCTGTCACGGTGCGGGTGCAGGAGTGCAGGCAGAAGGAACGGGAGAAGTCCAGATGAACATGAAGACACCATATTGCATAAATATTAATAAATTCATTGCAAAAAATTGCATTGGTTTTACTGGGATGGAGAAAGTTTCATTTTTAGGTGTCCGGTCACTTTGGACGGGAAGATAACAAGTGTGACTCTGAAACGAAGAGCACACGAGGGTTAAAAATGAAATACCTCATTTTATTTAACTTAAATAAACTGTACAGAGCTTAAGTTCCCTTTCATTGTCACTCCGAGTTCTGTTGAATGACGACGAATGGGGTTTTCACATAGAAAGCCTATCAGCTTCAATCAATATAAAACAAGCCAATGGCAAAGAAATGCCATGGGTCTGCGGATTTTACATAGCGTAACTCCGCCTCACCTTGTGGGTATTTAAGGAGGACGCTGGCAGTAAATCTGACATGTTTTCGCTTTGGAGCTTTGATGACTTATGTTCTCTCTGTGGGAACATAACAATCTTTTCACTACGGTCGAGACTCAATGATCTCAATGACGGTGTGGAACAAAGTGCCGACTACACGTCTGTGCTCTGCACCTACCCCTCCTGTGACGATGCCAGTCAGCGTTCAAGGGGCGCTCGTGACTTTGTGAATTTTTTCACTTATAAGATTGATAATATCAGGGACAAAATTATGCAAAATTATGACAAACTATGCAACCTGCTACTACAGTATCGGGGTGCATTGTAGTCTCCCTGAGGAAAAATTTGGTTCATTTGCTGCTATAGGAGAGGAAGAATTTTGCAAACTAAATGGTTTAGCTTCCCAATACTTGAGTGAGCTCTTAATGCACTTTTTAATCAAACAGATCTCAATCCCCATTGACTACCATAGTATGTATTTTTTCCTACTATGGAAGTCAGTAGGGATTGAGATCTGTTTGATTAAAACATTCTTCCAAATATCTTCCTTTGTGTTCAGCGGAACAAATAAACACATAGAGGTTTGGAACAACTTGAAGGTGAGTAAATGATGAAAGAATTTTCATTTTTGGGTGAACTATCCCTTTAAGTGCTGGCTTCATCGACACGACAGCCATTGGCACTGATCCTCAACAACTTGTCTCCATACCGGAGTGATTACTTCAGATGGAAATGGATAAATACTCTAAATGTTCCGATCCAATCTGACTTGTAATGCTGCCCGAATCATACACTGTTCCTTCGTTGGCCAGAGGAGAACTGGTCCGTAGCGAAAGCAATGTTAATCTCCTCTGCCCAGTCAGGATGCTGAGAGTTTACACTGTGCACTCCACCCCTTTCAGGCACTCGGAGCAGCTTTCCGTTTCGTTTGGAAGGCTTGCCGGCTCAAAACAAAGCCTGTCCAGATGGATTTTGGACGCTATAGCAGCCGCTTACATGTCAAAGTCTGCAATGCCCCTTGGGCATCAGGGCTCATTCCACTAGAGGCATGGTTAGCTGTTAGCTGTCGTGTCGATGAAGGGATAGTTCACCCAAAAATGAAAATTCTTTCATCATTTACTCACCCTCAAGTTGTTCCATTTCTGAATTCTGCAGGCTAAACTTCTGTTAGTTTAAGTGAAATGTACATTTCTGTCCAGATATGATCGTGAGCAGGCTACTCTCATGTGTCTTAGCTCTTCTGGTTAAGCTGCACCAGTGGGTGTGTGCTATATGCTTATCCAGATGGGCGGTGCATCTCTGTAGTCCCCTATGAGTGCTTTTGTACAAGTGCTGGCCCGCGTTGCTGGCCACCTTATTTTCCCCACTTATCTGGGTTCCCCGGGAAACCCTGGGGACTCATGAGTGGATGCTTGGCGCGCACAGTGCTGACAAAGGGTTCCCATAGTGTAAGCTAACTTACGCAATACAAGAGAATCTCTCGTAAAAGAACATATCAGTTACTTAACGTAACCTTGTTCTTTCTAGAAGAGGGAATGAGTATTGCGTAACCTGCCGTGCTCGCGCCACGAGCGACTATCGCTTCAGTCAATGAAAACCAGAGAAACAGCCTCCGAGCCCTACTTATATACGCCTAAGCCCTAAGCCACCCACATACTGGCGAGCTATGGCGCTGTAAAGGCGCGAGTGCCCTTCATTGGACGTGACGTCACGTTGGGCTCAGTGGTAGGCTGTTGCAGTTCACGCAGGGCAGTCTATGAGCACACTAGGCAGCCTGCTCGTCTGCTAGCTGCTGCACTGTGTTGGAGAGAACTGAGTTTAGTTCATTAGGAGAGAACTCCATGAACTAAACAGAAAGTGTGTTCCATTTGACTGTAAGTGGACTGCGAAATGGACTTCAAATAGTATTCCACCATCCTAGATCACACATCACCATGGATAATAATAATAACAAATAAAACATTCTTCAATGGTTTCTTGACTTTTGAAAGATTTTATTTTGTATGTTCAGAGCACACATCAGTGGAATCACTTGGGTATTACTTTTTCTCAGCCTCCTGGACCTGGTATATTTCAAATGTTGTTGGGGATAAACATCTGTTCCTTGATGGCAACTTAAGAGCACAGTGTATGGTTAGCTGTGGCTAACCAGGGCAAATATGATACTCTAAAAGTCATCCACTGTTCTCGACTGTGTATCAAAGAATGGTCAAAGTTTGACCAAATTCCCCATTGCCACACCCATTCCCCATCATCTGAAAAGTAGTCCACATAGCATGGTTGCATAAATTCAAGACATAAATTACTAAATAATTCCATCAGACTCAATGTATGCAAATTTATATAATTTTTACATATACCAGTGTCTTACTGGGAAACAGCTAAATCTGTTATGAGAGGTAAAAATATTTCATATTGGTCATCTAAAAATAAAAGCAGACTGGAAGAGAAAAAAATCATACAAGAACAGGTGAAGAGACTGCTGGATCTTCTGGCCTCTCAGGGGTATACAGACTATTTTTTTAAAGGAACTCATCAGAACTAAAGAATAATTAAATAAGATATTAAAAAAACAAAAAAAAAACGGAGCAAATAATTCTCAAACTTAGACAACAGCAATTCGAAATTAGAGAAAAAATACTTTCCAACTATTTAAGGAAGCAAACTGATAAATCAATCATTACACCTTTAAAGGTTCTATATGTAACTTTTTTTTATAAAATGAATCCTTTTTTTATTGCCGGTGTTTGAAGGGGTTGTATTCACACATCGCAATGATCCACTTTTCGGGTTTTGCTATTATCTCTGAAGGCCAATATTCGCATAAGTATATACCCATAAGTGAGGTCTCAGGGTCAGATTTCCTGCGAAATCCATCAGATGTGACGTGCATGCGCGCTCCCGAGCCTCTCTATTCAGTCAACCATGTCTCTATCCAGTCTCTATATATCAACCATGTGACCAACGGCACTTCAGCTGACGACATGGAGTCTAATAACAGCCCAAAACATCCTGCCTCCAACACAACACAGACTCCAACACAAACTCGAAGAGTTTGAGAAAGAAGAAGAACTCCACATAAATATAAAAAACAAAAAAGTTTTATCTGCCCAAGCTCGTCAGGCAAAACGTGAATCTGATCGACTCCGGACGAAAACGCTGATCAACATAGTAAACTCTAGTGAAATAGCAAGGTAAACTACATGAAACATGACATGAATACAAAAGAATGTTCCAGGATAACAAAAAGTCGGTGCTTTAGGATGTAACTTATTTTATTTACTAGATCTACTGACTAACGTCACTCATCCCACTACTATCATATTGTTTATAATACACATTTCCAGACACGTTCAGTACAGTAATGTTACTTCCTATATCTTACTGACACACTGAAACTGTTCTGTTTCACTAACCGTTTTCGTTATCATATTATACATTCACCTATGTTGACATTGCTGATTGTTAAAGATACACGAAAATAGTTAGTGAAATGGCTTATAACATCACATGTCGGCTAAATGCAGTTTATTGTAACATTATCATGGTACGAGCACAGAGCATTAGTTCAACGTCAAGCTGATAAAAGTAGGCTATTATTGTACCTGCAGAGGGAGTTTACATTAGTTTCCAGCATGTTCTGTGATTATTTCGCCAATGCGTTGAAAGTCTCTGAGTGGCCGGTAGTGACTGCTCGCTCTTGAGATCTTGCATGCACACGAGCACGAGCGCTCTTGTTGCATTCTGAAACATCACCGCTAGAGGCTGCTAAAAATCGCATACAGCACCAGTTCTTCGGTCAAAAATGACCGAAAACTGTTACGTTTTGAAATGTTTAATTTTTTTGCTACATCGGATGGGGCTGAAACTTGGTGACTTTTGTTGTATTACCTATATGAACACACAAAAAAATCAAGGAGATGATTCTGATTTGTTAAAGGGTCGTAAAAAAAAAAAGTCACACTTAGCTTCCTCCCGGTCAAAAATGACCGACATAGTCAAGTCAAGTGAAGTCACATTTATTTATATAGCGCTTTTCACAATACAGATTGTATCAAAGCAGCTTCACAGTGATAACATGAAAGTAGCACAACACAGATCAACAACATTGCTAAACACTAAATAACCCCAACTGAGCAAGCTCAAAGCAAGCCAAAAGCAAGGCGACAGTGGCAAGGAACCAAACTCCATCAGATTGGATGGAGAAAAAACCTTGGGAGAACCCAGGCTCAGTCGGGGGCCAGTTCTCCTCTGGCTTACATTCATATTGTTTAAATATAAATATTAAATATAAATATTGTTTATGAATCAAACGGCGCCATAACATATCGCAGGCGTTGAGTCGTCTCATCACAGGCGTTGAGTCGTCTCATCACAGGCGTTGGGGCATCCGAAATCCCCGTGAGAGGCTGGACACAAAACTGGACCTGACGAACGCCATTTTTCTCGGGACAAGCGTCCCGAGATAACAGCAGAAAGGCAGATGGGAAATAATTAGCATAGCTGATGTTCATAATGATTTCCGTTATAACTCACAAACTCTCCGTAACCTGAACTCTCCGCAACCCAACCATACGCGCCGACCATACGTGCCGACCCGTTTGTCTAAAAGGCTGTCGAGCCCCTCTGGTGCGTTAAGCAGTTTCAGTGGCAAACGGTTCCGTATGGCATAACAGAGGACTAGAAGGTAAGCATTATGTGAATGCTTGACTAAAGAGAAGCGTCTTTAATCTAGTTTTAAACTGTGTCAGCGAGTCAGAGGCTCGGACCGTATCGGGAAGGCCATTCCAGAGTTTTGGAGCTAAATGCGAGAACGCCCTCCCTCCTTTACTGGACTTCGATATCCTAGGAATGACCAGAAGCCTTGAATTAGGAAATGAATGGGAAATACGAAAAAACAGGAAAACTCAGAGAAACTTTTGGTGGTACAAGCTACAGATCAGCAACTGTGCAGAAAAAAGGTGTACAGCAATGAAGGGGTGACACTCTAAAATATCAAGAGTGCAAATAAGACCCCCCCCCCCCCCACACACACACACACACACACACACATGCACGCGCACACACACACGCACACACAGAGAGAGAGAGAGAGAGAGAGAGAGAGAGAGAAAATTAACTTAATTAGTATTATTTTATGTGTATTCCTGTTCGATCATTATTGCTGTTCCCTTATGAAGTTTTTATTACTTATTGAATAAAAAATTAATAAAAAAATACCAATTTATTGCAAAATGTCTGTAAAGTGTTTTGAATTATCACTAACCATCCCTTCTTTTGTTCAATTATTTGAATGATCAAATACTGAGTAACAAAAATGTTTGCATTGTGTTCCCTTTCTAACCAAATGCTATTGTTTGATTGTAATCATAATGCAAAACCTGATACTTATCTAAAAAAAATTGTTAAAAAAAATAATTAGTTGTCTTTTAGAATATCTAAATCTATATCTAAATAAAAAAAACGAATAAGATAGAGAAATCATGTCTAAAACAACAACAGAAATCAAAAAGCCTCCCCATGTATTTATATAGGAAGCTATAGGCAGCCTACAGGCTGTACAGGACATTGCACACATGTAACTATTTTTTAAAGCCACAAGGTGGCGCTCCTCTACTGGAACATTTTTTTTATAAAGCTGGCACTCTATTTTGATGTGAATTGTTGCATTCATTGAAAAAATAAAATAAATATAAAATAAATATATATATATTAATTATAATGGAAAAAATAGCTCTTAAAAATATATAATTAATGCAAAGTATCATAGAAAACTCTGAAAATTCTAAATAATAATCAGAAAATATTATAGAACAAAAATATATTTGAACGGTTATCCTGGGAAAAGTAAAGTTAAATTTTAAGGCTTCGTCCTTTTTTGACCGGGAGGAAGCTAAGTGTAAGTGATTTAGGTTATAATCTCACATTTCTACTCTACTGACCAAAATTAAGAAGTTAGAAGATTATTTGAAGACGTAGAATCCTTTCTGAGGGGTGTTCCTTGTCTCAGGTCATCAATGCAATCAGATCAATTAAAATCCCTTATCTATTTAGGAAATCACAAAAGCACTTCAAAATCTTACCACAATTTAATTTACCACAAAAAGACTGCAAATCACCTACTACCAAATAATAAATCACATGGTCCAAATGGTTTCCCAGTAGAGTTCTATAGAAAATTTTGACCACTGCTTTTACCCATTCTTTAAATCTATTTGTGAAATTTATACAACAGGATCGATACCACAACATATGAATACTGCTTACATTTCTCTCATTCCAAAATCCAACAAGGACCACACCCAATGTTCTAACTACCGACCAATATCATTAATTAATGTAGATTTAAAAATCATTATCAAAGCAGTCACAGGTAGACTGGAATCTGTGATGTCAACCCGTGATGATAATCTAATTGATTTGGAATGCTGAGCCTCAGATTTACCCATTCAAACGTTTAGCCAAAACAATAAAATACATTGGAATTCATATTTCACCTAATTTTAAAGATTTTTTTAAGCTCAACCTATTACTACAAGACATACAAAATAGCTTGGAGAGATGGAACAATTTGCCCATATTTTTAATCGGCCATACTGTATATGTAAAATATGTATCTGTTAAAATATACTTCAAAAAATCAATTATCTTCTCCATGATCCCTGTCATTCCACCTCCTGGCTGGTTCTCCTCCTTGAATAGTACAATATCAAAGTTTTATTGGAAGAAGAAAAAACCCTGTATACAATTATCCAAAGCTTCAAAGGCCAAAAAAGTTTGAAGGACTTGGAGCACCCAACTTCTACCTCTACTTTATCTCTCAACAGTTAATTTACTGGTATGGATGTCTGAGTATGTCTGAAAATGTGTGCAGTGTTTGCTTGAAATATTTGAGAGAGAAAAACTAAAACAAATAAAACCACTGTGTGCACCAGTGGAGTTTTGGTGGAGTTCTGACATCTAATGGGGAAAATCTGTTACTGCGCACAAACAAAATCTTACCAAATGCTTGTTTTTGAGTTATCATCCTCAAATTTGGAACACAACTTTTTTAGATTTATGTTTTTAGATTTTAAGATTATGTTTTTTTAGATTTATGTTTTTAGTTTAGAGTAGAGTTCAACATGTTTCACAAAATAATGTTCATAAATAATTAAAAAAAAAATTTATTTCAATTATCTGCCAAGGGCCTTCTTTAATATGAGACCAAGATTTAAATTTTCATGACAGTTTTTGACACAGACCTTTTTTCCCACTATGTTACCTATATTTACCTATATGTTACCTATATGTAACTTTATTGATGCACAATGGTTAAATATAGAAAATGATCTGATACAATCATTAGTGATGAATATTTTAACATTAATAGATAAATCTATAAAAAACTCTAGCCTGGCTAACGCCAGACCACGTATCATTGAGAATGAAACGTGGTCTGGAAACCACATTTACATTTTCTCGTATTTGAGGGTTGGTTTACATACGTCCCAGAGCCGTATTATTGGGTGCTACGAATGTCTATCAAATGTGCCTGTACATCTATCAAATGCGCCTGTGCTCCCTCCCCGTTCTGTGATTGGTTCCCTATTTCAGGGGAAATTTGGTTCATGGTATCGAGACTGAAAATCGCGCTGCGGCAAGGCAGAATGGGGAAACCCACGCAAAAAAAATTCTCCCTGGTTATAAAAACAACAAAACTAATATTAATACCACCATGAAGGTTCGCGATCTACTAATTTGCAACTTGGAACTGTCATGAATCAGAGCACAAACTGGTAAAGTTTGCAGTAGTGTTTATTAAAGCACTCAGGAACAGTCAGGGCAGGTAAGTTGAGTCATTGTAATAATAGGTTGAATCTTTTGATAAAGTCTCTTATCTTTTACAGGTTTATGGATGATAACTGGTTTGAGGAAGACAGACAGGATGAAGACCGCTGGTAGGTCAAAGACTGGAGATCCGGGAGACAGGACGAGTAATCCAAGGATAACGGTAAGTACGGGAACCAGGTAATGCAGATGATCGTAATTGGTAAGAGAGAGTTAGTAAGTTGACGCTGTATCAACGAGACCTGACAACTGAGTGAGGAAACTTGTGGTGTTTCTGAATAGTGAGTTGAGTGACCGGAGATGTGTAACAGGTGGTGATGACAGGTGCAGGTGATCAGATAAGTGCAGGTGCAGGTGATACCCGGAGGTTAGACTGACCAAAACTCCCCAAAGGTTGAAGAATGATTTCCATACCCTGCATATGAACTGTGGTCGATGGTCAGATACAATATCTTCTGGTATTCCGAAAAGTCGAAATAACTGGTTGAACAGCGCTTCAGCATCTCGAAGGCTGTAGGTAAACCTGGCAGAGGAATGAGCTTACACCCACGGTGACCAGAACATACGTGTGGGAGTCAAAAGGAGGAAGGTCTGTGATAAAATAAACACCAAGGTGAGAGCAGGGTCTTGTGGGTACTGGGAGTGGTACCAGTTTTCCTTCTGCAAAAAAGGGTGTTTTGCTTCCTCCAGCCAGTGTCTCCATTCCTCAAGAGTGAGTTTGATCACCAGAAGTTCCCGGTTGCCGATATCGTAATTCTGCTCTTGGAAAATTCTTGGAAAATAAGGCACATGGATGGAGTTAAGAAAGCTTCCCCTGCCGCTGTGATAGTACCGCTCCTACCCCTGTGAGGGGGGCATCAACCTCGACGTGAAAAGGAAGATCAGAATCTGGATGGACGAGAGTAGGAGCGGAGCTGAAAGAGGCTTTGAGTTTCTCAAATGCCTTGGTGGCTTCGGAGTTCCAGGACAGAGACTTAGCCCCTTTTTTCAGGAGAGAAGTGATGGGTGCGCTGATCTGACTGAAACCTTGAATGAATCTGCGGTAGAAGTTCGTAGGGCCAAGAAAGCATTGAAGTTCTTTGATATTGGATGGTAATGGCCAATTGGAGACGGCTTCCACCTTCCTCTAGTCGATGGTGATCCCGTGAGGAGAAATCCCATAACGCAAGAAGTGAAGGGTTTCTTGATGGAACTCACATTTCTCCAGTTTCAAGTACAGCTGATGATCGCATAGTTGCTAAAGAACAGACTGGACATGATGGTGGTGCTCGGACAAGCTGGTTGAGTACATGAGTAGGCTATATTGTCTATATAGATGACAAACTGATGTAGATAATCCCTGATGATCTCATTCATGAACCCTTGAAACAATGTCAGAGCATTGGTCTGCCCGAAGGGCATGACCCGATATTTGTAGTGGCTGGCAGGGGTAATGAATCCAGTCTGACACAGTCCAGTTTAGTGAAGATCCAAGCACCACAGAGTTGTTCCAGAGCGCCCGGGACTAGAGGCAGGGGATATCGATACTTGACAGTGTAGTTATTAAGAGTCCGTTAGTCAATACAGGGGCGCAAACCTCCGTCCTTTTTGCCAACAAAAAAGAAACTTGAAGTGGCACGGGACATAGATGGACGAATACAGTCTTGACGGAGAGCCTCCTCAATGTACTCCTCTATGGCCTTCTGTTCCGGGATGGACAGTGGGTAGATCTTCCCACACGGTAGAACCGCCCCAGGTAGCAGGTCGATCGCAAAGGAAATTTGGTAGTCAGCTGTTTATTGAAAACATCCTGGAACACCCAGTAGAGGACAGGAACCTCATGGTGGGTGGAATTTCGACGGAGGTGGAACATATACAGTAGACATGTCATGGACAGGAGATGGTGAAGAATGAAGAATCTTCTTGACTGGAGACAGACAGTGTGTGAAGCAATCATTTCCCCACTAATGAACCTCACCCGTGGACCCGCGGGGGGTTTGCGTTGCGTTACGTTAGGCAAGCGCTCATCTGCTGGCAGCTGGCGCGTCGATCGGATGCGGTATAAACCTTGGTCCACAGGGACGAAAACAGAGAAAGCAACAAAATAAAAAGAAAGCCCAGTATAAAGGTAAGCCTTCTCATCTCAGCCATTAAAGTGTCAAACAAAATAAATGTACTTCCCGGTGTAGCCTATTTGATATTCCCGGTGATTGACGTGCTTTTTGGGCCAATATATCTCATAGTCTACTTTTATTTATTTTTTGTCTTAACGGCCCATAAAACCCGTACATCGGCAGTCCATTTGTTTTATTTGGCTTAATTGACGGCGCTGAGTTGCTTCCAAGTATAGATGAAAGCGTAGCGTAAGTTCTGCCGGGAAGACTCAATTGTTACGTCATTATTACCTTCTCATCTATCCAATCGCGTTCTAATACGTGAAGTATAAAACACCCTTACTTACACTTGTCTGAGTTCGCAGATGCTGACGCTTGCAGATGCAGATGCTCTCGTTCAGTCGCCAGCCAACATGTTCAGGATACGCATATTGTTTACAATTATCGACATTCGACCATGTCCCGCCCTACCTCCTGCTGCACGTCGAGGTTCCCGCGTTCAGTATCGCATCTCTCCGTAGGCACAGCGGTCTTCGGAGAGTATTGATTAGCCAAGGCCTTCATGAGAAGTTCTGCTCCTTAGACTGATGCCATTTATCCGGCAGATTACCGATACACCGACATGAAATAACAACTATGCAAATCACGAGTTCAAGTTCACAAGTTCAAACTGCACTTCCAAGGCTTTCAAGTCGTTTTTCAATTTTTGGTAGGCGCTTCCAGCAGCCACTGTTAATGCGTCTCCTGTACAAGATTAAACTTCATTCAGGTAAGTATTTCTCCGTTGCTTCCTACACGGCTGAGTTGAAATTGGCGTTTACGATGACGTGGCGTGATCTGATTATTACGGCTGATCTGCGGACTGCAGAAGGGTCGGATAGCTAACCTCAATGCTCGTAGCAAGTGTAAGCAAAGTTTCGCGTAACCGATATTCCACAGTTATGTGGTTATTTAATTATATCAGCTTTGTCAATACCACGCTCTGTTTGCTAATACCTACTAACAACTGTGTTTATTATTTCAAATAAGCTTAAGAGTGCTTAAGAGCTTTATGTATAGGCCTATGCAATATCACGGGTTGCGCTCCATAACGTTCGCTTACTCACTAGAGTTTGGTTGTGTGTGTATATAAATATATAAAAATAAAATAAAACCCGAACTAAAGAGCACGTTTGTCATTGGCCGTTATATACTGCAATGGACTAGGATGGCAGTAATTTACATACTACTAGTGTAATAGTAATTTCACAAACAACTATTTCACCTATTAGGCTACTTTAAATTCATAAAGTCACGTTATACTTCAAATTAGATAAATAACATTGGAAATGTGTTGATGTAATACTCAACTTTCTGGTGGATACTTAATCTACTGATATGCGTTATAGGAATCAATTATGTGAGGGGTATTTTCACATTAATGTACAGAGAAATGCAGACGAAAAGGATCAAGGAGTTGTGTGGCGCCGTTCAAAGTTACATATACTTGGCCAAAAAACTGCTAACTCAACAGTCATATTAATATACATATCAGACTAATCAGTGAAGGAGACTCTAGTGACATTGTCTTAGTCAACTGTGTGATTTTCATGTCTATGCACCATGTATTCAAGATTCTCAACTGTCGTGGCCAGCGTCTTCCAGCCATGGATGGGGTTATTTCTGCAAAGAGCAACTTGGGAGCCATGGCAGACATTTGCTGTACACCTGAGAAAAAGATTCCACGCTCAAGAGTCAACAGATCAATTATCACTTAGATTCCTCTTTCACATCCTGATTATGGCTCACTGTTTCTTTCTTGTATATAATTATGAAATTGAAATTTAATATTCGTTCCATTCATAGTTTGCTCGCAGGCATTCAAATTCACTCAAGTATTTTAATCCTAATTTTTCAAGTCTTTTCCCCGTAACTTATCTTTGTTTGCTTAAGGTATATATATATATATATATAAAAAAATCTCTAGTAAATGCTCGACAATTACATTGTTTCATTATTAAAAAAAAAAAAAGTATAATTGTGCCCCCTTTCTTTTGCAGGATGGGTGTGCTGGGTTTTGCTCAGAATGCCTCAAAGATAATTGAGTAGTAATGGTCATTTCGAGGGTGAGTAAGCATATTGTTTTGTCTCCACATTTGGATGTGGTAGGGCTGCTGCTTCCGGCACAGGGATCGGAGTTTCAACAGCTCGGTGCAGCTTCGATTACCTATCACCGACATTTTAACTTTTTCACTTGTTCAACTGGAATCGAATAAGATGGAGCCTCAAGAAGCGTCAACATAGTTAACATTCCAGATGATCGTTGATGGATTTTGTAGCTCATAGTTATCTCTAGTTACTGGTTAGGTTATTCTGTCTCGATATTCTATATATCATGTCCCGCTGGCAGGATCAATTATATTTAGGCTGTGATGCACTAACCCAGGAGGAATGTCACTAGCTCCTCCCAGCACTGTTGTATTCTTTAAAGAAATTCTCAAATGAATTCTTCCACTGTTTGAACTTTGAGTGTTTAACCTTGCAGATGCTTAAAACAGCAGCATTACACTCCAAGTCAGAAAGCAAAATCCACTCAACCCCTTTGGATTACCTCTGTCTGCAGTGTTCTCTTTCTTATTGTTATCAGATTATAACTGTCTGTTACAGCGTTCATGGCTTATGCATCCAGGGGATTCATTCCAGTTGCTATACTCGCGATTTTCCCCATGGTCTTTTCTAATTTCGTTCCTTACCTAATTCCTTCCTCAAAGAATGACTATAAAGGCTTTGCATCACATTATCAATTTATAAATTGGGATTAAATCCTGTCCCTTCTCATCTATGATCAAATTACTATTTATCATAACTAACAGAGCACTACTCTTTAACCTGGTTCAGGATTAGTCAGTTCTGTCCTCAATAGCTGCAGTCTATCTCCCTCCCAGTATACTGGTCATCCTTCAGGATCTGGGCAGCCACAGCAGCTGATCGTGGCATTCCACTTCAGTTATTAAGATCCTGGGCAGATGGTCTTCCTTTGCATTGGAGTTATATAAGACCCGATCTAAAGATCATTCTCGAAGCTCAGCAAGCATTGCAGTAAGGATTCAGGTAAATTCCTATGCAATTACTGGTGGGGGTGTATGCTTTATCTATCTGGTGATAGTCTCAGCTTGAATAGTTCGCCTCACGCCATCGCTGGATATACTGTATGGTCCTTAGCGGGCTGGCTTTGTGCAGCCTAGTGGCTTTTCTAGGCACGTTTAGTTATGCGCAGCTCTAGCAGCCTAGCGGCTCAGCGAACCTTGTCTATGCGTGGATTAACATGACCATGTCTCCGTGTGGCTCTGCGTGGCCTTGTCTATGTGGCTCAGTGTGGCCTTGTTTTTATGTGGCTCAGCGTGGCCTCGTCTCTGTGTGGCTCAGCGCAGCCTTGTCTCTGCGTGGCTCAGCACGGCCTCGTCTCTGTGGGGCTCAGCGCGGCCTTGTCCCTGTGTGGCTCAGTGCGGCCTTATCTCTGTGGGGCTCAGCGCGGCCTCGTCTCTGTGGGGCTCAGCGTGGCCTCGTCTCTGTGGGGCTCAGTGTGGCCTCGTCTCTGCAGGGCTCAGCGCGGCCTCGTTTGTATGTAGCTCTCAGCGTGGCCTTGTCTCTGTGGCTCAGCGTGGCTTCGTTTTTATGTGGCTCAGCATGGCCTCGTTTTTATGTGGCTCAGCATGGCCTTGTCTCTGTGGCTCAGTGTGGCCTCAGTTTTTATGTGGCTCAGCGTGGCCTTGTCTCTGTGGCTCAGCGTGGCTTCATTTTTATGTGGCTCAGCATGGCCTCGTTTTTATGTGGCTCAGCATGGCCTGTCTATGTGGCTCAGCGTGGCCTCGTCTCTGTGACTCAGCGTGGCCTCGTCTTTATGTGGCTCAGCGTGGCCTTGTCTATGTGGCTCAGCGTGGCCTTGTCTATGTGGCTCAGCGTGGCCTCGTCTATGTGGCTCAGCGTGGCCTCGTCTATGCAGCTCAGCGTGGCCTCGTGTCTGTGGGGCTTAGCGCGGCCTTATCTCTGTGTGGTTCAGCGGCCTTGTCTCTGTGGGGCTCAGCGCGGCCTTGTCTCTGTGGTGCTCAGTGCGGCCTCATCTCTATGGGGCTCAGCGCGGCCTCATCTCTGTGGGGCTCAGCCTGGCCTCGTTTTATGTGGCTCAGCGTGGCATCGTTTTATGTGGCTCAGCGTGGCCTCGTCTATGTGGCTCAGCGTGGCCTTGTCTATGTGGCTCAGTGTGGCCTTGTCTATGCGGCTCAGCGTGGCCTCGTCTATGTGGCTCAGCGCGGCCTCGTTTGCTCAGCCTGGCCTCGTTTTATGTGGCTCAGCGTGGCATCGTTTTATGTGGCTCAGCGTGGCCTCATCTATGTGGCTCAGCGTGGCCTTGTCTATGTGGCTCAGCGTGGCCTTGTCTATGCGGCTCAGCGTGGCCTCGTCTATGCGGCTCAGCGTGGCCTCTTCTATGCGGCTCAGCGTGGCCTCTTCTATGCGGCTCAGCGTGGCCTCTATGCGGCTCAGCATGGCCTTTTTTTATGTGGTTCAGCGTGGCCTTTTTTTATGTGGCTCAGCGTGGCCTTGTTTTATGTGGCTCAGCATGGCCTTGTTTTTATGTGGCTCAGCGTGGGCTCATCTATGTGGCTTACCATGGCCTTGTCTACACGGCTCAGCGTTGCCTCGTTTACCTTTCATGTTCTTTGGGGGTGGGCTTCATCCAGTGGAATTATTCTACCACTCATTTTTGGGGGTCGGCTGCGCCCCTGCCTTCATCTTCAGGCATGATATGCAGAATACGTACCCTCGGATCGCGAGTTACGGACGGGGCCTACGCCAAAGAACTTTATTGCATATATGGCTTGCTGGGCTGTTAATAAAATGCTTTATTGTACAGTATCTTATCTGCCGAGTCTTTCTGGTAGAAATGAAATCGTAGCATAAGTTCTGCCAGGAAGACTCAATTGTTACGTCATTAGTACCTTCTCATCTATCCAATCGTGTTCTAATACGTGAAGTATAAAAGACCCTTACTTACACTTGTCTGAGTTTGCAGATGCTGACGCTTCACTTACCACCATCCTCCCCACCTCCACTAAGACAATCTTTGCTCCATCCTTCCCACCACCACCAGGTCGGTCCCTTCCAAAACTCCAAGGGGGGGTCGGCTGTGCCCCTGCCTTCATCTTCAGGCAGGATATGCAGAATACGTACCCTCGGATCGCGAGTTATGGACGGGGCCTACGCCAAAGAACTTTATTGCATATATGGCTTGCTGGGCTGTTAATAAAATGCTTTATTGTACAGTATCTTATCTCCCGAATCTTTCTGGTAGAACTATAGCTTACTTACAAGTACCACCTGCACTCAATCCCCATCTCATTCACCAGCACCATAAAAGACTCACCCGCTCACTTCATCATTGTCTGGTCTATGCACCGACCTCAGACCCCACCACTCGATTCTACTACTTACCTGATTACAGTCCTTCTTCATCCAGCTCTCCAATCCTGTACCGGTTCCTCTGGGTTCATTCCTCTATCCGTCTTCTGCCTCCAATCGTCCTGTACAGATAAGAGACTCTGATTACAGACTGTTCTGAGATACCTGCTATAATCTTCCAGTCCAATACTCACCTGCCATCCTCCATTGTGCATCTGTTTCAATGAACCTGTGAAACTTACCAATCTGTGACTTCTGATTCCCTGACAGATTTGGGCATGTTACTTAAAAAAGTAATTAGTTATAGTTACTAGTTACTTCTCAAAATAGTAACTGATTTATTAGTAACTGAATTAAATCATTATAAAAGTAACTAATTCCCAGGGAAAATAACTATTGTGTTACTTACAAAAAAAAAAAAAAGTTAAAATAGGCCTATGTCAAATAACTTGGATGCACCCAACATATTAAATATGTTAAATTAAAGAAATGGATTGGACACTATAGAATAAATTATTATTATAAAACATTGTACACTTATCACTGTCGTAATGTTGCTGTGGGACAATGTGGGAGACACCAATAAAATGCAATATATTATTCTAAATATTATTACTATAGTAGAACAATACATAACATACATACATAATTTTAGGTTTAGAACTTTTAATATTTAATATTACACAGACCACAACTGGCCAACAAATAAGTCGAAAAATAAATTATGCTTAAACGTACCAAAAATAAAAAAAAAATAATAAAAAATATACATTCACACATACATTTTTTTTTTTTTTTTTTGGTGGGGGCACTAAAAATCAATCTCGCCTAGGGCTACCAAAGGTCTATACCAAAGGTATAGAGCTGGACCTGTTCCAGACTAATGATGTCATCGTGTATGGCTAGTTGTAAACAAATCTCAGGATCTAAACCTTGACGATAAGCTGTAATCAGAGCCGTCTCATTCCATCCGCTGGCAGCTGCTTGAAATAATTGATCATAAATGGATAGAGAGTTGGAGACTGGTGCAAAGACTTCATGGAAGTGACCAACGAAATTTGAGAGAGTTTGAGTAACAGTACATTTTGCAACCCAAAGCGCTCTAGCTCAGAGCATGGCTGGTCTGGTTAGGAGAAAGAAGAGAAAAGCGACTATCGCTCTCTCTGAGGCAATCTGTGATGTTTGCTTGCACTGCAGAAGAAATTAAGCCGCTGCACTCCTCCTTGCCGGAGTAAGGTGCTGGTCGGGCCATGGGACTGAGGCAGATGAAGAAGGATTGATGGCAGGAGCTGGAATAGGGTGCGGATTGTCACGCAAGACTTCGGCAATTGCAACCGTGCAACAATTGATCTGTTGGTTCGTGCATGTTGATCAGGTCTTCTGTCATGAATCAGAACAACAAAAACAGGTAAAGTTTGCAGTAGTGTTTATTTAAAGCACTCAGAAACAGTCACATCAGGTAAGTTCAAGAGTCATTGAAATAATAATCAGCAGAATGGTTTCTGATAAAGTCTCTTATCTGTTACAGGTTGATGGATGATAACCGGTCTGAGGAAGATGGACAGGATGAAGACAGCAGGTAAGACTGGGGATCCAGGAGACAGGACAAGCAATCCAAGGACAACAATGTCTTGGTAAGAGATAGTCAGTAAGAGAGAGAGAAAGTAAGTTGACGTTGTATCAACGAGACCTGACAAATGAGTGAGGGTACTGGTGGCATTTTTGAATAGTGAGTTGAGTGACTGGAGATGTGTAACAGGTGGTGATGACAGGTGCAGGTGATCAGAACTCAGGGGATGCGGAATGAGTTAGTGGAGTGTAGAGGTCTGGCGCTGACACTGGTGTATCAGTGACAGGAACCACTAGCCAACACACCAATATGGAATAACCCAAGCTAGAGATTTGCCTATAGACTTTCTATTTAATAATAAAGCATTTAATTTTTCCATCTGCTGTCAAAGAGGAGTAACCAGCCTAGGCCACTTATACAACGAGGGCCTGTTCATGACCTTTGACCTTATTCGGTCAAAATACAACTGCATCAAACCAGAGAATGTCTAATTGAAGAGAATAGGCACTGGCTGGTTACTTCCGGGTTCTGGACTGGCTGCAGTAATGCGTCTCTGTCCATGCGGGGGCGCTCGCGATCGAGTGCAGAATGAATGGGAGTCAATAGGGGTTCACCCCAAAAAATCCACGTTTCTCAGGATGTAATTTTTTGTCAAGTAATTTGAAAGTTGCATTCAAAAGGGAGGGCTAAGAAAATACACTCAGCTGAAAATTGCATTTTTAAGTTCACTTATCTGTTCTAAAAAGCCGTTCAAAAATTTGATGACGTCACACAATAGCAGAATGCTAGCGTGTTCCAGCCAACAACAGCCTAACCTGTAAGAAATCAAAAGGACATAAGTACTCGTTCATTCGACTTTTGGCCTATAATCTATATTGAACTTGCGGAATCAACAATAAAATCTATTTTGATTTAACGACAAGCAGGTGAAAGAGACACATTTATCCGTTTAGCCCCATAGACTCCCATTCATTCTGCGCTCGCCCTCGATCACCTCCAGTGGAATTCTAATGGAACTGCAACCAAGATAATATAGAACGGGGCTAATAGGAAGTGCCAAGGAAGTGATATCTCTCCGTTAGACGGGCTCTGCTCAAACTTACTATCAATATATACCATTTAAAAAAAGTCATACAAAAGTCATTTGGTTCTGGTACTTAAAAAAATTCCCCCATATACCAAACTATTAAATCTTTAAAACCAAATAAAATACTATCACAAATTTATACATTCTTAATATCTGCAAAAAAAAAAAGTTCGCTCCAATTCAACAATGGGCTAGTGACATATGTACAGATCAAAATATCAAGCAGCAAGAGGTCTGCAATAATATTTATTCTATGTCTTGTAATGCCAAAATCCAAATTATTCAATATAAGGTTATCCATAGGACACACATCACAGCATACAAAGTGCAACAAATGGGATATATTAAAAATAACAACTTTTCATGCGGTCCATACCTCCACTGATGATTATTTTCATGTATTCTGGCAGTGTCCACTTGTCATGAGCAGTATTTCAGACATCCTTGGGCTCAGCATCCCAGTTTGTCCCATAATAACTTTACTGGGAGTCTGTATTTCTAACCTTCTCAAACCATTTTTTATTAAGATGTCCATAGCAAAGAAAAATGTGCTCAAATTATTATTAGTACACTCAAACTTGGGAAAAATTAACTGTATTTGCACATAATATTGATTCTTTCATGGTTTCCTTTTTTCAACATTTAAATAGGAGAACTGATTCGTCTTTGTCATAAACCATGAGAAATTCATTAGGAATATTTTGTGCCTCTTTATATAACTTATGTACCCTATATCTTGTCAGCTTTTGTTGATCTTTGATACTTTGTATTTATACTACTTTGTATTTGGTTTAAATTACAACAAACTATTTCTATAATAGATAAATAAGTAATACTTAATATACTGCTCTGCAATGATTTATAGATTGATGTCATATACGTATACTGTATTATAATATATATGGACGCCTCAATTTGGAGGTGTTCCGGGCACGTCCCACTGGGCGGAGGCCCCGGGGAAGACCTAAGACACGCTGGAGAGACTATGTCTCCCGGTTGGCCTGGGAACGCCTCGGTATCCCCCCAGAAGAGCTGGTGGAAGTGTCTAGGGAGAGGGAAGTCTGTGCATCTCTGCTTAGACTGCTGCCCCCGTGACCCGGCCCCGGATGAGCGGAAGAAGTTGGTATATACTGTATTCTATCTGTTGGTTTTCTTATTATTATTCCGCAAATGGGAGTCTATGGCAGCCCTATGAACCGTAACTAGGAAAATTATGAAATTTGGCACACTTGTAGTGATTCTAATGAATAGTAATTGGACCAATATTGACCCTCTAGGACCAACTCTATAGCGCCACCACCAGTTCAAAATTTCAACATTGAAATGGTTATAACTTTTGAACCCTTTGCTCTAGAGACATGAAACTTAGTACATCTGATTCCACTTCTCATGCTGATCACAACCAATACTGTACATTAAGACCCCGCCCATTACGGTAGTGGCCATTTTGAAACGTACAGTTCTCAGTTTTTTCGCTACTCCTCCTTCAAATTTGGTCCAATTTTCTCCAGACATGCACTCAAATGATCTTCGGACTGAGCCGCATAAAAGTACTGTTCCCGATTTTTTTTTTATTAATCTTTGTTCAAAAGTTATGGTGTCGCAAACTTAACGAGGTCCACGTAAAATTGGCTAAGAGGCTGTATCTTAGCCAAAGTTTGATCAATCGAAACGAAAATTGGTACACATCGGAACCATGTTTTGAGGTTCCATGCCAAATTTGGCTACAAATTTGGCCACCATGCCACTTTTGAAAGACAATAACTTTATATACGGTGCACTTTCAGATATAAATCTTTGCAGGATGTTTTCATTCCCTTAGAGCTATAGTCCACACTACATGAACAGTCATTTTCAAAAATCCATGATAGGTGCTCTTTAATGTCTATTATGGCTTTCAATAAGAGAAAGAAAAACACAGGAATAAAACCTTTAATCCAATGCTTTCTCAACACCCTAAGCACTTGAAGCTGATGAAGGGTGCAAACACTTTCAGATGGCAGCTACTCCATCTTATCTGCTCTCACCATGTAGTATAAATGATCTTTCATGCTGATCCTTAGAACCTGAGAAGCCAGCAAAACATTTTGAGCATACCACATGAATGAGAGCAGTCCCCTTGAACTAGCCAATCAATCTAAATGTTGTCATTGTTTAACTACCCTAAGCTCCTGCAACAATGGTATCAATCTCTTTTAATGAACTTCAACATTTAGGGTCTGCACAATCTCATCAGGAACCAGCCTTAATATTAAAGCTGTCACAGTTAGTAGGGCTTATCAGGCCTGCCTGTGCCAGTCAAGCAGAATGATTACCTTTGATTTAAATTGTTCCTCTTTAGGACAGGGAACAAATCAACATATTTTAACGTATTTATTTTTATATCATATTTATGCAGTGAGATTTTATGCTAGTGAGAGTGAACAAAAAAAAGGAAGAAGGTCTGGTTTGTTTTTGTGGATATAAGTTTAGCAGTTTGTTTTGACACGTTTCTTTGAATGTGCTGAGGGCCACAGGCCAGGGCTTGATGTGACCTGGGATTTTCCAGACCTCTTCCATGAATAGATTCTTTGTTCATTGCAACCCTGTTTCAAAGTTTGTCCTACCTTATTTCTCTAAAATGCAAAATTCTCTCCACTCCAGCAGATGTTATCATACACGTAATACCCCTGCCCTGGTTGCATGATCCAAAATACAACCTGCATTCCCATAGGCTATGCTTTTACGTTTCTGTTGAGCATATGGTCACTGTTTTATTAGGTTATTCTGTATTGAAGTGACATGGAAAACAATTGTAAGCACTTAATAAAGGATTGTAAAGTATCAGAGGCAACGTGACAGCTGTTTCAGTGCACACAAGAAAATGTGTCAACATTTCCTGACTGCATTCAAAAAACAACCATATACAGTATATAACCATATATACAAGACCATATTGTTGTCTTTAGTTAGAGACATTTTTGAGCAACATGTCATTTCCCCTCGAGTATGACTCAACTCAACCAAGCATGTTTCAGAGGAAAGACCATAATTTCAAAAAGAATATGACTTATCAAACATGAGACAAAAATAGCTCAGGGCTGGTGAAGAACTACTCTTTCAAATTAGGCATGACCTTTTTACCCAGAATTCAAGGGAAAATTTTAAGCTTAAAAAAACCCCACTGCATCTGGAAGTTAGAAACACAGTGGTGGAAAAGGGAGGTCTTTTCCTGTTAAGGACAGAGGAAATAGTCGTAGAACTGTGTGACATGACAGTCATCCTGGCAGCCAGTATTTTTTCCAGCAGTTTGATCTAGAAGGTAGAGCTGCGCCAATGTCACTTCTGATTTTTTTTTATTAAGCAAGTTAGACAAATACAGACTTCAGAAGTATATTTGTCTCTTCATTCATCAAAATATTCGACCTTTGATTAGGGCCCGAGCACTAATTGTGCGAGGACCCTATTGAAACTGTTAGAGTTATGTTTTTTTAGGGCCCGAGCACTAACTGTGCGAGGCCCTATTGAAACTGTTGGGATTATTTTTAGGGCCCGAGCACTAACAGTGCGAGGACCCTATAGAGGGAATGCGTGTGACGTCACCGTCGGCCGGAGTGCCTGCAGTTCCTCACAGTGAGTGGCAAAAAGACTGAGCGGCTGTATGTGTTCAGCGTGAATGGCGCGAAAAACAAACACAACACACACAAATAAAGTGGGAAAGAGCTTTGCGATTGACTGTCGGCCTACAACTAGATTTGACAAAACATCGGAGGTATGTATTTTACAGACTGCTATAGAAAGAGAAGCAAATGGATCGCTGCAATTCACAGAAACAACTGGACTCCAGTCAGCGAAAGGTGGATTTGCAGTTATCATTTTGTGTCAATATGCTGAATTTTGCTGTAAAACTATACCCATATATTTTGTATTGTTATATACATTAACAGCTCATCAATTAAATATTTATCATTGCATATTCTGCATTATTGGATGTTTTTTTAATAAACACTTACCAAAAAAACAAAGTTTTAGGGCTGGACGATATGATATATATATATATAGGCTATATATAACACTGTTATAAGCATTCACATAATGCTTACCTTTTAGTCCTCTGTTATGCCATACGGAACCGTTTGCCACTGAAACGCATTTCCGCGACAGTGGGGCTCGACAGCCTTAGTCAAACGGGTCGGCGTGTATGGTTGGGTTGCGGAGAGTTCAGGTTACGGAGAGTTTGTGAGATAGTGGTTCCCTTTCGTAGTCACTTCGAGTTACGTCAGAAGTGACGGAGATTGGGGATTTCGCATAGAAAGCCAATCCTCTTCGAGTATTTAATCACGAGCCAATGGCATGCAATGCCTTGGGGCTGCGGAAATTTGCATAGCGCACTCCGCCCTACTCCGTGAGTATAAAAGGAGGAAGTGAACGCAACCGCAGTATGTTTTCGCTTCTTCACTCCTAAGCCATTCTCACTGAGACAAGACTCTTCGAGACGAGCTTCCTCTTCAGTGTTGGTGTGACGGCAATACCCAGCGAGATTCTGCATTGCCTGCGATCTGTGCAGTGGTCTGCCAGACTGTGCGCTTCTCCCTGGACGCCTCAGCGCTGAAAGAGTGAATTTCCTCCTTGTAAAAGAGCTGCACGTGGCACGTCTTTTTAAAGATGGTTCGCCCGTGTTCTTCTGGATGCGGTCGATTCATGTCGTCCTCTGATGGTCACGATCGCTGCTCTGTGTGCCTGGGCATTCAGCACGCAGCAGCAGCGTTCGTGGATGACTCATGTTCCTTTTGTGGGAAGATGACCATCTCTACACTGCGTTCAAGACTCAATGATCTAACTAAAGTGAGAGTCCCCACATCCGTTACTCGATCCACTTCTTCCTCGAGAAGCGCTTCGACTAGCGGACAGGGTGATTTGACGGTGACGGTGTGGAACAAAAACCCGACGAAAGAACCTCGGGCCACACCCACCGCCCCAGTGTTAGAGCCAGCGAGCGCTGCTTCGATTCAGGCGTCTGCCTCTTCGCAGGGATCCCTCCGGTGGAGCGCTCTGTCGCGATGCAACTGTGTCCGCAGAGCGCCTCCTCTCGGGGGCCTCCCAAGCATCCATCCAAAGCCTGTAGGTTCTCGTCATCTATGGCGGCGTGATCCTATAGAGCGGCGGGACAGGCGGCCGCTGCTTTGCATGCCATGAGCACTTTGCAAGTATTTCAAGCCAAACTGCTCAGGGACATGCACGAGGGCGGGACTGACCCACGGCTTTTAACGAGCTGCGAGCGGCTACTGACCTCGCTCTCCGGGCGACGAAAGTAGCGGCTCGCTCCGTTGGGCAGGTGATGGCCACTAGCGTGGTCCAGGAGCGCCACCTTTGGCTCAACCTGGCAGACACAGAGGGACGCCGAGCGGTCACGGCTGCTCGACGCCCCCCTCTCTCAGGTTGGGCTTTTCGGCGGTGCGGTTGAAGACTTCGCCCAGCAGTTCTCCACCGCCCAGAAGCAGACGGAGGCCATCAAACACATTTTGCCCCGACGGTCAGCTGCTGCCTCCACCCAGCCGTCGGCTCAGGCACCTCCCTCTGCTCGCCGCCGAGGACGCCCCCCTGCGGCTCCCCTCCCTCCCATGCGTCCCCATCAGCAGCCTTCATCCGGGACGCGGCGTGGAGGAGGCCGTAGGCATGCGTCCCAGCCCCCTCAGGCCGCACGCCCCGCTAAACGCCAGGCGAAGCAGCGCCCCTGAGACGGGCTGCTCAGTGATGAAGTTGAGTGTTTCTCAGGAGGAGGTAGCAGGCCCCCTCCTTCCCCCGGTGGAGGGCCGGGGGAGAATCTTTTGTTCAAAACAGCTCCCCGCTGCTCACCCACGGGTGGGCAGCACCCTGAGTTTGTCAAAGAAAGACTTAACATCATCACTGAGCCCACAGACTGGAATGAGTACGCTCGTCGCCCCAGTGCTTCGACCCTCTCATTCCTCTCTGTCCCTGAGGGTGCGGAAGGGAGTGTGTGTCGTTCCTCGACTACGCTCCTCCCCTCCCCCTCTCTCGCCAGAACCCCAACAGAACAGACCCCAGTGGGACGCTGGTCCTCCCCTGGTCTCTTCTGTCGGGGAGCGGGGCTCGACTGTGCATCTGCACGGGGTAACATTCGAACGCATGCCAGTCTCCCCGCCCCGCTGCCCCTCCGGGGGGACGTCTGTGGTTCGCATGACCCCGCTGGTTCACTTCCTGGGAGCTTGGCTAGAGCTCCCCGGACTGTCCCGCTGGGTCATCAGAACGATCAGATTTGGCTACGCGATTCAGTTCGCACGGTCTCCTCCCCGTTTCAGGGGAGTTCGCTCCACTTTGGTCGGTGGCAATGCCCCGGTCATGAGAGCGGAAATTGCGACCCTGCTGGCGAAGGGTGCAATCGAGACTGTCCCTCCAGCCGAGGTGAAATCCGGGTTTTACAGCCCCTACTTCATCGTCCCCAAGAAGACCGGTGGGTTACGACCGATCCTGGATCTGCGCAGCTTGAACCGTGCTCTTCATCGGCTACCGTTCAAGATGCTCACAGCCAAACGCATTTCGAATGCATTCGGCCTCAGGATTGGTTTGCAGCGATCGACCTGAAGGACGCGTACTTTCATGTCTCCATTTTGCCTCGACACAGACCCTTTCTGCGGTTCGCTTTCGAAGGCCGGGCATATCAGTACACGGTTCTCCCATTCGGGTTAGCTCTGTCTCCTCGCGTCCCCTTCGCGAACAAGGGGTTCTCATCCTGAACTATCTCGACGATTGGCTGATACTGGCACACTCTCGAGAACAGGTTTGCGAACACAGAGACCTGGTGCTCCGGCACCTAGCCCGTCTGGGCCTTCGGGTCAACCGAGAGAAGAGCAAACTTTGCCCCGTGCAGAGGATCTCTTTTCTCGGCATGGAGATAGACTCAGTCGCCATGTCCGCGCAGCTCACGAACGAGCGCGCGCGCTCACTGCTGACTTGCCTTCGTCAGTTCGAAGGCAAGAATGTGGTTCCACTGAAACTCTTTTAGAGGCTCCTGGGGCATATGGCATCCGCAAACCGCTCGGTTTGCTTCATATGAGACCACTTCAGCTGTGGCTTCGCGATCGAGTCCCGAGGTGGGCATGGCATCGCGGCTCGCTTCGAGTTCCAGTGACTCCAGCGTGCCGCCGTACCTTCTCCCCGTGGCTAAACCTCAGCTTCTTGCGGGCCGGTGTCCCACTTCAGCGAGCTTCCAGGCATCTCGTTGTCTCCACGGATGCATCTACCACGGGTTGGGGTGCCATGTGCAATGGGCATGCAGCCGCGGGTTCCTGGACAGGACCCCAGCGCCTCATGCACATCAATTGCCTCGAGCTGTTGGCAGTACGCCTGGCCCTGCACCGCTTTCGAGCACTGCTCAGGGGCCAACATGTACTTGTCCGGTCAGACAACACCACTGCTGTAGCGTACATCAACCATCAGGGGGGTCTACGCTCGCACCAGTTGTCGCAGCTCGCCCGCCACCTCTTGCTATGGAGTCAGAAGCACCTGAGGTCCCTTCGTGCTGTGCACATTCCTGGAGACCGGAACCTGGCAGCCAACGAGCTGTCACGGATCTGCCCCGTCTCCGGCGAATGGCGACTCCATCCCCAGACGGTCCAGCTGATTTGGGACCAGTTCGGGGAGGCTCAGATAGATCTGTTTGCCTCCCGGGACTCATCCCACTGCGCCCAGTTTTACTCCCTGACCGAGGGCACTCTCGGCTCAGATGCACTGGCGCACAGCTGTCCTCGGGGCCCACGCAAATATGCGTTTCCCCCAGTGAGCCTCCTTGCACGGGTGTTGTGCAAGATCAAGGAGGACGAGGAGCAGGTCTTGCTGGTAGCCCCTTATTGGCCCACCAAGACGTGGTTCTCCGAACTCATGCTCCTCGCGACAGCACCTCCTTGGCCCATCCCTCTGAGACGCGATCTACTCACTCAGAGACGGGGCACTCTGTGGCACCCTCGTCCCGAACTGTGGAGGCTACACGTGTGGCTCCTGGACGGGACGAGGCAGGTCTGAGTTCGCTGCCACCTACGGTGGCGGCAACCATCACTTCCGCTAGAGCGTCGTCCACGAGACACCTTTATGCGTTGAAGTGAAGCCTCTTCGTCAACTGGTGCTCTTCTCGCGGAGAAGACCCCCGGAGTTGTTCGATTAGTGTTGTGCTTTCCTTTCTGCAGGAAGGGTTGGAGCGTAGGCTGTCACCCTCCACCCTCAAGGTGTATGTCGCGGCCATTGCCGCGTCCCATGATGCAGTTGCAGGTAAGTCCATTGGAAAGCACGATCTGGTCATCAGGTTCCTGAGGGGAGCGAGGGGGCTACATCCGCCTCGTCCTCCCCTCGTACCCTCTTGGGACCTCGCAGTAGTCTTAAGTGCTCTCCAGAGGCCTCCCTTTGAGCCTCTGCAATCGGTAGAGTTAAAGTTTCTGTCTATGAAGACAGCACTCCTGGTTGCATTGGCCTCCATCAAGAGGGTGGGGGACCTGCAAGCATTCTCCGTTGACGAAGCGTGCCTGGAGCTCGGGCCGGCTTACTCTCACGTTGTCTTGAGACCCCGGCCGGGATATGTGCCCAAGGTTCCCACCACTCCCTTCCGGGACCAGGTGGTGAACCTGCAAGCGCTGCCCCTGGAGGAGGCAGACCCAGCCTTGGCACTGCTCTGTCCGGTACGTGCTCTTCGCACCTACGTGGACAGAACGCAGTGTTTCAGGACCTCAGACCAGCTCTTTGACTGTCATGGAGGGAGCCAGAAGGGAAGGGCTCTCTCAAAACAACGGCTGTCTCACTGGATAGTGGACGCTATTGTTTTGTGTTACCAGCAGCAAGGCCTTCCGTGCCCCCTTGGTGTGACGGCCCATTCCACTCGGAGTGTGGCCTCCTCTTGGGCTCTAGCGCACGGCGCCTCGCTAACAGACATCTGTAGAGCTGCAGGCTGGGCGACACCAAACACCTTCGCCAGATTCTATAATCTACGAGTCGAGCCGGTGTCCTCTCACGTACTCGCTTCCGCCAGTACCGGACCCGCTTAGGTGTCTTCGCTTGCTCGCCATTCCACTCTCGACTGGATAAGTGCGATATTCCTCAGTAGTCTTCCTTTGAAGCCTTGAGTCCTCCAGCACCCAAGACGTGGGCACCACTGCTTCGCTCTGGTTGCCGGCTAGGTGCCTCCATGCGTACGGTTCCCTACGGTAACTGTCCCATGTGTATTATCCACTGTAAGCCTCTCTGAGCATGTGTCTTCCCTTGGCAAGCCATCTGCCACCCCTGGAGCCTAAGTACCACCTACGGTTGGTGCTCCAGTGATTCTTATATGCGTCCCTATGCGGCCATATGTACTTTGTAAGTCCTCCCTACGGCAGGCATCTGGTAACATCTCCCTCCCGGGATATGTTTCCCAGTGTACCTTGGTATTCTTGTGTCAAAGTAGGATTCCTGGATTAAGCCTTCAGTCAGGAGTCTAGACTTTCGCAGGGCACTGGAAGACAGCTGTAAGATGGCGTGATGGCATTGATCCCCAATCTCCGTCACTTCTGACGTAACTCGAAGTGACTACGAAAGGGAACGTCTTGGTTACGGATGTAACCCTCGTTCCCTGAGTAGGGAACGGAGACGTTACGTCTCCCTGCCACTTCTGCTGTATCGCTGGGTAGACGCCCGAGTTCAGTCTCGGCTCCTCAGCGAAGACATACTGCGGTTGCGTTCACTTCCTCCTTTTATACTCACGGAGTAGGGCGGAGTGCGCTATGCAAATTTCCGCAGCCCCAAGGCATTGCATGCCATTGGCTCGTGATTAAATACTCGAAGAGGATTGGCTTTCTATGTGAAATCCCCAATCTCCGTCACTTCTGACGTAACGTCTCCCTACTCAGGGAACGAGGGTTACATCCGTAACCGAGACGTTTTCTAACACCAACTCCCGTATAATGGAAATCATTATGAACATCAGCTATGCTAATTATTTCCCATCTGCCTTTCTGCTGTTATCTCAGGACGCTTGTCCCGAGAAAAATGGCGTTCGTCAGGTCCAGTTTTGTATCCAGCCTCTCACAGGGATTTCGGATGCCCCAATGCCTGTGATGAGAGGACCAACGCCTGTGAAGAGACAACTCAACTGCAATATGTTATGGCGCCGTTTTATACATAAACAATATTTATATTTAATATTTATATATAAACAATATGAAAGAAAGCCAGAGGAGAACTGGCCCCCGACTGAGCCTGGGTTCTCCCAAGGTTTTTTCTCCATCCAATCTGATGGAGTTTTGGTTCCTTGCCACTGTCGCCTTGCTTTTGGCTTGCTTTTGGCTTGCTCAGTTGGGGTTATTTAGTGTTTAGCAATGTTGTTGATCTGTGTTGTACTACTTTCATGTTATCACTGTGAAGCTGCTTTGATACAATCTGTATTGTGAAAAGCGCTATATAAATAAATGTGACTTGACTTGACTTGACTAACAGTGCGAGGACCCTATTGAAACTGTTAGGGTTATTTTTAGGGCCCGAGCACTAACAGTGCGAGGACCCTATTGAAACTGTTAGGGTTATTAGGGCCCGAGCACTAACAGTGCGAAGACCCTATTGAAACTGTTAGGGTTATTTTTTCTTTTTCTTTTTAGGGCCCGAGCACTAACAGTGCGAGGACCCTATTGAAACTGTTAGGGTTATTTTTCTTTTTTCTGCAAAGTAAGCGCCATTTTCGGGGCCGTAACATGCTCAAAAATTCACCAAATTTGGCACACATGTCAGGACTGGTGAAAAATTTCATATTTTGTGGCTCGCTAGCGCCACCTAGAAAATTGGAAAAAATTAGCCCCTCGTCCACGTTCAACCTACATGCACGAAATTTGGTGGGGACGTGTATCATATCAAGACACACAAAAAAGCCTCAAGAACCCATACCATAAACTCAACAGGAAGTCTGCCATTTTGAATTTGGCGGCCATTTTTGGACGATTTACACACTCCGTACTTTAACGAACTCCTCCTAGGGATTTAGTCGGATCGACTTCAAATTTCTGCTGTGCCTTCTAAAGGCATTGACGATGTAAAGTTGTGCTCTCTGCGCGTTTTCATCGATGGCCGTGTCCGTGGCGTCGATGATTCGCCATGAAACAGGAAGTTGTAGTAACTTGGCTGTAAATGCCCAGATCTGCACGAAATTTTACACATTTGACAAGAGTCCCGTCCTGAACAAATCTACATGCCGACATTCACCCACAGTCATAGCGCCACCTGCTGGCAACAGGAAGTGGCCTTTAACGAAGTAGCCCCCGCCGCATGTTTGACCGACATGTACGAAATTTCTGTGGTGCATCTACCATGTCCAGATGCACAAAAAAGCCTCAAAGACCCATACCCTAAACTCGACAGGGAGTCCGCCATTTTGAATTTTGCGGCCATTTTGGGACGATTTACACAGTCTGTACTTAAACAAACTCCTCCTAGGGATTTAGTCGGATCGACTTTAAATTTCTGCTGTGCCTTCTAAAGGCATTGACGATGTAAAGTTGTGCTATCTGCGCGTTTTCGTCGATGGGCGTGTCCGTGGCGTCGAAGATTCGCCATGAAACAGGAAGTTGTAGTAACTTGGCTGTAAATGCCCAGATCTGCACGAAATTTTACACATTTGACAAGAGTCCCGCCCTGAACAAATCTAAATGCCGACATTCACCCACAGTCATAGCGCCACCTGCTGGCAACAGGAAGTGACCTTTAACGAAGCAGCCCCCGCCACTTGTTTAACCGAAATGTACGAAATTTCTATGGTACATCTACCATGACCAGACGCACAAAAAAGCCTCAAGAACCCATACCCTAAACTCGACAGGAAGTCCGCCATTTTGAATTTGGCGACCGATTTGGGACGATTTACACACTCCGTACTTTAACGAACTCCTCCTAGTAATTTAGTCGGATCAACTTCAAATTTCTGTTGTACCTTCTAAAGGCATTGACGATGTAAAGTTGTGCTATCTGCGCGTTTTCGTCGATGGGCGTGTCCGTGGCGTCGATGATTCGCTATGAAACAGGAAGTTGTAGTAACTTGGCTGTAAATGCCCAGATCTGCACGAAATTTTACACATTTGACAAGAGGCCCGCAAAGAAGTCCGCCATTTTGAATTTGGTGACGAATTTGGGACGATTTACACACTCCGTACTTTAACGAACTCCTCCTAGGGATTTAGTCGGATCAACTTCAAATTACTGCTGTGCCTTCTAAAGGCATTGACGATGTAAAGTTGTGCTATCTGCGCGTTTTCGTTGATGGGCGTGTCCGTGGCATCGATGATTCGCCATGAAACAGGAAGTTGTAGTAACTTCTAAGATAAATCAAAGCGAATACAAAAAAACTGTAAGATGGGCAGTGTTGTAAGGTCCCAAAGTCACATGGCGGTGAATGACCCCGTAGCTGCTGATGGCAGCACATATGGTCACGTTGCCACCACGCTGCCCAGGCAACTCTACAATGGCTCGTTGACCAATAATGTTGCGGCCTCTTCTTCTCCTCTTGGCAAGATTGAAGCCAGCTTCATCCAAGAAGATGCACTCATGAGGCCTCTCCATGGAATCCAGTTCAACATTCTCTATAGAAATGAAAATAAGTACATTTTTGATATAACATAAATGATATAGCATTCCAGGCTTCATGGCTTTGTATACATGTGCTGCATTTCATTCAACAGTGAAGATGTACAGAAACTCAATAGTGCTGTATAATCTCTGAACATGATTACTACTTGTACATATTGATATCGTAGCTCTTTTACCCTCTCAGAAATTCTCTCGAATGGTACGCGGTAGGCTTGTTTGAGACTTATCAGGTTGCGTTTCAGGACACGGTCAATTGTGGAGAGACTCACACTGTTGATTCCTTCAAAGTTCTCGTTGTCTTCCTCAACTCGCTGTTTTATTTCACGCAGACGAATGAGATTATTTTGAAGGACCATATTGACAATGATATCATGGTCTTTCAATTCTAGCAAATAAAACCGCTTGTTACAATTGTACAAACAGACCTAATGCAATGTCACCAAAATGTACAATACATTAAATATATATTTTACAGTAATACTATTAGTTTTACTGTAATACTGCTAGAAAAGGGTCAATTTGTGGTGATGTTACAGTAATTTACTGAGACGTTCCACAACTGTACATACTGTACTGTAAGTTTGAGGGACCATAAATGATAGTACACTTACCGGTTCTCTTCTCTGAATGTCCTGACAATGGAGGCCACAGAGAACCTGCTTATATGACACGTAGTCCTGCCTCCCTCATACTCATTCCATGAACCAGAACATGGTGTATGATTGTTGCTCTAATTTCATTGGAAATGATGGCTCTTGTTCTTCCTCCTCCTCTTCCTCCTCCATCTCTTCCTCCTCCTCCTCCGTCTCTTCCTCCTCCTCCTCCGTCTCTTCCTCCTCCTCCTCCTCCACCGTCTCTTCCTCCTCCTCCTCCATCTCTTCCTCCTCCTCTGTCTCTTCCTCCTCCTCTGTCTCTTCCTCCTCCTCTCTCTTCCTCCTCCGTCTCTTCCTCCTCCTCCTCCGTTGTCTCCTCTGTCTCTTCCTCCTCCTCCTCCTCCTCCTCCTCTGTCTCTTCCTCCTCCTCCTCCTCGTCCACGTCCACTTCCACTTCCACTTCCACTTCCACTTTCTCTCATGCCCTCCATTGTGAAAATCACACATGCCATTTGGATTTGACATGGCTTTATATTCACATTACTGATTAGGTGCAACACATTAATGATTTGAAACAGGTGTGTTCAATTTTGAGTGATTGTGTGTTACCGATGACAACAGTGTGTTACTTGTATTTCACTTTTGGGGCTGTGTTGTGCCATTCTGAGTTGAAGTGCACCACAATGCTACATGTGCTTTGAGAATGACAATGTGTTTACAGTTTTGCTCAAACAGTGATTCTGATTTGCTAGTTGTGTCTAACCACATGAGAAGTGTTCAAAGTTCTGCAAACTGTGTGATTCAATCAATAAAGTGGTTTGTACACTTGCAACTTTGGTTTTGCAAATGGATTTTAGTGTTTTAGCAACTCAGAAATACTGTAATAAAACCGCTTATCACCATGCATTTGCGCGCACTACACAGCAAATTTCAGGAGTTGAAAAATCATGAGTTAGGCAAAAAAGTGTGAAAGAGTTAATTTTTTGGAGTTATTTTTTTAACTCTGACCACGGTTTGTGTTATTGGATACTCCCCGGCTGTGTTGTATTTTGGAGTTCATTCATTGGTGTTCAGGAGCGTGTTTTAACACTACACCTGGAGTTATTTTTGAGAAGTGCGCCACGACACGACCCTGCCGCTGCACAAAGGAATAATGGACTTACGCTTCGTCGTGAGGTAGGTAAAAGTGTAACTTATATAAAACTATTTAAAAAATATATTTTCTGACAAACACGTTTGGTCATCGCGTAGCTGTTACGTTACAGGCTAGTTTGTTTACTAATTAACGTCAACGACCATGACAAACTTGCTGTTGAACGCATGTTTAAATTACTTGTTTCAAATTTTGAAATGGCTATTTGCGTGGGTTTTTTGTCGATGTAAACGAGTTAACATTAGCTAACCGTCTTTCCATTCACCGTGTTTCTGAAAATGAGTGTTTTGCCGTGAAATTGATGCATCAATGCATTACAGGCAATTGAATTGTAACAGCTATGTAACGTTAGGCTATATTGGTGACCCACGATGTGCGTGATTTTCAGCTTATATATTTTTGCATTCTCAATGAATGGTGCTAGATTATATTATGCCTCATGCTGTTGATTTTGTGATCTTCAGACGACTGTCCTGCAGCAAGCGGTTGAAGGTTACTCCTCCTCAAGTCTGAACCAAATGGATTTGCTCAAATAAAGGCAGTTAATCAAGAGTATGGTGTCCAGTGTAGTAATTTCCACACAAAACATTATATTGTGTTAAATAAATGTTAACTCTAAGAAGTGTTAAACTAAACTGGTAACACTGGTAATGAGTTCATATAATTAATTTTAGAGTTACATTTACTCTCTGTAGGATTAGTATTTTAACTCCATTTTAACTCTGAAAAAAAGTGTTAAAAATTCAACTCCAAGGGCAGAGTTATTTTAACTCTGCGCTGGAGTCTAATTGATGGTCTCACATGTACACTCAGATTGAGTTGATTTTAACTAACAGGGAGTTTATTCCAAAAAACAGAATTTGCTGTGTATCGACAAACCAATTTAAATTTGTTCAAAACTTTTTTTTTAAATCAGTCCAAACAAACACATTTAAATTTTTATTCAGTAGTTATGTATATACAAAACTATAACTTTTTATGACAGTAGTTTAGTGATAAAAAAATGTAATTTTTTTTCCTCCCAGTTTTTCCCCCCTCCCATCCTGTAGTCTACTCGCGCCCCCCTGGGAGAGAACCACTGGTTTAAATCATACTTATCTGACAGTTATCAATTTATAGCAGTAAATGAAGAGATGTCTTATTGGTCAAAAGTTCAATATGGTGTACTACAGTGCTGTGCCTATCACGGGGAAAGCCATACCATGAGGACCCCTTCTCCCCCACCACCATGGAACTTGGAGATATCCTGTTGAACAAAGTCGGGGAAGATCACTCTACACTCACAACAGTCACAGCAAACTCAGTAGCAGGACTGGTGGCAAACAGCCACAGCCAAAAACGGCACAGACCCACAAGAGAATACCGCGGAACAGCGGTACCGGTCCTGACCACCCACAACCCCGCCAGAGCACTCAACAAGCCTTTCGATCCACAAGAACTTGAAGCTGCAATGAGCAGTCTGAAACCTGGGAAAGAAGCAGGAATCGATGATGTACTGGTGGAAATGATACAGGTGATTCTATTACACAAAACATGAAAAAAGAGACACAAGCCGCCATAGTCACATGTTTGCCGGGTTACCATAGTGAAGGATTAGTTAGAATTTAGATAGAAAGAAAGAAAGAAAGAAAGATAGATTAGTTAGAAAGAAAGATAGATTAGTTAGAAAGAAAGATGGATTAGTTAGAAAGAAAGAAAGATGGATTAGTTTAGAAAGAAAGAAAGATAGATTAGTTAGAAAGAAAGATTAGAAAGAAAGAAAGATGGATTAGTTAGAAAGAAAGAAAAATTGATTTGTTTAAAAGAAAGATTAGTTCGAAAGATAGATAGATAGAAGGATTAGTTAGAAAGAAATAATAGTTAGAAAGAAAGAAAGATTATTAGAAAATAGAAAGAGATGATAGATAGATAGATAGATGATAGATAGATGATAGATAGATAGATAGATAGATAGATAGATAGATGGATAGAAATTTCTGAGTAAGAAGAATAATAAGTTTAAATAGGATTTCAGTAAGTTGGCTTTCACAAGCCAACTCAATTAGGTGGTGGCAACACTTTTTTACACAACCAAATTCCTCACGTGCAGTGCAAGGAGATAGTCTGGACAGTGTTGTTTGAAAGCTAAACACAGATATGATAAGGTCTGGTAAACATATGTTAAACTCCCTTTTCACTCTCTTGAGAACAGAACGAAGTTTCCAATTCAAGTCATGGATGTACACACTTTTAGCAGGAAACTTTTATTATTTCTATTACTTTGTAATGTACACCTTTATTGTAATACAACTGAAATTTGCTCCAACAGCATTATCCCTGGATCAAAAGGTATTTGTGTTTTTTTTTTATGAAAAAAGATTATTTTATCACCTTTTTAATAATCTTTTAACATGTTTTTATAGTACAGATTTCAGAACAGCCAGTTTGTAGTTTATTATTATTATTATTATGATTATTATTTGCTCAGGTCAAACATTATCATTATTAGTTTGGATAAATAACCTTCACTTTGCGAAAAGAATTGCTATGATATGATAATTCATGTGGTAACATCTAAATTAATGTAAATGTTATTTGATATTAATGTTGAATAACATTTATTCTCCAAACTGCTCCAAACTTGCCAAACAGCAGGGGATGCCTATTTCGGAGTCTTGGGCTAAAGGCAGGGAAACTCCCTGGATAGATGGCCTGTCCATGGCAGGGCATTACAGTATCAACCTGAATAACTTAGGTTCCACTAACAAATCTAAATTGCAGGGAAAGATCAGTTAGAAATAGCTCTTTAAGGTGACACTTGATGACCACTTTTAACATTGTTGGCTCCCAACTGGTTTGTTGTTGTCATATTGGTTAGCTGAAATCATCAATTTAATGTGCTACAGTAGCTTCTCATATGACAGAAAACCTGCTGGTAAACCCTACAGTGTGCCTTTGTTCCAAAGGGTTGTCTGGAACATTAACATGTCAGTGATTATTCCATTACGGCAAACAGACAGCATTTAAAGAGCTGATGCTATTTCTGTCTATGCCGTGTGTGTGTGTGTGCGTGTGTGTGTGTGTGTGTGTGTTACACAATATAAACAGTTTGTTTACAAAACAAAACAAACAAAAAAACTGTTAAGAGGAAATGCCTCTCCCCGCAGCTCATACTTTTGGCAATGCCAATAAACCAACCCTTCTTGATATTGAATAACTGTCTGTATTTAAACAGCTGCAATGTAACTGAGAAGCATGTTTGGGTAAGACCTGTCTGTACATTTTCTGTTGAGAGGCCCCAATCTCTAACTTTGTCTTCATAACAGGTGATCCAGGTGACGTGGGAACAAACGGTGAAGAGGGCAGAGTGGGGAAAACCGGTCCACCTGGCCAGCGAGGTCTCTGAGACGTTGTTGGTTTGTTATTTAATGAATCAGTGATAGATTAAAGGGAAGTTGGTTAAAGCATGCCTGTTCATAGCCAAAATATCCAGTAAACTCAAATCAGCTGCTTTGATAAAGCTTTATAATGCAGTTGCTCTTTCTGTGCTGGGAATGGATTTTTATTATTTTTTTTCAATTTCATTAATATTTATTTTGTACACTTTTTCAAACAGATTGTTTCAGGTAAATGCATTTTGGCCATAATGAACAGGGAATCTAGCGATAAATAAAAAATTGTCCATTTATCTCTTTTAGCCACAAATGAGCTGCCAAAGGAAAAAGGTGTTTTGAGGTGTGTGGTGAAAAGGTGGTGAGGTGTTGGAGAAAAATCTTGAAAAGAATCAGTCTCATCTGGGTCCCATACTCCTCTGGCAACAAAATAATGTCATCATATAACAATACGTATTTTAAGATTCAAGTCACATGTTCAGTTAAACAGATGTAAAATTATGCTGCCTTTTGACACATTATTAAGTCAAGTCACATTTATTTATATAGCGCTTTTCACAATACAGATTGTATCAAAGCAGCTTCACACTGATAACATGAAAGTAGCACAACACAGATCAACAACATTGCTAAACACTAAATAATCCCAACTGAGCAAGCAGTATTAAGGTAGTAAATACAGCTTTTGAATATAATGATTGCAAAATACGGAAAATATTATGGAGTTTAACAAATCCATCTGTTTTTGAATACTCTAGTATCCTTAGTATGAGAATCCCAAAATAGAAAGCAAAGGAGAAGGATTATTTCAGACACTTCACACTTTCATGAGACACAACTGTAATAATAATAATAAATTATGTAATAAATTATGAGATGTGTTATGTGAATGCGTTTTCCCCTCTACAGATAAAGCGTTGTAATATTCTGTATCAAATTTATAGACAGGACAAGTAGTTTGTTCAGGTATGAGGGAATTAAAAACCGGCACACGTATATTCAAATGCACATAACTATAGAATAAATTCTTAATGCGCATATGAACGCCATCAGCATTTATCACAGGTTTGTGTTTAAAGTCTGTTTAGAGACAAATCTTGTTCATAAACGCCAGAGGAGAATTGGCCCCCAACTGAGCCTGGGGTCTCCCAAAGTTTTTTTTTTTGTTTTGTTTTTCTCCATTCTCCATTTTCTCCACCTGATGGAGTTTTAGGACACCATTAGGTCACTTGATGGAGTTGTTTGGTTCCTTGCCATTGGCTTGCTCAGTTGGGGATAATCAAATTAATTAACCAATCAATAATACCCTTGATCAGCTCTACCAAATGTGGATATAAAAAAGTGCTATATAATGTACTTGACTTGATATGACTAAAGAGTTGTGTCTTAATCTAGATTTAAGAAACTTTTATCTGAACCACACTTGTTTTGAGAAAGGACACTCCAGAGTTTAGAAGCCAAATGCAAAAAAAAAAAAAAATTAAATAAAAATAAAAAATAAAAAAAGTAAGTAAATTTACTTTAAAATACTATTGGTACAATAAGTAGTCCAGAGTTTTGTGAACTTGTATGAGTTTTGTGGATTATGTATTTTTATAAAATTGAGCTGCACACTGATCAAGCTGTTGGAATTTCCTGCTAGACAGTAGCTTCTTATGTACCACTCCAAAAAAGTAGTAGCATGTACTACTGTACTAAGTTTGACCTGAAGTTAGCTGTTTGATGTGTCCTTGCCCTCACTGGGCATCAGAGTGTAGCTGGTAGACTGTCTGTTTCTGCCAGACCACATCTTCCCTTGAGGGAAGTCACGTCAGGGGCAGGCAGACATGTTAATTGAGGCCAGGGGCAGCGGTGTCGCCATGTGTTCAAAGATGGAAGTGTAGAGTTCTGCAGCAGACAAGCCTCTTCCAGGCTGTTAATCGAACCAGTCCAAGGACGCCTGCAATTGCAATCACAGAAAGACATGACCTCTTTTCCACACATAAACGTACTTTACTAAAAATAAAATGAAAAAAGCCAAAATGCCAGGAAGGCTCTCGGCCTGTTTTTTCACTCTACAGAGTGACCACGGTGGTATTAAGTTTTTGAATGTTTACTGCAAATTTTAGTTGTATTTTTAGCTATGCATCTAAGCGTAGCCTAACATATCTGCAAAATGTTTTCAAAACAGCTAAAAATTTATCAGAAAAAAAAGAAACTGAGAACTGATGGGATTGACTGTCAAAACCATGCTAGACTCTGCTTTAATTAATTTTACTGTAAATTATCATTCCAGTTTTTAAATCAATCTCACACCCTCAAAGCAAACACAAAATCATACACAAGGGGAAAAGATCATTTTGAGACATTCAGATGGTTCAGTTCCTCCTCTCCACATAATTTTGTTTAGACACAAGGATGGTTCCTGTACGCCACAAATCATTTCATAAATGCTGTCTGTTTTTCAGGTTTTCCAGCATAGTTTGCCATATAACTGAAATATTTGAATAAATGGAGCAATCACTGCTGATGGCAAACAGCAACTCAAACACGTTATTCTGTAAAAAAAAAAAAAAAAATATGAGTATGAGAACATATGTCAGTGCCACTCAGCCAAAATGATTAATCACAGAGATGATATTAAATGGCAGTACAGAAATGAAAGCAATTGCATCCTATATTAATGCTTTGGCAGTTGTATTATTGCTTCGCAAAACTCAGGAATGCCTATACCATTTCCAGATGGATATTTAATTAGGAACTTTGGTACTAGGCTGTCACGAGCAGTCCCAAAAACAGCTGTCTCAAACCTTTTAACGAGCTGGAAAATGTAATTTAATCAGTTTTATATCAAAGACTACTGACACAATATAATTTCGCCACACACAAAATGCAATGATTGAGGCTAAAAGAGTATGCACATAACAAGACTTATTGTGCTTTGATAGTGTGCTTTTGATTCCATTGGAAAAGCATTTTGAGACAATTTTCATGAAATTTGGCAAAGTCAGATAACCAGTAACTTTGTTTTTTTCTTCCTTAGGCCTGACCGGTGAATATGGAGAAAAAGGAGAAAAGGGCCAAATGGGAAAGATGGGCCCTAGGGGAACGAGAGGTTAGACTCTAAACAGAGATTGAATGCTGTTTGTTTATGCATGCTATGTTTACATGTTATATGCTATATTGATAACACTGTGTCTGGGATTCATCAACAGAAGGCAACTTTCCTTTCCACCCATGTTGTGCAGTATTTTCTAATTTGTCTATGCCCTTTTTATTCACTAGTTCATATTCAAACATTTATTCCAGACAGAGAACAACACACTTAAACACAACCAAAAAGAATCTTATTTAATGGTAATGATTACTTTTAGTTGATCTGTAAAGTTTGTTGAAAATGTGCAGAGCACTTGTTGACTCAAAATGGAGTGCTCAATGATCTAATTATGTGAATGTCCTAATGCCCTTCTAGACAGTGAAGGTATTTATTGCCCTACATCAATTAGTTCACAACAATACTGTACCAGTAAAATTTGGCACTCTTGAAAAATAAATAACTGATACACAATTTGAAATTATTCTCTACTTACTCTGAACATAACTGCATGAAAAAAAAAGAAAAAAGAAAAGGGAAAAAAAAGATTTACTTATAATAGGACACAAAACACTAATGTTTCAAAAGAAAAAATATGGTTAGTTGGAAACAGACATAATTTGCTTTGCAGATAAGGGGGAAACCAGTGTGAAGTAGTTCACTTTTTTCACTTGATGTGCACTGCTGCCACCTACTGGTTATTCACTCTTATTACTGGATTCTATAAATCATTGATATGTGCTTGCAATATTAATAATTAGAGGCTAATGTTTAGTTATTAGACTGTATGTTTAAATGAAATGACAGAGATTAAATTATAACGGTTAATCTGTTACTGTGACAGGTGACAAAGGACAACAAGGAATTGATGGTCTCCCAGGGTTAAAAGGAAAACCTGGTAAATGTCATATCATCTGTGTTTTCCGTTTGGAAATTTCATTTCCGTGGAGTTCAAAATGATTTTCTTCATTTTTATTATTGTTTGTGATAACAATTTTTGTAACAGGTACGACCTGTGACTGTGGGAGGTACAGAAAGGTTTTCAGACAGATGGACATCAATATAAGCAAACTGAGAAATGCGGTCAAGTTTCTTAAGAACGGTGTGACTTCTGTGACTTCAGATTGCATGTCACAATTATTTCCACTGAAAACAAGGACAAATGTTTACAAGGAACTAACCTGTTCTATGTTTTGTCAATGTCTTTAAAGTGGTTCTAGGTATTAGGGAGACTGAAAACATGTTTTACCTGCTGGTGACAGAAGCACGGAGGTATGAAGACTCACTTCTAAACTGCAAGTTGCGTGGGGGGTCTCTTGCCATGCCCAGAACTACAGAGACAAACACCTTGCTGGCCAACTATATCAGAGAAGCTGATCTTACTCATGTGTTCATAGGACTACAGGTAGGGGTGACAGAGGTGGGGTATGTGTATGTTGATGGTAACCCCGTCTTGAATACCACAGTCTGGGCTCTGCAGGGGCCACACAGCAGTAAAGGTGCCTGTCTGCAGCTTGGTAGTACCGGAGGCTGGAGCCAGGTAGATTGTGGAGCCACACAGTACTACATATGCGAGTTTGTCAAAAACAAAAACACTTCAGCAACTTAAGTCTTGTAATGGTTTAATGGCCACAGAGGAAAATAATTTGTATTTTTAAATCATCATTTAAAATATGCTATGGTAATGTACAATTGGCTTTATGCCCAGCTGCACTACTTCCTGAACTTCAGCCAGCTCCTTGTTTCCTGTCTGCTATTATTGGCCAAATTGATTAATCCAGGTGTGCCTGACCTCAGTAGTCATGGCAACAATAATCAGACACACCTGAATTAATCAATTTGGCCAATAATGGCAGATAGGAAACAAGGAGCTGGCTGAAGATCAGGAAGTAGTTTAGCTGGGCATAAAGCCAATTAAATGTCATATATCTTGTCTCATGTTGGCTAATGTGTTTTTGTTTTGTTTGTTTTTTGTAAAAATGTTTTGATGTTTCTGATTTTATGAAAATTATCCACCACCATTAAAATCACTTTAATTAAATAAAAAGTAAATAGGATAACAAGGGATCTGTGTCTATGCATCTTTCTTTAAATAATGGTTGAGGGAAATTTTCACACTAAATCCTTTACTGTTAGATCTCACTGTTCCCTTTCGTAGTCACTCCGAGTTACGTCGGATGACGGAGAATGGGGGTTTCGCATAGAAAGCCAATCCTCTTCGAGTATTAAAAAACGAGCCAATGGCATGAAAATGCCTTAGGTCTACGGAATTTGCATAGCGTATCTCCGCCCCACCTGGTGGGTATAAAAGGAGGAAGCAGATGCAACCGCAGTATGTTTTCGCTTCGGAGCCAAGAGACATCTTCACTCCACAAGCCATTGTACTGAGTTCAACTCTTCGAGACGAACGTCCTCTCCAGTGTTGGTGTGACGGCAGTACCCAGCGAGATTCTGCATTGCCTGCGATCTGTGCAGCGGTCTGCCAGACTTTGCACTTCTCCCTGGTCGCCTCAGCGCTGAAGAGTGAATTTCCTCCTCTCTAATGAAAGAGCTGCACGTGGCACGTCTTTTTAAAGATGGTTTGCCCGCGTTCTTCTGGGTGCGGTCGATTCCTGTCTTCCTCTGATTGGCACGAGCGCTGTTTTGTGTGTCTGGGCTTCGAGCACGCAAAAGCAGTGCTCGTGGATGATTCATGTTCTCTTTGTGGGAACATGACCATCGCAACGCTGAGATCTAGACTCAATGATCTGACAGTGAGAGTCCCCACGTCCGTTACCCGATCTGCTTCCTCTTTGAGGGGAAGCTCGTCGGCTCGCGGACAGGGTGATCTGACGGTGACGGTGTGGAACAAAAATCCGACGCTTGTTCCTCGGTCCACACCCCCCTCAGCACCCCCCTGTTGCAACCTGCGAGTGCTGCAGTGATTTAGTAGAGTGCCTCTTCGCAGGTGCCGTCTGTTTCATTCGGTGCTCCAGAGAAGGATGTGATGTCGATTACGGCATCACAAGGTGGGCTAGACTCCTCGGGAAGTGAGGATGCGGCTGCGTTGAGCGCCGGGAGTGCGTTGCTCGTGTCTGATCCCGAGATGATGGCCATGCTGTCTCGGGCCGCTGTGAGCATTGGGCTAGAGTGGAACCCTCCGCCCTGCCCCGATCGCTCGCGGATGGATGATTGGTTTTTGGGCAAGGCTGCCACCTCACGGCCACAGCCGACCCCAATCCCTTTCTTCCCCGAGCTGCATGGGGAACTGACGAAAACTTGTAAGGCTCCTTTGACCTCCCGTGAGCGATCCCCTTTCCTCCCCTCAACGGCGCGGATGCCCGTGGGTACACTGGGATTCCCCCGGTGGAGCGCTCTGTTGCGATGCAACTGTGTCCGCAGAGCGCCTTCTCGCAGGGTACTCCTAAGCACCCGTCCCAGGCCTGTAGGTTCTCGTCATCTATGGTGGCGAGGTCCTATAGAGCTGCAGGACAGGCGGCCACTGCCCTGCATGCAATGAGCACCTTGCAGGTTTTTCAAGCAAAGCTGCTCAGGGACATGCACAAGGGCGGGACTGATCCAGGGGCGTTTAATGAACTACTGACCTCGCTCTCCGGGTGACTAAAGTGGCTGCACGCTCCCTGGGTCAGGTGATGGCCACTAACGTGGTCCAGGAGCGCCACCTCTGGCTCAACCTGGCAGACGTGCGGGACGCCGAGCGGACTCGTCTGCTCGATGCCCCCCTCTCCCAGGCTGGCCTTTTCGGCGGTGCGGACTTTGCCCAGCAGTTCTCGACCGCCCAGAAGCAGACCATCAAACACATCCTGCCCAGACGGCCAGCTAGTGCCTCCACCCAGCCGTCGGTACAGCCGCCTCAGTCTGCTCGCAGCCCCCCTGCGGCTCCCCTCCCTCCCGCAGGCCACAGCAGCAGCCTTCACCCGGTCCGTGGAGGAGGCCGCAGGAAGGCGCCAAAGCTCCCTCAGGCTCCGCGCCCCGCTAAACGCCAGGCAAAGCGGCGTTCCTGAGACGGGCTGCTCAGTGATGGCATCAAGTCCTTTCCAGGAGGTGGTAGCAGGCCCCCTCCCCCCGGTGGAGGGCCGGGTGAGAATCTTTTGTTCTCAGCTCCCCGCTGCTCACCCACGGGTGGGCAGCACCCTGAGTTGGTTAAAGAAAGACTTGACACTATCACTTAGCACACAGAGCAGAATGAGTGTGCAAGACGTCCCCTTGCGTCACTCATTCTTCTCTGTCTCTGAGAGAGCGGAAGGGAGCGTGTCGTCCCCCTCTAACACCCCCGTGTCTGCTGGTCTCTCCACCCTGCTGCCCCTCCGAGGGGACGCCTATGGTTCGTATGACCCGGCTCGATCGGTTCCTGGGAGCTTGGTTAGAGTTCCCTGGCCTATCTCGCTGGGTCGCCCGAACGATCAGGCTCGGCTATGCGATTCAGTTCGCACGGTCTCCTCCCCGTTTCCGGGGAGTTCGCTTTACGGTGGTCGGTGGCAATGCCCCGATCATGAGAGCGGAGATTGCTACCCTGCTGGCGAAGGGTGCAATCGAGACTGTCCCTCCAACTCGCAACTCGCACGCCACCTCCTATTATGGAGTCAGAAGCACCTGAGGTCCCTTCGCGCTATTTACATTCAAGGAGAGCGGAACCTGGCAGCCGACAAGCTGTCACGGATCCGGCCAATCTCTGGCGAATGGCGACTCCATTCCCAGCCGGTCAAGCTGATATGGGACCAGTTCAGGGAAGCACAGATAGATCTGTTCACTTCCCACGACTCATCCCATTGCGCCCTGTATTACTCTCTGACCGAGGGCATGCTCGGCACAGACGCCTTGGCGCACAAATGGCCACGGGGTCAACGCAAGTATGCGTTTCCCCCAGTGAGCCTTCTCGCACGGACTCTGTGCAAGATCAAGGAGGATGAGGAGCAGGTCTTGTTGGTAGCCCCTTATTGGCCCACCAAGACCTGGTTCTCCGAACTCGTACTCCTCACGACAGCTACTCCTTGGCCAACTCCTCTGAGGAAGGACCTCCTCTCTCAGAGACGGGGCACCCAGTGGCACCCTCGTCCCGATCTGTGGAGACTGCATGTGTGGCTCCTGGATGGGATGAGGCAGGTTTGAGTACCCTGCCACCTGCGGGTCTCGGCTACCATCACTTCCGCTAGAGCCTCGACCACTAGACACGTCTATGCGTTGAAGTGGAACCTCTTCATCAACTGGTGCTCTTCTCGCCGAGAAGACCCCCGGAGATGCTCGATCAGTGTCGTGCTTTACTTCCTGCAAGAAGGGTTGGAGCGAAGGCTGTCTCCCTCCACCCTAAAAGTTTATGTGGCTGCAATTGACGCATTCCATGAAGCAGTCGAAGGTAAGTCGTTGGGGAAGCACGACCTGATCATCAGGTTCCTGAGGCAAGCAAGGAGACTGAATCCTCCTCGCCCTCCTCTCGTACCCTCTTGGGACCTTAGTGGTTTTAAGTGCTGTGCAGAGGCCTCCCTTCGACCCAGCCTTGGCACTGCTCTGTCCAGTACGTGCCCTCTGGGCCTACGTCGACAGAACGCGTTGTTTTAGGACCTCAGACCAGCTCTTTGTCTGTTATGGTGGGAGCCAGAAGGGAAGGGCTCCACTGGATAGTGGACATCATTGCTTTGGCTTACCAGCAGCAAGGTCGACCGTGCCCCCTAGTGTGACGGCCCACTCCACCCGGAGTGTGGCTTCCTCTTGGGCTCTAGCGCATGGCGCCTCGCTAGCAGACATCTGCAGAGCTGCAGGCTGGGCGACACCTAACACATTCGCGAGATTCTATAACCTCCAAGTGGAGCCTGTGTCCTCTCTTGTACTCGCTCAACCGGCCAGTACTGGACCCGCTCAGGTGTCTTTGCTTGCTCGCCATTCCACTCCACGGACTGGATAAGCCCGGTACTTTCCTCAGCTGCGCCTTCCATTGAAGCCCTGAGTCCTCCAGCACTGTTGATGCTGGTGCCAGTGTCTGTTGCCTGCGCGTCGGCTGGGTGCCTCCGTGTGCATGGTTCCTGATTGTAACCTCCACATGTGTATTCTCCACTGTAAGCCTCTCTGAGCATGTGCCACCTTGCCACTCCTGGAGTTAAGGTTCTAGCCACCCTATGGGTGTGACTCCAGTGTTTCTCCATATGAAGCCCCCTTGGGCCATATGTGTATCCTTAAATCCTCCCTACGGGTAGGCATACTGCGGCATATTCCTCTGGGATATGCTCCCCAGTGTACCTTGGTATTCCTGTGTCAAGTAGGATTCCTCGTCCGTAAGCTAAGTGCGACAGGGGTTCAGACTTGCGCAGGGCACTGGAAGACAGCTGTGAAGGTGGCGTGATTACACGGGGGACCCCCATTCTCTGTCATCCGACGTAACTCGGAGTGACTACGAAATGGAACATCTCATACTTTTAGTAGCTCTGATAAATACTAAATACCTGAAAAAACTTCAAATGTTCTGTGCACATTAGCAGTATTCAGATGTATATCTCTCATCATTGTTAACTAAACAGAGTCACTAAAGCAGTGGTCTTATGCATGAAACTAAAATTTACGAAAATAGGTCTATTCACTTCATCTCTATTCATGGATGGTGAAGGTTTTCTATCAACAATGACCTTTTAAAGCCTATTACCCCTTTCGATATGTTTCTAGTTCAATTGTTAGTATATAGCTACTGATTTCATTCAGTACCTAATTCAAATAAAACAAATCATTTTAAACTCCATTAATGGATTTTATAACTCCACAAATGTATAGTTTATTTGCTAGGGACAAATACATTATTACATAGATTATGTTCTCGAAGCAATCCCATGTCAGTAATACAAGGCTAATTCGCAGCACATTCACAGTTTTCTCTGCTTTTTCTGGGCTTTTCTTTATAATCATTTTAGTGTGTAACATAATATTTACTCAGGTATGTTGAACCTAAGCATGTGCATTAATCATTAACCAAAGTTGTGAAACAATTAATTTATTTTGTACGTGACCAAACAGAAGAAGAAAAATCACGTTTCACAAGAGGCACGTTTCAAATACCTTCATTTTAAATAGGTATTTAAATAGGCCTACCTATTTTTTAAAGGAGGTATTCATTCACAGTAAATGAAACTGCATGCCCTCAGTCCCAGGGATTTGGCTGAACTGTGGGAGTGAGAAAAGGCCGAACAAAATGGGAGTGGCCACACACCTGTCAGACCTGTTCCTGATACATGACTCCAGCAGAATTCTCATATGCATTAGTCTTTTGTTCAACCTGTGCTCGTGGAGCTGAATAAGGATGGCGGAAACACCGAACCCTGCCACTACCTCCTTCCCAGCACCGACTATTTCTCTACCCGTCGGAGTGGAAATACTGAGGACGTATTCCGGGGCCCTGATTTGTTTGGAAATTGTAAGTATTGTTGTTTGTAGCTATTTCAAGACTTACTGGGTTTAATTTTCTGTAACTCACAAAGGTGTGTCCATTTTATTATGGCAGAACACCCCTTGATAACTAAAACATGGCCCAAAAATGGAAATCATAACAATATGGCTTATTAATACTTTATAGTCTGACAGAGAACACAGTAATACTATATTAATTATGTCTGTACACACCAATTATGTGACACAATCTTTGAATTCAGCAATTTCGTCTTCTTTTTTTCAAACACTAGGTGTTTGGAGGATTGGTGTGGATATTAGTAGCATCAACAAATGTGTCCGTGCCATTGTTGCAGGGATGGGTGATGTTTGTGTCTGTAACCATGTTCATCTGTTCATCTGCATACCTCGCCCTGTTTCTGCTGGGCCTAGCTGACAAGATTAACATTGACTGGAATTTCATGGTAAGTGTGTATTTCTTTACAAATGCACAGTGCTCAGACTAACTCTAACACAGACATGGAGTTGACACTGAAGTGTAGATTATTGTATACAAATTTCCAGAACAATCCTCCAAGTAGAGTTTGGGGTAAAGTCTCAAGGTCACATTGTTGGAGCAGGAAATTATAGTGCTTGCAAGATTTAAGGTCATATTTCAGGTTATTTTATATGCTAGGAATACACTTTAAATAAAACGGCATCTTTATTTGTATAAAATAAAGGTAATTTTAAAAACATTTTAGAATTTGTGGTTATTTTATAGCTATTACACTACATTTAAATAATGATTTGATCACCACAACTTACAAATTTGCCCCAATTAACTTAAAAAGTTGCTGTAACAAGAAATACCTGTGAATAAAAAATCAAATTACCCTTTGACAGTGTTTAAACAGTTATGTTTTTTCTTTGTTGTGCAAAAAAAATCAACACACATTATGTTTAATTTAATTAAATTTGAGAAAGATAAATGGCAAGAAAATAAAAATCACAATTCAAACAAATACCGTTGTACAATGTCAATGTCAGGAAAGTGAAAAAGTGGGGGATTTTCAAGCTCTAATCTTACATGTAGCATTTAAAGCTGGCCCACAGAAACAAGGATAAGGAGGCAGAAGAAAAAGAAGAAATAAAAGAAGTTTCAATATAGTCCTGCTTTGCAAGCTGTAGAATAGGCCTTTGGCTCAGATAAATCTAATAGCAAGACTTCAAAGAATAAGCATTGTGCCAGTTTTCAATAATTTCGCACAGGTCTGAGGATGTACACTGAAGTTACAACAACTTCCTGTTTTATGGCGAATTGTCCACGCCTCGGACACGCCCATTGACGAAAACGTGCAGATAGCACAACTTTTCATCATCAATGCCTTTAGAAGGGGCACAGCAGAAATGTGAAGTCGATCCGACTAAATGCCTAGGAGGATTTTGTTAAAGTACGTAATGTAAATCATCCAAAAATGGCGGTAAAATTAGAAATGGCCGACTTCCTGTTGAGTTTAAGGCATCGCTCCAAGAGACTTTTCTGTGCATCTGGACATGGTAGATGTACCACAGAACATGCCGGTCAAACATGCGGGGGCTGCTTCATTAAAGGTCACTTCCTGTTGCCAGCAGGTGGCGCTATGACTGTGGGTGAATATCGGCATGTAGATTTGTTCAGGGCGGGACTCTTGTCAAATGTGTAAAATTTCGTGCAGATCTGGGCATTTACAGCCAAGTTACTACAACTTCCTGTTTCATGGCGAATCATCGACGCCACGGACACGCCTATCGACGAAAACGTGCAGATAGCACAACTTTACATCGTCAATGCCTTTAGAAGGCACAGCAGAAATTTGAAGTCGATCCGAATAAATCCCTAGGAGGAGTTCGTTAAAGTACGGAGTGTGTAAATCGTCCCAAAATGACCGCCAAATTCAAAATGGCGGACTTCCTGTTGAGATTAGAGTATGGGTTCTTGAGGCTTTTTTGTGCGTCTTGATATGATTTACGTCCCCACCAAATTTCGTGCATGTATGTTGAACGTGGGCGAGGGGCTAATTTTTTCCAATATTCTAGGTGGCGCTAGCGTGCCATTTTGCCCCGCCCATCCGCGAAACCCACAAAATACGAAATTTTTCACCAGTCCTGACATGCGTGCCAAATTTGGTGAGTTTTTGAGTATGTTGCGGCCCCGAAAATGGCGCTTACTTTGCAGAAAAAATAAATAAATAAATTAATTAAAGCTGCAAGCAGCGATGGGCGGGCCCTCGCACCTGTAGCGCGTTGGGCTGTGAGGCGGCCGCGTTGCATATTCTGCGGCTCAGCCGGTGCAGCTGTGAAATTTTTCGCTGCTTTGTTAAAGGTCACTTCCTGTTGCCACTAGGTGGCGCTATGACTGTGGGTGAATGTCGGCATGTAGATTTGTTCAGGGCAGGACTCTTGTCAAATGTGTAAAATTTCGTGCAGATCTGGGCATTTACAGCCAAGTTACTACAACTTCCTGTTTCATGGCGAATCATCGACGCCACGGACACGCCCATCGACAAAAACACGCAGATAGCACAACTTTACATCGTCAATGCCTTTAGAAGGTACAGCTGAAATTTGAAGTTGATCCTACTAAATCCCTAGGAGGAGTTCGTTAAAGTACGGAGTGTGTAAATCGTCCCAAATCGGTCGCCAAATTCAAAATGGCGGACTTCCTGTCGAGTTTAGGGGATGGGATCTTGAGGCTTTTTTGTACGTCTGGTCATGGTAGATGTACCACAGAAATTTCGTACATGTCGGTCAAACAAGCGGCGGGGGCTGCTTCGTTAAAGGTCACTTCCTGTTGCCAGCAGGTGGCGCTATGACTGTGGGTGAATGTCGGCATGTAGATTTGTTCAGGGCGGGACTCTTGTCAAATGTGTCAAATTTCGTGCAGATCTGGGCATTTACAGCCAAGTTACTACAACTTCCTGTTTCATGGCTTATCTTTGACGCAACGGACACGCCCATTGACGAAAACGCGCAGATAGCACAACTTTACATCGTCAATGCCTCTAGAAGGCACAGCAGAAATTTGAAGTCGATCCGACTAAATCCCTAGGAGGAGTTAGTTAAAGTACGTAATGAGTAAATCATCCAAAAATGGCGGTAAAATTAGAAATGGCCGACTTCCTGTTGAGTTTAAGGCATCGCTCCAAGAGACTTTTCTGTGCGTCTGGCCATGTTAGATGTACCACAGAAATTTTTTACATGTCGGTCAACCATGCGACGGGGGCTGCTTCATTAAAGGTCACTTCCTGTTGCCAGCAGGTGGCACTATTACTGTGGGTGAATGTCGGCATGTAGATTTGTTCAGGGTGGGACTCTTGTCAAATGTGTAAAATTTCATGCAGATCTGGGCATTTACAGCCAAGTTACTACAACTTCCTGTTTCATGGCGAATCATCGACGCCACGGACACGCCCATCGACGAAAACACGCAGATAGCACAACTTTACATCGTCAATGCCTTTAGAAGGCACAGCAGAAATTTGAAGTCGATCCAACTAAATCCCTAGGAGGAGTTAGTTAAAGTACGGAGTGTGTAAATCGTCCCAAAACGGGCGCCAAATTCAAAACGGCCGACTTCCTGTCGAGTTTAGGGTATGGGTTCTTGAGGCTTTTTTGTGCGTCTTGATATGATATACGGCCCCACCAAATTTCGTGCTTGTAGGTTGAACGTGGACGAGGGGCTAATTTTTTGCAATTTTCTAGGTGGCGCTAGGGAGCCATTTTGCCACGCCCATCCGCGAAACCCACAAAATACGAAATTTTTCACCAGTCCTGACATGCGTGCCAAATTTGGTGAGTTTTTTAGCATGTTGCGGCCCCGAAAATGGCGCTTACTTTGCAGAAAAATGAAAAAAGAAAAAAAAAATAATCCTAACAGTTTCAATAGGGTCCTCGCACTGTTAGTGCTCGGGCCCTAATTAAAGCTGCAAGCAGCGATGGGCGGGCCCTCGCACCTGTAGTACGTCGGGGTGTGAGGCCGCTGCGTTGCATATTCTGGAGCTCAGCCGGTGCGGCTGTGAATGTGCTACGCTGCTTCATTAAAGGTCACTTCCTGTTGCCAGCAGGTGGCGCTATGAATGTGGGTGAATGTCGGCATTTAGATATGTTCAGGGCGGTACTCTTGTCAAATGTGTAAAATTTGGTGCAGATCTGGGCATTTACAGCCAAGTTACTACAACTTCCTGTTTCATGGCGAATCATCGACGCCACGGACATGCCCATCGATGAAAACGCGCAGAGAGCACAACTTTACATTGTCAATGCCTTTAGAAGGCACAGCAGAAATTTGAAGTCGATCTGACTAAATGCCTAGGAGGAGTTAGTTAAAGTACGTAATGAGTAAATCATCCAAAAACGGCGGTAAAATTAGAAATGGCCGACTTCCTGTTGAGTTTAGGGCATTGCTCCAAGAGACTTTTTTGTGCGTCTGAACATGGTAGATGTACCACAGAAATTTCCTACATGTCGCTCAAACATGCGACGGGGTCTGCTTCGTTAAAGGACCCTTCCTGTTGCCAGTAGGTGGCGCTATGACTGTGGGTGAATGTCGGCATGTAGATTTGTTCAGGGCGGGACTCTTGTCAAATATGTAAAATTTCGTGTAGATCTCGGCATTTACAGCCAAGTTACTACAACTTCCTGTTTCATGGCGAATCATCGACGCCACGGACACGCCCATCGACGAAAACACGCAAATAGCACAACTTTACATCGTCAATGCCTTTAGAAGGTACAGCAGAAATTTGAAGTTGATCCGACTAAATCCCTAGGAGGAGTTCGTTAAAGTACGGAGTGTGTAAATCGTCCCAAATCGGTCGCCAAATTCAAAATGGCGGACTTCCTGTCGAGTTTAGGGTATGGGTTCTTGAGGCTTTTTTGTGCGTCTGGTCATGGTAGATGTACCACAGAAATTTCGTACATTTCGGTCAAACAAGTGGCGGGGGCTGCTTCGTTAAAGGTCACTTCCTGTTGCCAGCAGGTGGCGCTATGACTGTGGGTGAATGTCGGCATGTAGATTTGTTCAGGGCGGGACTCTTGTCAAATGTGTAAAATTTCGTGCAGATCTGGGCATTTACAGCCAAGTTACTACAACTTCCTGTTTCATGGCGAATCTTTGACGCCACGGACACGCCCATCGACGAAAACGCGCAGATAGCACAACTTTACATCGTCAATGCCTTTAGAAGGCACAGCAGAAATTTTAAGTCGATCCGACAAAATCCCTAGGAGGAGTTCGTTAAAGTACGGAGTCTGTAAATCGTCCAAAAATGGCCGCCAAATTCAAAATGGCGGACCTCCTGTCGAGTTTAGGGTATGGGTTCTTGAGGCTTTTTTGTGCGTCTTGATATGATACACGTCCCCACCAAATTTCGTGCATGTAGGTTGAACGTGGACGAGGGGCTAATTTTTTCCAATTTTCTAGGTGGTGCTAGCGTGCCATTTTGCCCCGCCCATCCGCGAAACCCACAAAATACGAAATTTTTCACCAGTCCTGACATGCATGCCAAATTTGGTGAGTTTTTGAGCATGTTGCGGCCCCGAAAATGGCACTTACTTTGCAGAAAAAAGAAAAAAATAAATAAATTAAAGCTGCAAGCAGCGATGGGCGGGCCCTCGCACCTGTAGCGCGTCGGGGTGTGAGGCTGCCGCGTTGCATATTTTGCAGCTCATCCGGTGAGGCTGTGAATTTGCTACGCTGCTTCATTAAAGGTCACTTCCTATTGCCAGCAGGTGGCGCTATGACTGTGGGTGAATGTCGGCATGTAGATTTGTTCAGGGCGGGACTCTTGTCAAATGTGTAAAATTTTGTGCAGATCTGGGCATTTACAGCCAAGTTACTACAACTTCCTGTTTCATGGCGAATCATCGACGCCACGGACACGCCCATTGACGAAAACGCGCAGATAGCACAACTTTACATCGTCAATGCCTTTAGAAGGCACAGCAGAAATGTGAAGTCGATCCGACTAAAGCCCTAGGAGGAGTTAGTTAAAGTACGTAATGAGTAAATCATCCAAAAATGGTGGTAAAATTCGAAATGGCCGACTTCCTGTTGAGTTAAGGGCATCGCTCCAAGAGACTTTTCTGTGCGTCTGGACATGGTAGATGTGCCACAGAAATTTCGTACATGTCGGTCAAACATGCGACGGGGGCTGCTTCGTTAAAGGTCACTTCCTGTTGCCAGCAGGTGGCGCTATGACTGTGGGTGAATGTCAGCATGTAGATTTGTTCAGGGCGGGACTCTTGTCAAATGTGTAAAATTTCGTGCAGATCTGGGCATTTACAGCCAAGTTACTACAACTTCCTGTTTCATGGCGAATCATCGACGCCACGGACACGCCCATCGACGAAAACGCGCAGATAGCACAACTTTACATCTTCAATGCCTTTAGAAGGCACAGCAGAAATTTGAAGTCGATCCGACTAAATCCCTAGGAGGAGTTTGTTAAAGTACTGAGTGTGTAAATCGTCCCAAATGGGCGCCAAATTCAAAATGGCCGACTTCCTGTTGAGTTTAGGGTATGGGTTTTGAGGCTTTTTTGTGTGTCTTGATATGATACACATCCCCACCAAATTTCGTGCATGTACGTTGAACGTGGACGAGGGGCTAATTTTTTCCAATTTTCTAGGTGGCGCTAGCGTGCCATTTTGCCACGCCCATCCGCGAATCCCACAAAATACGAAATTTTTCACCAGTCCTGACATGCGTGCCAATTTGGTGAGTTTTTGAGCATGTTACGGCCCAAAAATGGCGTTTACTTTGCAGAAAAAATAAAAAAATAAATAAATATAGCTGCGAGCAGCGATGGCGGGCCCAAGCCGGTGGCACCGCAAACCCGGCTCCTTTATTACCTAAAGGCACCGGGGTGGCGGTGCCGAAGGCTTTGCCCTTTCATGATTAAATGTTAAAACGGCTTGCCATAGTCTGTCATTTTGACTAGTCACAATTATGTTACAGATATCTTTAATAATAATAAAACTTTCCAAAATGTAATTACGACTAGACAGAAAGACATTGTTGATATCTACAATGTAATTTCCGGATAGGCAAACTTAGCTTTTAAATGTTAAAAGGCTTGCCATACACGGACGTAGGCTCAGAGAGAGTCTCACCATATTCAAACCAAAATATCTGACTTCCTCTTGGTCTGAGCTAATGACTATGAATTAGAAAGTTGTCTGGCTTGAGGAGTACAATGTATATAACGATTTTTGTAACTGTAGATAAAAATAACAACCCCACTTTTGTCAAAAGGTGGCGCTATTTAGTCCCACCATGCCCGTTTCTGAAAACTTTGCACATGTCTACTGGCTAATAAATGTGATGTGTCTGTTGAGTTTCATGCAATTTCAAGCATGCTAAGAGTCTCAAAAGCATCCTAAAATAATTTCAAAAGTTTGAAGCTTTGCACGGCAACAGTTTAAAGATATCAAGAATCCATTCACAGGTCTACATCTACCGTATGTTTACACTATACAGATGAAGTTTTTCATCTATTTTTCATCATTATACAGATGAAGTTTTTCATCTGTTTACATTATACAGATGAAGTTTTTCATTCATATTATTACATGCAAGCTGGTTTGATTTATGGACCAAGTTTTCGGACCCTGTTCCAGGGGGCGCTGTCTAGCCCCCTGCCACGCCTAGGTACCATCTTCAGCCCGGCCTGATGGCTGTGGGATCTGACCTGTGTGCAAAGTTTCAAGAGTTTTCAAACCGTTAAGGGCCTCAAAAGCCATTAAGAGTCTCAAATCATTCAAAAAAAAAAGAATTTAAGTTTGATGCGTTGCCACGGCAACAGTATCAAAGATATCAAGAATCCATTCACAGGTCTTCATCTGCCATGTTATTACATATACAGATGAAGTTTGAAGCAATCGGGTAAAAATAAGAGGTTGATTTCAAAGCATTTTGAAAGTGACACACTTCCTGCTGCCAGTTGGTGGCGCTATAACTTTTGACTCGAAATATCACGTCCATGTGATCGTCCTCTTACAGCGAACACACTGATGAAGTTTCATCAAGATATGTTAATGTATCTGAAGTTATAACACACTTCCTGTTTCACATTTCTCGGCATAATTTCGTTTCCTCGCCAACGGCCAAACTGTTTGAGATATCAAATCCCCTCACAAACTTTCATCCTCAATGTCTTGACTTCTTGCACACCGAGTTTGGTTGTGATTGGTAAGCACATGCGTTGTAATTTGATTGTTTGTCTCCTAGGACAACTATTCAAACAACCATATTCTCAACTTCCATTTTAATTGTCGTAAAACTTTAGAGCACGAAAGTTGTTTTGGCTGATGTGATCTATAATTTGTACCGAGTTTCATATTAATTCACGCAAGTGTGTTTGATTTATGGACAAATGTTCGAATCCAGTCCAGGGGGCGCTGTCGAGCCGGCCCTGCCACGCCCGATGACCAGCTTCAGCCCGGCCCTGATGGCCATGGGTTCTGACCCGTGTGCAAAAGTTTCAAGAGTTTTAGAGATGTTAAGGCCCCCGAAAATGCCAGAGAAGTCGCACACAGCAAATAAAGGGTTAAATAATTAACTGACAGGCGCCCCTCCTCTCACTCACACAGAGAGACACTGAGAGACTGGCAAAATTCTAAGATTTTCTCTACATTCAAAAAAGATATCTGACTTTCTGTGGGTCCTAGCTAATGAGTGTCAATTGAAAAGTTGTCCGGCTCGAGGAGTACAATATATCATACCGATTTTTGTAACTCTAGTTAAAACTAACAACACCCACTTTTGTCAAAAAGGTGGTGCTACTGAGCCCTCACCACGCCCGTTTCTGAAACTTTTGCACATGTCTACTGGC
>NW_024121402.1:0-34609 GCF_016745375.1 Pimephales promelas
CCTCCTCTCTTCGCTTTCTCTCCAGCAGAAGCTGCTTCCATTCGGTAGAGCCGACAGAGACATAACCACGCGGTACTTGAAACAGTGCGGTGTTACTGATCAGAGAATTTCCAGGAACATCCAGGAATCCTGTCAAATAAATAAACACTTAGGTTTGTCTAAAATGGAGATGTCATGCACTTTGCCAGATGAACCATCTTATATTGCCAGTATCCTATTAAAGGGATAGTTTGACCAAAAATTTAAATTCTTTCATCATTTAATCATGTTATTTATTGTAACAACTTGAGGGTGAGTAAATTTAAATTTTGGGTGAACTATACCTTTAAATTCAAGTCAAGTATAGAGAGACATGTGCATCTTTCAGTACAAACATATGATTATTCATTTTTATACTGCATAACAATATTTTATTGTTTTTATTCTGATTTTAGATATAAAATATTAATCCTAATTGATAAGAGAAGAAGCTTATTTTAGGTGCTGTGACTGCTCACTATTTTGTTTTTGCAATTCACTTTTTTGCAGGTTCAGTCCAAATATCAAATCAAATTTAATTCAGTAGTTTGTGCTTTACAGCAGGATAAGTATCTAAAACAAACAAGACAGCAAAACAATGTTTACACAAAAACACCAATCAGAAAATTAAACATGAAAAATATTACTTAGCCTAATAATGCATAGATAAAATAATATTGTATGCTTGTCGTTTTTCATGTCAACTACTCAAATTATGATTTGTTGCATGGAAAAACAATTATTCTGCCATTATATCAACTGAAATGCCTATAATTAATGTTTATTTTGACATACTTATCTATTTAATACACAATAGTCCCGTTTAAGTAATTATTTTTACATACCTTATTTTGTGGGATGACTGAAGTCCTGATTCACCGGAATAAACTAAGTTTTCCTCGTTTCCACTTGCTCGACGTTCATCTTCCCATGAATATAACTCCAAAGAAACCATCAAAAGTCCTGATAATTCATCCACTCCCTGCGAAAGTGAAGCTGCGACCTCGACCTGTCTAACTCGCAACAAGCAATAAAGCCCCAGTTAAAGCCCCAGTTAAAGCTCCAGTTAGCTCATATTCCCGGTTCCCCGAGCCGTGTGTGAGTCCCGCGGACCGGAGCGGCAGTGTCGTAAACACGGGCGGCTTTAGCGGCGCAGGAGTGGAAGAGTAATCCCATAATTACATTAAACTCCAACAGGAGAATCACAGGCACACGCGCCATATTGCCGGAGAAAACACGCATCTGTTCTCCATCTCCTCATGTGTGTGTGTGTGTGTGTGTGTGTGTGTGTGTGTGTGTGTGTGTGTGTGTGAGCGAGCCGTTAACGGGAGAGTGACGGCGGCACGGGAATTAACCCCAGCTCTTAGATAACAGTCAAAGTTCAAAAACTCCCCTTAATTAGGCTCTTAATTATACATTACATAATAATCACATAGCTACTTTTTAGTCCCAGTAATGTACATTTTTTAAATAAAAAACCCAACAATTTTATTTATCAAAAATGTTCATTATAACTAGAAAGTTTTTTTTTAAATTAATGTTTATAAATATTAATTTAAAAAAACACACACAATAAGGAATATTTGTTTTACTAATATTAGTTGAACCTGAAGAACAGAGTAGGTCACGTGACGTCAACTAGTTGTCATTTTTGCTAGTTTCTCCAACCCGATCTCACGGGAATTCGTACGAATTTTACGAGGTGGCTAAGTCGTAACAATTCGTACGACCTCACTCGTACGAATTAGTACAATTTAGCCAATTCGTATGAATTACGACCTACATAACCGTCACGTGGGTTTAGACAAATCGTACGAATTCCTACGTGTGAGGTCGTACGAAGTAGTAGGCACTTTTGAATCACTCATGTAAATAAAAAAAGTTTTCCTGTCAGATTTTCTTTATGCAAACCCATAAAAGGGTTATAAAGTGAAATCAGAACGATAAAAACATCACTAATATTAAACATGTTTTGTTTAATAGCTACATTACCGTTCTAAATAGAACCCTCACTGCATGATTCCTTATGGAACGAGTTCTGCTATTGTTACGTCAAAGAACTTTTATATTTTTTATATATTTAACCAGTTCCTTAAACCTGTATAATAAGCAAACATGTTTTTTACATATTGCTAAATAATTCAGCTACAAGAGAAAAACACATAATTTGCTGCAAAATTGTCTTTATTCAGAACGATCTGATCTAATAGAGGCAGACGTGGTGCGATAAACTCTAAAAACACACGGCAAATAAAACTTAAGGAGGTTTTCAGGTCTTATAATAGTGCAGATGCTTTCATGTCTTTAGTTTCTACAAAAATATTTTCATGTTTTTTGACCATGTAAAAATACATTCTCCACCAACTAATCATCATATAAACACACTTCAAGCATCAGACATTTCATGATTTCCAGTGGTTATGACACTTATTGGTGTGAAACACAGTTTTTATCCTGACACCAGCAGACATCTGAAACATTTGTAAAGAAATAAAAGTATTATATAAAAACAAGCAGTAAATAAAAAACAAAAGTCCTCATAAAAGCTGAAACGTTACACTACTGGCCAAAAGTAAACCATCCAATGTCATTTTCTCCACAATGATATTGGATGTGTGTGTGTGTGTCTCTCTCTTAATGTCACACCAGGGCTGAAAAGAGATATTTAACTGATGACCTTTGACCTGTGAACCTCATCCGAAGCCGAAACACATCAGCTCCTCTTCCGCTGACTACAAATAGAATTTGATTTCTTTTATCTAAAAAGGATTTGACTCCTTTTTAAACGCTATTTTGATGACCTTGTAAGCTTTAAGTTAACAGTTTAAACGTGTAGAAAATAATGAGCATGACGGATGAGGGCTATAAATACTGCCAGAGAGGTTTAGGGACACAAACTACACAGAAATGCACAATAACATCACTTATTTTCACAACTATAACTGGACAACAGGTGAGAATTAAACATGCATACTGTAATGAGCTCATATGATGATGAGTGCAGCAGAAAGCTGTTTGAAATGTATATTGATGTATGCAGATAACGTTTCTCACTCATGTTTGGACAGTTTATATCGTGCATTATGTCTCCCAAACATATCTTTGCTTGCCTTCAAGTCGCATCACGCCACCAGAGGTCAGAATTAGCAGTGGCGGGACCTCTGATGACATCACAGATCATCTTTAAATATGCATGAGGTAAACCCCAGGACGAGAGACATGACTTCAGAAGGCAGCGTGACTCTCTTACATGCTTTAAAGATGAACGCTATATAAATTATTATTAATGATTAATTATAGGAAACAGAAATAAACTTACTTTTATTTTAGTTGTAATTAATTATGGCAAATTATTTTCCGTTTCTTTTTTTAAGATGTTTTACAAGTGTGTCACTATATATAATGGTCTCGTTTATGGATTGTGATTCCGGTTTATTGGAAATGGATAATATAACTAAAATCCTATTTTAACATTTTATTTGTAAAATATCATGTACTGTATATTCAGGCACCTTCAACATTTCTCACATTATATCACACATGAATTATGTTGAATATCTGTCAGCTGTTCAATTGAACTCCACAATTAGATAATACCAGTTTAGCTCAACCAGTGACCAAGCAATGCGAATGTTGTTCAGTGTGTGTGTGTGTAGCACTTACAGAAAACACACTTCAGCAGAACATCATCAGCTCAAATATTAGTCCCAAATGTGTGTAAATGTCCCTGGTATAAATGAACTATAGTGTCCTGATCACACTAGTAGAAAATATCAAAAATGATATCTGGTGTCGGAATAGTTTTTGGTTTGACTGTATATAAAGCAAAGTGTGTTAAAGGAGTAGTTCACTTTTAAAAAAACTTTTGCTGATAATTTCCTCACCCCCGTGTCATCCAAGATGTCCATGTCTTTCTTTCTTCAGTCGAAAAGAAATGAAGGTTTTTGATGAAAACATTCCAGGATTTTTCTCCATATAATGGACTTCAATGGGGACCAAACGGTTCAAGGTCCAAAAGACAGTTTCAGTGCAAACTACAAACTGTTCAAAGGGCTTTAAACGATTCCAGACGATGAATAAGGGTCTTATCAAGCAAAACGATCGCGCATTTAATAAATAAATAAGAAAGATTAAGTTTTATAAGCTCAAATGCTCGCCTTGCTCTGTTCTGTGACGCGCGTTTGTGACTCTCCTGTTCGAACTCGTTTATCAAAATGAACGTATCTTTTTTCCGAGTCAATTCGTTCGTTGAATGAACCAAATGACTCGAAAAAAGATTTGTTCATTTTGATAAACGAATTTGAACAGAACGCGCAATCGTTGCAATCGTTTAAAGCCCTTTGAACAGTTTGCACTGAAACTCTCATTTGGACCTTGAACCGTTTGGACCCCATTGAAGTCCATTATATGGAGAAAATCCTGGAATGTTTTCATCAAAAACCTTAATTTCTTTTCGACTGAAGAAAGAAACACATGGACATCTTGGATGACATGGGGGCGAGTAAATTATCAGCAAAAGTTTTTTAAAGTGAACTACTCCTTTAACTATAAAAACGGTAGACTATTGTCCGCTGACTCAAACACTGGTACTCGGCTGGTGAAAGGATGCTATTAGATGTATGATTGATTTTTGATACATACTTAATTTTTTTTTAGATTTAAGTGCTTTGTACGACTCTGTATCGTTATTGTTATTTAAAGAACACATAACTTGTGTTTGGCTGATGCAGATCGCTGTCCCCTAGTGGGGTGGAGAAGAGCTGTTCTTCTGAACTTTATATTCATTAAAGTATCCTGGAATAAAAATGTAAAAAAAAAAACACTGATAATAATCATAAATGTGTCTTGATCATCAGATCCTCATATTAGAGTGATTTCTGGAGGATCATGTGACACTGAAGACCTCCAGTGATGATAAATTCAGGAATAAATTACAAATTACTGTAATATTTCGTTCGTGTGCTCCGCTCCTCACTGAGTCTTGTGTGTGTGGCTGGCGCTGCGCTCGCTGCCCTCTAGTGGCGTGGAGAAGATCTGCAGTTTGCTCTGGAGCTGCCGGCGCAGGTACACACAGTCCTGCGCGTCCAGCGAGTGCGCGAGCGCCAGATACAGCGACAGGAACAGCGCTAACACCAGCCGGTCCAGCGGCAGCGACGGCAGGAGCCACAGCACCGTCAGCAGCTCCACACACACCGGGTGTCTGAGGTGAGAGTACAGGCGCTGCGCTCGCTCAGACTTCAGCAGCAGCGGGTCGCCCAGACCCAGACACTCGTAATACACCTGACACACACACATACAATGACTTTTGACAGGTGAAGATGAATCATATTTGAAACATCCGGGTTTTTTGGCTCATATATAGTGAGAATATGGAGAAGAAAACAGCTTGGATTTATTCAGAGGCTCAAACTCAATGAGATCTTCATAATGAGTATAGCAGATACTGACATAAAATGCATATAAATATCAATATCTGCCAATAATGTTGGATTTAACATTTAAATGTGTAGTTTTATGATCAAATCTCTGTACTTTTAAAACATATAATGCAATGCATGAACAATGGTAACACTTTACAGTGAGGCTCATCAGAAATAGAAGATGAGATTTGCATGATTTACAGGCAAGATCCAGTAAAATATCTAATAAATAGAGCGTATAGTTGTTGTAGATGCAGATGTACCTGTTTGAGGCCCATCAGCTCGGGATAGTCGAAGATGAGGAGGATGCTGCAGATTACGGCCCAGCACAAGAAGTGTATGACGAAGCAGAGGAGCGGGAACCAGATATCCCAGGGTGCACTGCGCACTGACCACAGACAGGGGGCGCCGGTGACCGGCTGCCAGAACTGCATCAGCAGCTACACACACCACAACATCATTATTACACTCATTACACAGGTAATTCAGTATTAAGATGATTCCGACATTACAGGGTTAGTGTGTTTGAATAAAAATAAAATAATAATATTAAACCAACGAACGCAATTGTATTAGAATATATAAACATATATATTTGATTTAAAATGTCAAATGTTTTACTGTTAATGGAGTCTTTGTACATGAAAATATATAGTTGCCTTTTACATGTTAGGGAATATGGTTATATTTGAGAGTCTGTGGCATCCAAAAGATTGAAAATAATAGATCGCTCAAATAAAATAAGCATTTATTTCTGACGTTATTATTGTGGAACTAAATATACAATATAATGAGGTCACGTGACAACGATGTAGCATACTAATGTGAAAACTATAGCGCATGCTCATAGGCAGAGGTACCTGAAGTGCTGCAGCGGTGGTGAAACAGTACACAGTTCTGCTTAACACACCAAACACTCGCTGACACACACTCTTAACTGGAGCCCAGGCCAATACACTGTGCTGGAAACTGAAGAGGACCAGAAGGAAAACATCCACAGCTACAGCCTTCAGAACCACTCCGTCCCGCAGAGCGACAGACCAGGGCACAGAGTCTGAGAACACACACACGCACACACACACACACACACACACACGATCAGAACTTTTTCAAAACCAGAAAAAAAGATGTGCGCCCAACGTGGGGCTCGAACCCACGACCCTGAGATTAAGAGTCTCATGCTCTACCGACTGAGCTAGCCGGGCTACATGCTAACGACGCACGCATTCCAAAATGACGACATGACGCACGTGCGTGCAAAAAAATGCAACCCTAATTTATGGGGTTAGTCAACTGTACATTCTGATCAACCAGCAAATTTTATTTACACATAATCTTTTCTTAATTGTTTTAAAAGGCAGATCAAGCTAACTTAGTTAACGTTAACGTTACCCGAGTCACTTAACGTTAAAACTTGGAACAGCCCGAAACTTAATTAACATTTACAAAGCGAATATACGTCCATTCGCAACACAATCCCTCCACTACTATATTTATGTGCACATGTCATGTGTTGATAAACATAATATGTATAGCATGTAGCTTTTTTGTTGGTAAACTTTAAAAGCGCGCTCCCTTACCTTGACACGGAGGCGCGGCCCCGCTCAGATTATGATAGATGGCACGAAACGACACGAAGCGAACAAAATCAGCACCGCTCACAAACACGAACACGAAGGTGATTAAAGCTGAAATGGACAGAAAACAATCGCGAAAAGTTACCGACGCCATGATAATATTTATATTTCCAACGGACAGTGTGATACTTCCGGGCTGCAGTGACGCGCATGATCACCGGATGGCGCTAACGTTTCGTGATTATCAATTCTGTGCTAAGACGTAAAGTAACAAATGAACATCTATATACAAGTTATAATTAACTAAAATTACATTTTTTTAATATAATTAAAATAAAACCAACGAAAAATAAAATATTAACCTTTTTTGTCTCTAAAAGTGTGATGAAAGATCTGACAGTGTCTTTCAACAGTGTTTGAGGTTTAGCATTAATGGTAACACTTTACAATAAGCTAGTTTCATTAGTTCACATTAGTTAACTACATTAGTTAACATGTACTAAGAATGAACGATACTTCTTCAGCATTTATTAATCTTAGTTAATATTAATTCCAACATTTACGTTATTAAAATCAAAGGTTGTATTAGTTAATGGACTGTGAACTAACATGAACGCACAATGAACAGCTGTATTTATATCAACTAACATTAACAAAGATTAACAAACACTGTAACTAATGCATTGTTCATCGTTAGTTCATGTTAGTTAATGCATTTACTAATGTTAACAAATGAACCTTATTGTAAAGTTTCCTGACAGAAAATGCACAAACACATCAAATTTCTTAGTTTTACTGCTGTTTATTTGATCAAAACACATCTATTGACATTTTAAGCAAGTGTGCCATAAAACAGCTTGTATTGGTTTTCTCAAACTCGGCTCATGTGTGCATATTAATGCAGTCCAGATAAATATGTAATGTCAAGATGCAGTGATTTTCAAGCAAGTTTGCTGATCTTGTTAAGCTTATTCTTTACATGTAAAAACTGCACACTGCTTGAACTCTTGAATATTGTTTAGCCTATATGTTGAATCAATAAATATTGCATTAAAGGTAGTGCCACAGTGTTTTCATATTGAACTAAATATCATTGACACAAAAATGAACTACAAAAAAATGTACAATCCCCACAACCATTAAAGATTGCTCTCATTTGTGCTGAAAAATTCACCATTTGGCTTTTCTCATCTCAGGTTCTCTCTAAACTGATAGTGAAATCTTGTGAACGGATAAAGTCATCTGAAACACAGTGGTCTCTTTAATGAGTGTTTCCTAACAGTGATGCTGATTTTACTGGCAGTACAAAACTCAGATGGTCAAATTAAGCCCATTTTAGCTGATTTTTGATCCATCAGAGCTTCTTGTTTCGCTGCTTTCCATCCTTTCTGCTGTCCACGATGGTAACATATTCCTCCAGCGACGAGTGTAGTCAGAAAAAACACAAACACAGCCAGTCCAACACTAGTGAACATCAACACACGCTCCGTCACCTCGTCTACAGACACAGAAGAGTTACACACATTTATAATATTCAGTATTAGAAGTAGCGCAAAACACACTAAAATCAATTAAACAACCAACATTACCTGTAATGTCCACTTTTTTTGGAAGTTCTGCTGAGGAAAGACAAATATGTCACTTTATTAAAAACACAGAATCTATTTAAACAGTGTTTCTGAATGTCTTAAGTTTTTTTTAAACAGATGTTTATAATGCACAAAACAAATAACTAAATTTACACCAGTAAATTGAATATAGCACTTTTATATTTACATTTAACAGACACTTTTATCCAAAGAAACTTACAAATGAGAACAACAGAAGCAGTGACACTAACAATAGGACAACAATATGCAAGTGCTATGACCCTTCCCAGTTTAATCAACAAAAAAGTACTTTGTACTTAAAAAAAAAATAAATATATATAGATTTGAACAGAGGAGAAAGATGCGTCTCCTGTACTTCTATATGTAGTACTGTACACAATCCAGTCGGCGGATCTCTCCTCAACCAAATGATCCAGTTCAAAGTGTCTTAATATTTTGTTTTGCTCAATGCTTTGAATCGACCACTGAAAGACGGGCCACCAAGATCCCACGATACAGTTAACTTAAACGCGATGGGGGAAAACGTATTTTTCTGTCAGGAACACTGTAGTCAAATACGATCGACAATTAGCATACAGTTTGTATTGGCGGTGTGGTTCTGTTCTGGCCAGCCTCGCATGGATAAGAGCAGAGATAACCCACTCTGGGTAACAGAACACAACCAAAATGAATGTATTGTAGATATAGTTAACACAAGATTTTAATTGTACAACTTAATTTGAGAATTTTGTCTGATTCAAAGGGGAATCCGAAATGCCGATCCTGACTGGACTGGAGAGGTCAATTTTTAAAGAAAAACTACACACTTGGTACATATACACACCCTCACCTAAAGGATTATTATTAGATTTCGCCTTCAGAACTGCCTTAAATCTACGTGGCATTGATTCCACAAGGTACTGAAAGCATTCTTTAGAAGTGTTTTCCTATTTGTAGTGGAGATGAGTGGTACCCAGTGGGGTCTTCTGCTGTTCAAGGTTGTGTGTGTTGTGTCTTTGCTGCATACCTCGGTTGTAACGAGTGTTTATTTCAGTCAAAGTTGCTCTTCTATCAGCTTGAATCAGTCGGCCCATTCTCCTCTGACCTTTAGCATCAACAAGGCATTTTGGCCCACAGGACTGACCCATACTGGATGTTTTTCCCTTTTCACACCATTCTTTGTAAACCCTAGAAATGGTTGTGTGTGAAAATCCCAGTAACTGAGATTGTGAAATAATCAGACACCAACAACCATGACACGCTCAAAACTGCTTAAATCCCCTTTCTTTCCCATTCTGACATTCAGTTTGGAGTTCAGGAGATTGTCTTGACCAGGACCACACCCCTAAATGCATTGAAGCAACTGCCATGTGATTGGTTGATTAGATAATTCCATTAACGAGAAATTGAACAGGTGTTCCTAATAATCCTTTAGGTGAGTGTCCTCGAAAGTTGTTATGTAGCAGCTTTGAAAGTCAGTGGCTAATTTGTTTTTCTTTTTAAAATGTGATTTAAAAAAAAAAAATTTTTTCAAAAGATCTTTTTTGAACGCTTTAAGCTGATGGCAAAATGAAAAAAGTCCGGTAAGGCATAAGTAAGGTTCGACATGACGTTAGATAGGTAAAAACATATTCAGGCTAATAATGTTACCTGAAGTCCTTTCAGATATGTTTTAGTTGAATCATGACAAATAAAAATAATAGAGAAACCTTGATTTTCTACAATGATATTGATTTGAAAAGAGGTTTGTAACTTTGTAATGAGTTCAAGATAGTATGGGCTCCAGACTATTAATAACTTCGCTGCGAGACCCAATGAGAAACATTCAGATTTGGCGCAGTTTTCTGTTATAAACCATAGATATCAGATCAAACATCACTGACGTGGAAACAAGGAGAAACACTGTGCCATGAATGAACAAGGTATAGAAGGCTTTAATTCCACAAATCAGCAACATTCACTATGGATTTAATGTGGTAACACTAACGGTATTGTGACAGAAATAGAAAAACGCTTACAAGTACTACAAATCTTTTTTCCAGCACTTCAAAACTATAATATCATATATAAATGGTATTTTTAAAGTGGGGACCAAAACAATTCAAAGATTGCCCCCCTTTATAGAAACTAAAAGTTTCAAGATGTAGGAAAACTCACTTACTTAAAAACAAAAATATTAAATGACCATTGTAAACAGTAGTTAGCTTCAGAGGACGTTTATCACTCTTTGATATCAATTTTTTGCTTTTGAATTAATATTAAGACATTATGAATGATGACATTAACTTGTATTACTTTTAATAGAGTAATATTTCACCAGTAGTGTCTATACATTCACTCAAATTAATGGAGTTGTGTACTTTGTCTACCTCTGCATGAATGTGTGTGTATTTGTATATACATATATACATAAACATATAATTCTATATGTGTGTGTGTGTGTGTTTTGGATATAAACTACATCTACCCACGTGCTGCTCTCAATAACAAATAGCTATATCCAAAACCTTGAGTGGCACATCTTACCCCCTTACATTGACAATTGTGTGAAGGTATGATGAGGAAAAACTGAAATCTGGTACCTTCAATGTCCAGTCTGATGGGTTTGTCGAAGTGCATCTCTGGAGAGTCAGACTTTATTCCATAGAAATAAAGTCCTGAATCTGATTCTGTTACTCCAGTAATAGTTAAAGAGGCTCCGGTGGCCCAACTGTCTGCTGTCATTTTCATACGAGCTCGGTTCTGATTGTAAGTGGTCAGAAGTTTTCTCCCGGTTTTGTCCTTCTCACCAGAAATTAGCAGAACGAGTTCATCAGATCTGAGAAGATACCAGGCGACTTCATCTCGGTTCCTCATGCTGCAGTTCAGAGTGATGTTTTCTCCCATCCGAACCCTCACAACAGAAGATCCTCCTAATGACAGATCTGGAGAAACATTCCTAATCATTACTATATAGGTTTAAAACAATTACATTATGAAATGCATTAAAAGTTTGATAATTTACCACTGGAAGAGGTTTGCATATTTAAAATCCAAATTACACAGAAGAAAATGATTTTTTTCATTTTTGTCTCAACAGATGCAAATAGTACACATACTGAACCACAATGCCGTTTTCATTTCCTTTATAGCTTTTCTACCTGCTGGTTTTTTCCGGTTTTAGGTTGCGATAACATTTATGGGAAATGGCATCAAAGCAAGCTTTTTCCAAGTAAAGTTCCTCTTAGATGTGTTTAGCATCAGATATGCTTAGTTAGCAAACCTGTAATGTCAAGAAATTTTCCAAGCAAAGCCATTTAGATACAAAAGCATCAGCTGTACACATTGACAACCATCTATATTTCCCCAGTTTTGTTTCAATTCCACAAAACTTTCCAAATTTCGTCACATAATTGCATGCAAGACATTGTATTTATTATTTCCTACACAGTATGAACGTAATTTCCAGTTTTCTCCTGGATCCTCTTCTGTGGCTCCTCGTCCAGATCTCTCTCACCGGAGAGTCCGTGGGAATCGCCGCTGACCTGCAACGTTCATGAGAGAAAAACTGCACACTCATTGCTCATCCTCATAAAGAAATTACTCATGGACAAAGCAAAAGCCAAACGATTTGTGTGGCAAAGTGCTGGAGAAAAGCAAGAAAAACCCCACGGATCAGCAGACAGGTGTGACAGCGTGTAACATGAAGCGTTTAACACAAACAATTCCAGACAATGAACTTAATGCAGACAGTTATGATGATTACAAATGAGTCAGCTGTGAGGAAGGTGATCAGTGTCCATGGTTACAGATTGGTGGTGGGAAACACTAGTGATGAATGAGAGAAAGTCCATGAACGGATCCATGATCTCTATTAATACATTTTTTTTTTTTTTATTTGCATGTTTTTATGATACCTACGTGTGCTTGTGTGTGTGTGTGTGTGTGTAGTGTTTTTAGATTTATTCACTTCGTAGTTTTATAATCTGTATTCATCTGTATATGCTACAGTATGCATTTATCATCAAAGTCTATAGTTTATTAACGGGATACTCCACTTTTTTTTTTTTTAAATAGGCTCATTTTACAACTCCCCCAGAGTTAAACTGTTGAGTTTTATCGTTTTTGAATCCATTCAGCCGGTCTCCGGTTCTGGCGGCACCACTTTTAGCATAGCTTAGCATACATCATTGAAGTGCACAAGACCATTAGCATTTCTCTCAAAAAAATTACCAAAGTGTTTCGATATTTTTCCTATTTAAAACTTGACTCTTCTATAGTTACATCGTGCACTTAGACAGACGGAAAATGTAAAGTTGCGATTTTCTAGGCTGATATGACTAGGAACTATAATCTCATTCCTGCGTAATAATCAAGACACTTTACTGCCGTACCATGAGTGCAGCAGGCGCGATGACTACACAAACTTAGTCCCGGTCACGTTAGAAGCTGGGGACTATTTTCAGGCGCTGCGTCAAAACATTACGCCTGCTGCACTCATGGTACGACAGTGAAGTTTCCTGATTATTACGCAGGAATGAGATTATAGTTCCTAGTCATATCAGCCTAGAAAACGCAACTTTACATTTTCCGCCTGTCTTAATGCACAATAGAAGTAACTATAGAATGTAACTATAGAAGAGTCAAGTTTTAAATAGAAAAAATATCAAAACACTTTGGTAATTTTTTGGGAGAAATGCTAATGGTCTTGTTCACTTCAATGATGTATGCTAACTAAGCTATGCTAAAAGTGGTAGAACCGGAGATCGGCTGAATGGATTCAAAAAAGGTAAAACTCAACAGTTTAACTCTAGGGGAGTTGGAAAATGAGCATATTTCCAAAAAAAAAAAGTGGAGTATCCCTTTAAATTTGATAAATCATTGCAATTATTTTTTAGTTTTAATGAATTGCAAACTTTTTTTTACATTATTGTCCTTTGCTTCAAAAAAGCAGCGGGTTTTGTTGAAGCTAGTGGAACGTTCAGCAAAAAGATCATAGTAGTTCTAGTATTATAGTAGTCATAGTGTTATTACTAAATAGTAATATTAATTCAATTAAAATAATAAAAAAGGATAAGAGAGATAGTTTATCACTTGATAAAATTTAGGATAAAATAAGACTTTACTGATGGGATTTTTACATGTTGCAGCCATTTACAGACAGTGAGAAAATTAAATGGAAGACCAATACAACTAAAAATTAAAAATCCATTTAAAGAACATACAAATCTCGGTACGATATGTCCAGAAATGTCTTCTCATAAATGTCTAGCTAAATCAGTCAATTCTAACCCTCACTTAATGCTGTAACGAGTGTTTCTTTCGTCCTGACTGGAACTTCTCTGACATTTAACCCCAATTTACTTATACTTAAAAAGGAAGTAAAAGCAAGTATACTCAAAAACTTTGTCAAGGCTAACTTTAAAATGTATTTCAGCACAAAATAATCGGTAGATTGATCATCAGTGTTGTGTGAAAGGAAAAACACAACTTGTAATTGGAAAAAAAAAAACTACAGCTTCAGTAAGTTACTTACCCTGCTCGAAAACTGCTTTCCAATCCAAACCTCACCACAGGAAACGATGAGGAAGAAAATCACGTGACATTTGACAGCTCACTGATTGGCTGAAAGTGCTGTCATTGGTTGAAACAGGTTGAAATGCAAATGTTAGTAGAAAATAGCTTCTTACAGGTTTTCCCCTACTTCCTTGCACGAGGGACTTTCTGAGAGGAAATATTAACCCTGGAACTGCATTTAGCGTTAATTTCGAGTAAGTTAATTTAATTTAGAATTTTGTTATAATTTTGTAACATTACAGGATTGAAATTTATTAAGAATTACACAGCAAGAAGAGAATAGCTGTCTATGAAAATAGAGTCTTGGTATATAAGAACAAGTAAAAGTTGTGAAGTTAGTTTATACAAGTTGAAGGTATAGAGAGAATTGAACATTAAGCTCATGTACTGTTGTCATGTTATAGCTTTATCGATTGATTCTAAAGCCTATATATATATATATATATTCCTTTAAAGTGTGTGCAATAATAACAATTGATAAACTAAAATTGTACATGTGCAATCAATTATTAATTACATAAAAAATATATTACATACAAAATTAAATAAATACATAAGCGTTACTAAAAGCCAGATGATTTTGTCTTTAAAGCTACAGTACATAGCTTTTTTTTGTGTGTGTTAAAACTTATCCAAAATACATAACCAGCCATGTGTTTTCATGATTTACCACAGCTTAAGTGAAATAAATGCAACATTTGCCAAATAAACAGATTTTCCAGATATTTCAGACACATTTTCAAGCATCTGTTTGAACTAGAATAAAGTTCAAAATAAGCCTATATCAATGAAGTGTAGTCAACGTTATTTAATCAGTTTTATTTTGATAAACATGACACAATATAACATCGCGACTACATGATAAGACTGTTTACTGTTATAGAAAACTGATTTGTGAGCTTTAGTGGAACTAAAGGTGTGAGAATAAACCATAGGAATAAACACGAAACGCATGTGATCGTTGTCATGCGGTGAATCCGGCCAATCGTGGAACAGCTGCGACATCATCAGAGCTCGTGCAGCCGCTCTTGAGAAGCTGCGCTGGCTGAGTCCTCCGGCTACTCTCGAATCGCTCTCGCGGTACTTTGATAGCATACGTCACAGTCACGCGGAGTCAGCGCTGCATCGGACAAAATTTGCGTTCACTGCTTCAAGTCAGCCACCGATTGGTCAGCGCAGATCTACATGAAGTCGAATAAGCCTGATAATTTGCTATGAAGTGACCTTTAATTTGGAGTGGAAACAGGTGGAGGGACTATCGCATCATAAGACATGTGACACTTTGCTCACAGCTGATTTGTCTAAGCTCTTACCTGGAGCATCACCTGACCCGGATCAGGTTAGCCGTAGAGCACGAATTATGGCGATGAACACTGCTAAAAGCCAAAGCACTTTCATGGTGCCTAAAACCCAGGGTTAGCGCAAACTAAACTGAAAAATCTGGCTATCCCCTAAACCGGCTTCACGGTACAGGCCCCTGATCGGAGGCTTCAGTAAATATTTAGTTTATACATAGGTACGCTTCAACTTTACTTAAATGGTGCAACACAACAATTTTTAGTAGGGCGTAAGTTGTATCTTACAGCCCATTGATGTCAAAACTAGGCTAAGTTGTAACTTACAATCACTGGAGCTGTGCGAAGTTCATTCCTGCTTGAAACGCTCCACATAATCCCCATCCAAAAAAACTAAGCAAAAAAACATTTCACAGGACTGAATGACTACAGACATGTTGGCTCAACATCTATGGCACGGCACTGTAAGCACAGATTTTATATCTAATAAACATTTTAATTTCAATATTTAAGTTTGATTGAATTTTATTTGATTGAATTAAGAAGTTGATTCAAGTGTGCTAATTATTATGAATTATTTTCTGATCCCGTTTGAATTGTGCAATGAATGTAACATATGTTGTCTGTGAATTTTTTATATAATGTTTCGTGTAAAGAATGCTACAATTTAGCGGGTAGAATTTTCATACTGTTAGACTTTGTGTGAGAGCACTTTGTGGACTACAACTCGTTCGACGTGTTTGATATACATCACCCCCACTAGCACACGGATCCCGCTAAACATGCCTGTGTCTTTGGTGCACTTCGCCGCCTTCTTTCAGGGAGAGGACAGACTAGTTGAGCGTGGTGAAAACTGATTTGTGGAGGGAAAATGTGTTATGCGGCGCGTGTAGTCTTTCTCGTTATGTCTATTCCTCAACTGCTAGCCAAAGAATCATGCAATATACTGTCAAACTCGTTACATGAGAAATTATATAAAAAATTCACAGACAACATATGTCACATTCATGGCACAGTTCAAACGGGATCAGACAATAATTATTTTCTCTCATTCACTTGCATTGACGCTTTTTCAACCTAGAGGTCCACTCTGAGTTTTACGGATGGGCGGGACTTGCCAGCTCTATATCAAATCATTTCAAGAAGAGGCATGGCTTCTGGGAAGCAATATGGTTTGGGTCTTTCATTAACACCTCTCAGTGAGGGGGGAATTTACCGCGGAAAGACCAACAGAGAGAGACAGAGAGAGAGATATGACATACACCCCTACTCTTTACAAGAAGTGCCATGGGATTTTTTTCATGTCTTCATAAAAAAAAAGTCAAAATTTCCTCACTTTTCTTTCTACTCGTTGTAACTTTGCCATTGGTGGTCAAGATTATAATAATCTTTGGAAATACTACCGTTACTCTGTTCGCACTCCACTTCATATGCTAAAGAATTTAACGCTCGTATTAGCTCTGCCGCAGCAATTTTTTCAACACGTTTTACTCCAAACACGTAACATAGCCATAACATGTTATGTTTACCTTTTGCAGAGTCCCGCCTTGATGCAGTGATTGACAGGGCAGGAGGGGCCGTGATTGGCTCGCTACATTCATTGTGGGACATTTAATGAAAATGCCATTGCAAGTGTCTTGACTGTGACTGTAAATGCAATTAAGAAAAATAACATTTGAATGATCATTTTGCCACAGTTTTTGCTTGAACATGTTACACATATCTAAACATTTCTATAATGCACTTTAATTTAAATTTTGCCACTTATAAAGCATTTTAAAACTGGCAAATGTATTTTTTTTCAAACGTTGGTAGAATGGTAATGTAAAATGTAAATTTAAATACAGAATGCAATGCCATTTTACATATTGCATTGTCATTTTTCATATTACATTTCAAATTGAATATGGCTACCTATATGCTTCCATATGTGTGTGCGTGTGTGTTAGTCATAACCTGTTCTCATGCTTTCATTATTATACGTATACGTGGGTCTAAATGTTTTCAGTAAGGCATTGACATTTACAGATGAATGGATAGGCTACAGATGAGTTAGTGTGCTTAAAATACAGGAACAATTGTTTAAAAATCAAAGAACATGTCATACGAGCTGTGTGATTTTGAAGCCTGAACATGCGGAACTTTACCATGTAAGTTATAACTTCTAAAACGTGTTGCTTGTGTGGGCCTAGCCTATTTATAAAATATAAATGTATAAAAACTAAGTTTTATTTCCTACAACGGATTGTAACCTCAAACATCACTCTTTTTTTTAACACCCCGTTACTGTTTGGATCTGAGAAACCGTTGCATCAAATGAAGTGTGTGAACTGTCCGAATGAATCAAACTAAATAGCGAACGATTTCAGACATTTTACAACGCCGTTTGACCGATTATATAAAAAGGGTGACAGGTTCGCGAATCTTCGACATCGCTTTTTCCACGAATCTTCTAACGTTAATGCTCTCCGACCGACACACTCTCTTTCCTCAGACACACATTAGACTGACTTACTCAATTCGCCTGCTTTCAGGGCGCCAAGCTGGTTTGCCGATTGCGACACGTGATTGTCAGACGGTTTGCATATTTTTAAAGGAAAGTGATGTTACGTGACTAACCGATGAAAATGTCCTTACAGCAGGAATAACGGTCAGGGGATCTCTGGATAATCCGTAATTCGTTGATTATCCAGAGATCCCCTGTCCAATAACGTTAATATGACTGTTAAAACTAAAAGTGTAAACCAAATGTGTCTCGCTGTTGGTTGATTTGCAGTTTTGATTTTGGTTCCAAACGTGTGTGCAACCAGAGAATGTCTACTTCCGGTTTCTGGACTGGCTGCAGTAACACGTCTCTGTCCATGCGGGGGCGCTCGCGGTCGAGTGCAGAATGAATGGGAGTCAATGGGGTTTCACCCCAAGAAAAACACTTTTCTCAGGATGTAATTTTTTGTCAAGTAATTTTAAAGTTGCATTCAAAAGGGAGGGCTAAGATAATACACTCAGCTGAACATTGCATTTTTAAGTTCTCTTATCTGTTCTAAAAATCCGTTCAAAAATGTGATGACGTCACACAATAGCAGAATGCTAGCGTGTTCCGGCCAACAACGGCCTAACCTGTAAGAAATCAAAAGGACATAAGTACTCGTTCATTCGACTTTAGCCTATAATCTATATTGAACTTGGAGAATCAACTATAAAATCTATTTTGATTTAACGACAAGCAGGTGAAAGAGACACATTTAGCCGTTTAGCCCCATAGACTCCCATTCATTCTGCTCTCGCCCGCGATCACCCCCAGTGGAATTCTAATGGAACTGCAACCAAGATGATACACAACAGGGTAGACGGGCTCTGGTGCAACTGAGAATTGGTTTGTTCACGTCATCAGCACGTTTAAGTTTAATGCATCATGTCATAAGGATAAATAGTTTTAGCGTCGCAGCAGGGACTTATTTCCAAACCACAATTGTTTACCTTTAAGTAACATTTATTTGAATTATGCAAGTTTTATTGTTTTTTTTCTCTAGTGTCCTGTAGGTAGTGATGGGAGAAAAGAAGCGTCTCAAAGCTTTGAATCAATTGGCTCGCAAAATGATTCACTGTTTCGAATCTCCACACGCTGGCGACTCCTGCTGGTCAGGACAGTGTAAATACAACAAACGCAGAACAAACATGCAGAAAAACAGCTTTTACAGACACATGCAGTAGCAAAGTAAAACTATCAACTGCCGTTAACTTCTAATAAGATTAATATAACCTTCTGTTTTCTTATCAGGATGAATCATCTTCCTCTTCTGCTGCTGTACTTTATCATTTATAGTGGTTAGTATCATTTAAGTTTATATGTTATTAGGTGTAATATTTTTTTGTATTCTTATTTTTATATTTTTATAAAACTTGTTTTTCTGTTGTGCCACTCAGTGATTTGATGGTATTTGATTATTGATGGTGTAAATTTCCCATCATATTACATCAATAACACACACTAATATCAATGGTTTATCTACGTATACAGTTTCTTCTGGTTCATTGATTAATAAATATTGTTCAGGAGTTCACTGACATACATTTGAAACAGGTGTAATGTGCCACTTCTAATATTGTTGGCTACTTTTTGCCTTCATTTATTTATTTTACTCTAGGTTACTAAAATAACTCAACTAGAATATATCAAGATCATATTGACTCAAGAAAAAAGAAACAAACACCACATCTATTTTTCTGTTAAATACTTTGTATTGAGTGAATATTACTGTGTGTGTGCAGGATCCTCCAGTATACCTGTGTCAGGAACAGGATCCTCCAGTATATCTGTGTCAGGAAAAAAGGGAGGAATCGTCACTCTATCCTGTGGATCTGAGGACAGAGAGATTGTGGAGATCAGATTATACAGTGTGTCGAAACACATCCCTGTGTGTGAGGAGAGAAACTGCAGCGGTCGAGTGTTTAAAGAAGGATCATGTGACGTCATCATCAACGACCTGATCTACAGGGACGCTGGGAAATACTTTACATATATTTATTACATTAATGATCAGAGAGAACTGGAGCATCAGACGAAGGAATATCTTCTTCATATTCACGGTAAAGTCAAAACTGATCAAACATCAGTATGTGTTTTCATGATTTTCTTTAATCGTTTTGGGATTGTTGTGAATTTATTAGAATATATGTTTAATTAATTAACAGAGAGAGAGTTAATAAAGTCATTTATAAGGTTGTTCAGCTTTAAGAAAAGTCTCCCCATAATGAAGTGTAGTAGCCGAGAGCACGCTGAAAGCAAAAAGAGAGAAGAGAAGAGATTTGACTCCATTTGTGTGCGCTGTATCTCTGATAATCCGGTGTTCTGTCGATTTTTGCTGGCTTGTCGAAAAATGCTACCGTAGCGCGAATTGATCACAGAATAAAGTCGTATGAAATACAATTATAATACAATTCTAAGTAAGTAGCTACCGTATACTGTAGACTACTGTTTTTATTTTTAAAAAGGTGTGAAAAGTAAAGATTATCATAAAATATTCATCTTTGACTTGTCAAAGTACACCTTTCCTCATAGTAACTGAAACTTTCAGTTATTCTTTTTCAGCTGGCTGACCGTACAAATATTCATATGGTAGTAAGCATTTTTTAAAGGGAAATACACAAATACACATACAAATACACAAAGGGAATATACATTATAACAGGAAAATGTACCTTTTGTTTAAAAAAAAAAAAACTGTTAGCCCGCACATGCGCATAACCGGTAAGTAGCAAATCTCCCCAATCTACCCAAAAATGGGTAGCATGAATTGTCAGAACACCTGTTCAAAAACTTCGGTAAACAGTTAATTTTATTTTAATTCAAGTCGTCAGTGGTCATTACTGCTCGCTGAGAAGAAAACACACGACAGGAATGGCATGCAGGTGTAGCACACTTGAAGGAATGAACAAGCGTGTGAATGGTTGGGTTCTTTTTATTCAGCCAGCGTCATTCGCAACAGCTCCGTGCAACACAGTACAACATAACAAATCTCGTCATAACCTCGCGTGCCGTGAACATCACTCTACACTTATAATCTCGTCTAGGTTTTTCCTCTGGCTTACCGCCACCCACTGGATCTCACGAATATAAGTGCATACTGACTAATTAAATAACCACCATTAATAAAATAACTGAAATAACAAAAAACATTACACAGGGGGGGTGGGTCTAGCTTTTAACTCACAATTATCTTATAACAATTATTAAATTACATATATTCTATCAATGTATATTCTAGATTTCCCCACACAGGACTAGAGGAATGGGACAAGATTAATATTCAGAGTGGATTAGGTTTTTTGTAAATGGATGATTTTATCCAAATAATAAATTTTTACATCTGGTCCCCCAGTCCTCGTCTGCACCAGTCTGTCTTTCTCTCTTCACTACACTACCCAGAATCCTCCTCGTCTCCACACCTGAACTCACTCCCTCACTTACCTGCATGTTCTTCGTTTTCATCATCGGTGTGACCTGTCCTCACATCGTTATGGTTCATTTGTATCTGTATTTAGTTTGCTTCTGTTCAGACATCGTTAGACAACTATGGTCGCAATTTCCATTGAACTCTATTGGTAACAACGGAACTTGCGACCATAGTTGTCTAACAATGCTTTCGGGAAACGCACCCCTGGCCGGTCGTTGTCTACGTTACTTGGTTTTGTGTGCGTGATACCTTCGGCCCGTCATCCTGTACCTGTGTCTGGAATCTAGTAAATGTTTATTTGAATTGGAGCCTTCTTCAGTCAGCACCACACCCGTGACGATGTGTGATTATGGCCTTGATTAAATGACACTCATAATGATGATTGAGGATCTCTGTTTCTCCTCAGGTGAGATCTGTGTGAAGAAAGGAGAGGATCTGAAGTTGGATGTTTTGGTGACAAAAGCTGATAAAGTGGAGAGAAACTCTGGCTCCGGCTGGACAGTGCTGTGGAGGAGAGGTCACGTGGTCAGCAATGATGGACTGAGCGTCAGTGAGCAGACTCTGATCATTAGTAATTTTACAGCCAACGACTCTGGAACATACAGAGCTCTGGACTCTAATAATGAAGCCTTGATCACAGTCACAGTCACAGGTGAGAGAACAGACCAGCACAAATATTATCTTTAATCAGCAAATTAATACGAAACTGCATCAATAACCTTCAATATTCTGGACAGAATCTGTTACAAACTCAAAGGGAAATCTGAACAACACTGAAGAAGCCAAAACTGACGACACTGAACATCGACGTGAGTAAAACATGAGAGAATTACTGAAGATCTGAAACAGTGAATTAAAAATATAAAACAACTCTCTTCCCTCTTTCTCCTTCAGCTGTAGATCATTGGATGTTGCCGGTTGGACTGACTGTGGTTCTGCTGGTTCTGCCGGTTCTGATTGGTGTCGTGATATACAGACGTTGCCACAGAGATCACTCGAGGGTGGACAGCACTGACTTCAGGGATCCAGATGACAGTCTGCCAAGGGTCTGTGGATCATGATGAAACTAGTGCTGTAGTTCTCCAGTTCAGTCTCTAGGGGTTTCTCGTTCAGTCGTCATGGTTCACGAATATAGATTGGCGAATACAGAAAATCCCCAAAAACATCTCTGGATGGTGAAAATGACATCTACCATCGTCCTACTATCCTTCATAGCGTCATCAAGTTTCGTCTTTGTTATTGTTTTGAAAAGACGACCGCTGGCGGCCAAAGAATGACACATTGAAGCTTTAAAAGCGGCTATAACACCACAGAGACTGGATGTTTTTACGCACAAAGTTTGTTTAATTGTGTCCCTCACCTAACACACCAGGGGCCTATACCATGAAGCCGGTTTAGGTGGCTAGCCAGCTATGTTTCAGTTTAGTTTGCGCTTATCCTGGGTTTTAGGTACTATGAAAGCGGTTTGGCTTTTAGCAGTGTTCATCGCCATAGTAACTTACACTCCACGGCTAACCTGGTCCGGGGCAGGTGATGCTCCAGGTAAGAGGTTGCAAAACGAACTTGTACCAATCAGCTGTGAGCAAAGTGACACATGTCTGACGCGATAAAGTCACTCCACCTGCTTCTACTCCAAATTAAAGGTCACTACATAGCAAATTATTTTAAAGACAAAATCATCTGGCTTTTAGTAATGCTTATTTAGAATGATACATTTGTATGATTTAGAAATGATGTAATTATTATACCCTTAAACAATATCACATGTAATTTCAGTTCATCAATTCTTATTATGCAGATTTTAAATGAATACTTACATAAAGTTAATATATTTTTGCTTTAGAATACATAAATTAAGCAGCTATAAAATGACTAAATGTAAGCTTAAATGTTCAATTCTCTATACATATATATAACTTTTACTTGCACTGATACAGTAGCGAGACTTTTATAGCTTAGACAGCTATTTTCTTCTTGCTGTGTAAAGTTGATTAAATTCTTAATATTTAAATACTTATATTAAGTGAATTGCGCTACTTCTCTCACGAGAAATTAATTTCAATGAGTTTTGAATAAGTTTAACTCATTCTCAGCATGTGATTGGATGTTCGTTACTGATGTCACACCTAAACTCCAAAACTCAGGATCAAAGCCTGAGTCGACAGTGAAAGTTGATGATCAGCATCATGGCACCAACAAAGCCTGGTTTGGTTTTGTCAACTCGAAACTAATCCTGCAACTACCATCATAGTACAGGCCCCTGATTCAACTTAAAAGCTCATTAGTACAGACTGCAATATTTGAGTTGGCTGTCTGATGAGAGAGACATACAAAATTTGCAGTGGTTAGGGGTCCCCAGGACAGGTTTGAGAATCACTGGCTTAGCAAATAGACAATTACACTGAAAGATATTACAGTAAGTTACATTATAAGGAGTATCTCCTTGACTACAGCCATCACCGACCTGCTCTTTCCTCCCCACCTACAGCAGAGGAGCAGCAGGATCTCATCTGTGAAAATAAAATAAATAGACAAGACAGGCAGACTGGGACAATGCTACGATCAAAGAGGCTTGTGTTTTTACTGGCACTTGTCTTATTTAAGCTAAAGTGCCCCTATCATGGTTTTTAAAAGTTTGCTAATGTTGTTGTAGAGTCTCCTACAACATGTGTTACATACAACAAATGTAAAAAAAATGTTTAATTTCCTCATAATATACAATATACATTTGCACATCATCACATTTTCAATGATTCTCAAACGACTCGTCAAATGAATCAATCTTTCTAAATCCTTTACCTTCACAGTATGCACTGCGCCGTCTTCTCGACATGATGATGCTGTCCAGTTCAGGAATCAGCTGCCGTTTGAGGTTTACGTTTCCCTGTGAGTGCGCGCACAATAACTGGGCGCAGACAATAGTATTGACGTAACAACGTAAAGGCTAATGACTCATTTGAAAAACGATTAATTTCATTGACCCAGAGTCGAGTAAGTTTTGAAAGACAATAACTTTATATATGATGCACTTTCAGATTTAAAATTTTGCAGGATGTTTTCATTCACTTAGAGCTATGTTACACACTACATGAAAGGTCATTTTCAAAAGTCCATGATAATAGGGACTCTTTACAGATGGAGTACATTGAGTCCGTCAACACCTCAAAGCTTCACAGTCCTGTAGCTCGTACTGGGTCGACATTTCATTCAGTCACATTAGGCAGTTTTGATTTATATGCTATTTAATATTTGAAGGTTGTGTTATTTTAAATGTGTGTCAGCCGCAATGCTTTAAATGAAGGGTTTTCTCGAGCGCCCTGTTTGCAGTCGACATACGCCCTCAATGAGCACTTTTGTAGAGCCTGCACTGACTTCGCACTGAGAAAAATGTCAAAGTGGCGTTACCTCACAAAAGTGGAAGGAAGACCGCAGCTGTCTTCTTCTACAAATTTTAACTACATTTTCTAATACGATTTGTTGACTTAAAAAGTCTAGCAAAACTTTAAACACTTTGAGGGAATGTTTTACCAAATTTGACTTCCATTTTGTAACAACAAACCGTCCTCTTATAAGCAGGCCTTTTGTTTATCCCTCGTCCTTATTCCACATTCATTTTTGCCCTTGGATTTCGAATGTTTTTATATATATATATATATATATATATATATATATATGAATTAATCAATTTGTCCAATAATGGCAGACAGGAAACAGAGAGCTGGCTTAAGTTCAGGAAGTAGTGCAGTTGTGCATAAAGCCTATTAAACACATCTTCATCATTTCAGTATGCTAGTGTGTAGAGTATCTGTCAGAAGGCAAATTAACTGTTGATATGGTCACTTGATGAAGTATATTGTTCCCTTCTACTGTCTGTCTATTTAAATTGTGTAACTTAATAAATAACTTCCTGCTTTAAAAGTTTTAAGCGTCTTTCCTTTCATCACTGTTGTTTCTCACCTTTTCAGGATTGCAGCGTAAGAATTGCTTCCTGTCTTCACCTTAGAAAAAAATGACTTCCTCCTTCCCTACTTCAGAAAACACATGCACAGTAATGCAGTGATGACATGTGGACTGAGAACAGAAACATTTATATGTTAAATGGTAAAAAAAATTAATTAATCTCCCAGAATAGAGCCTTCATTTGTATGAAACCTGTAATATTTAAGATCATGAACTAACACATTTATAGCCAAGTTTTGCTCACCAAGCTTAAGTAAACTGCATTGAGAAATCAAGAGAATTTCAATGGTCATGAAACACCAACACATTTTTAAGATGTGTTGTATATCAATGAAAACAACAATGTCATTCATTATGTTTATTATTAGGGGGAAAGTGGTTCTTTTGTCTATTTCGGAGCCAATTCATTCTTCCGATTTAAAAAGCAAAGTTGAACGAACGTCTCGGAGAGTGTGTTTGTTCGGAGTTGCGATTGGCTACTTGATGTGCGGATGCAACACTATTGACTATTATCCAATGCTTTATATGTCTCTGACGTAAGTGGAAACACTGTGGTTTAAGTGTCTCTGCATTGATCTAAACCCTATCCTTTTATCAACACCTTAACAAACAACAGACACAATGGAGAAAGTCATTTTCTTCTGTGTATTTTCTTGTTGGATTATGCAAATCACATCCAGTGGTAAATATATTCTATCTCAAACATTCATGAAATTAACATATCAACCTCAAATACTATAGATATCAACAGTCTAAAAGGATGAGTGTTTATTATAAACGTTTCTCCAGATTTGTCAGCAGGAGGATCTTCTGTTGTGAGAGTTCGGATGGGAGAAAACATCACTCTGAACTGCAGCATGAGGGACAGATATGAAGTCGCCTGGTATCTTCTCAGATCTGATGAACTCGTCCTGCTAATTTCCGGTGAGAAGGACAAAAACGGGAGAAAACTTCTGATCAACTACAATCTAAACCGTACTCGTGTGAAAATGACAGCAGACAGTTGGGTCACCGGAGTCTCTTTAACTATTACTGGAGTAACAGAATCAGATTCAGGACTTTATTTCTATGGAGTAAAGTCTGACGCTCCAGAGATGCACTTCGACAAACCCATCAGACTGGACATTGAAGGTACCAGATTTCAGTTTTTCTCATCATATCTCAAATTAGTCAATGTAGGAGGGAGTGGGTAAGATCTAAACATGCTTTTTGTTTTAATGGTTTGTAAATGAGAGCATGAGAAGATATAAACCTAGCACTAGACTTTGCTTAACCAACATTTTTCAGTTGAGGAGTGGTCTTAAAAAACTACTTAAAATTACAGAAGCAGTTTTTTGTGTGTGTGTTTGTCACAATGTCAGTGTTTTTATTTCTGTTCTTGTGTGTGTTTGGTTTATCCGTTATAGTCTTCCTTTGTTCCTGTTTTTAATATACTGTATACAGTTTTTGATTGAATGTTAGTTTAGTTCCAGTGTGTCTTGTTAATTTGCTCTTCAGTTCTGTCTATTAAACCCTATTTAGGCCCTGCCTCCTCCATTGCTGCAACTATTTGTTACAGTGTTAATATCTATTTAGAAACAGATCATATATTCACAGGTCTTTTTTTATAGAAAAGGCGAATGCAGAATGTCAAATCACAGGTAATGTGTTTCTTGTTTATTTAATAGATTTTTCTATTTGTTGTAATGGCTCTTCTGTGGAGATCTGGCGCTAAATGTTGTATATGAATGTGTGTAACTCTTCTGTGTCTGTAGACGAGGTGACGGTGACGGAGCGTGTGTTGATGTTCGCTGGTGTTGGACTGGCTGTGTTTGTGTTTTTTCTGGCTACAGTCGTCGCAGGAAGAGTCATTTACCATCGTGGACAGCAGAAAGGATGGAAAGCAGCGAAACAAGAAGCTCAAGAAGTGTCTGAAACCCAAATCAGCTAAATGACACATTTATTTGCTTTATTTGACAATCTGAGCTTTGCACTGCCAGTAAAATAAGCATATCTGTTGGGAAACACAAATGGCAACAGACAACTTTGGCTCAGACGCTTTTCCTGTTTATCAGATTTCACTTCGAGAAAACTGAGATGTTGTGGTAAAGGTCGCCTTTATTCAGCACCAGTGAAACTTAAAAAATCTCTAACGGTTGTGGGGATTATTCAGGTGCATAAGTGGATCAGTTAAATTTAAATTATTTTCTCTTTAATGCAGTATTTGTTAAGTCATTATCAATGAACCATATGCATGCTAGAGTCTTTGTAGCGGGCGAGCCAATGTCTTTATTCAAAAAGAACAGCAAACAGTTTCTTTTTAATGCAAACATATGCTTATACATCATTAGACCAGCAGGACTTCGGATAAAAATGAACGCTGTGTCTGGCTATATCTTTACACTTTATATAATTTTCTTGGAGCATTGATGTAACTGTTTTCAAGAGAAAATATAAATGTAATTCTCGATTTAATAAAAATGTAAACAGATGAATTCAATGATAAACGTGTTGTTGAGAGCAAATAAAGCAAATAAATCTGAGCAAATAAAGAGCAGTTAAACTGAAATTTCATATGTGCATTTTCTGCCAATGCTAAAACTCTTCAGCGCACCGCTTCACCGTCAATGTTTGACAGACCTTCTCACATAGTAACCGTTGCTATGATGTGTGATTGGACAATGGCCGTTTTGGGGGAGGGGCCGGCGAAGGGTCAATTAAGGTATTTATATGCTGTTTAATATTTGAAGGTTGTCTTATTTTATGTGTGCATCAGCAATGCTTTTAAAGGCCCATTTTAGGTTTCAGAAGAGTGTTCTCGAGCACCCCCCTTTGTAATCGATATATATGCCATAAATGCGCAATTTTGCAGAACGTGTAAAGATTCGGCCGATACATCTTTGATAAGATGAAAGCATGTCGGCCCACTGGGAATCTCCTGGTAGTCCCGATGGCCAGATAGATAGCCTACATGCCTGGACGTCACACTTTAAATCCTACCTATTGGCTTTCACCATGCACTTATTTAGCTGCTGTCGCATCAATCGACATGCCATCTCCTTTTCCCTCTTTCTTTTCCTATTTTGAGCCCCCCAGCATTTTGTTTGTTATCCCTCTTTTTCGATGACAATTAACTACTCCTGCTGTACAAAAAGACAACGAGAAACTCGAAGATATTTAATTGTTTCTATAAACTATTATAAAAAATCAAACGTTTATAGAGTGTAATTCACCATCACAAGGAAAGTAAACTAAGAAGAAACTAAATTAACTTTCAATTAAAATATGAACAGTTTTAATCATTACTACTCACAGAAGCGTCTCCAGTTAATAATGTGGATAATCCTTCTTCAGATCAGAAAGCAGCTTCACTCCTGAGTCTATTAGTTTATTTCCAGTCAGACTCAGTTGTCTCAGGTGTGAGGGGTTTGATCTCAGAGCTGAAGTCAGAGCAGCACAACCTTCATCTGTGACACCACAATAACTCAACCTGTAGAGAACAATGATCCGTCTCTCAGTTCAGGATCTAGAGCTCAGATCAGCAGGAACTTCAATAATTGCACAAATATTATTTTTTTTAGGCAAGCCAGTGAAATAGAGGACTATGTTGGGACATTTTATACAATCTTACCGCAGTGTTTCCAGTTTACAGTGAGGATCCTGCAGTAGATCAGAAAGCTGCTTCACTCCTGAATCTCCAACATTATTCTTTGACAGATCCAGTTCTCTCAGGTGTAAGGGGTTTGATCTCAGAGCTGAAGCCAGATTAACACAACCTTCATCTGTTACACCACAATCCCACAACCTGTAAAGAACAATGATTAATCTTTCAGTTCAGGATCGCTGGAGATACCAGGTAGAAGTCACTGAGGCAGGGTTAGTGGTCCTCTTCATACAAATGAAACCGGACAATGAACTGTGGTGAAGTGTGTGTCTAAATAGTGGCAGTGATGAGGGTGATGATGAGGTGCAGGTGTGTGTGATTAGAACTGAGGAGGTGAGGGAGTGTGCTGTGATTGGCTGGTGTGAGAGCCTGGCAGATCTGTAACACAATCATTATTTACTATATGAGACTTTTTTATACAAACTTACCACAGTATCTCCAGTTTACAGTGCGGATCCTTCAGTAGATCAGAAAGCTGCTTGACTCCTAAATCTCCTATTTTATTCCTTGACAGACTCAGTTCTCTCAGATGTGAGGGGTTTGATCTCAGAGCTGAAGTCAGATCAGCACAACCTTCATCTGAAACACCACAATCCCACAACCTGTGGAGAACAATGATCAGTCTCTCAGTTTAGGATCTACAGCTCAGATAAACAGGAACTTCACAATCAAACACTTAATTCACGGCACCATAAGCAGGTCCAGTGTAAGGTTCAGACCCACTTCTACAATCTTCTTGAGCGGGTTCGAATCTATTTGAAAAAAATTGCAAGAATATTCGACAACACTTTATTTAACAGTGTCCTTGTTACATATGTTACATGAACTTACCATAGTAATAACAGTAATTTATGCAACTAACCCTCAACCAAATCTTAATCCTAACCATACCCTATAGTAAGTATGTGTAGTTGCTTAATATTACTCAATACTTAAATATATGATTACACTTTAACAATGAAAACTTGAAATAAACTGTAACCGAATATAATATTTGGTGATGATGAGGCGCAGGTGTGTGTGATTAGAACTCAGGTGAGGGAGTGTGCTGTGATTGGCTGGTGTGAGAGCCTGGCAGATCTGTAACACAATCATTATTTACTATATGAAACATTTTAAACAAACTTACCTGAGTATCTCCAGTTTACAGTGAAGATCCTTCAGTAGATAAGAAAGCTGCTTCACTCCTGAATCTCCTACTTTATTTAATGACAGATCCAGTTCTCTCAGGTGTGAGGGGTTTGATCTCAGAGCTGAAGCCAGATCAGTACAACCTTCATCTGTTACACCACAATCACTCAACCTGTAGAGAACAATGACACTCTTCAGTCTCTCAGTTCAGGAAACACTGATAAAATACTGATTACAGTATTGATTTTATTAGAAATTCCATGCTATATATATATTATCATAAATATGATAATGTTTTATCAGTGTAATGATTGTTGTCAGAGGGACTTACTGAACTGATCTGGCTTCTTTAACCACAGGCAGCAGCTTCTGAAGAACTTCATCTGCTGTATTTTGTGCTCCGATAAACTGTTTCAGATCAAAAACATCCATCTTGTGTTCTGATGTCAGCAACACATAAACCAAAGCTGACCATTGTGAAGTGGAAAGTTTGGTTACTCCTATTTCTCCAGATTTCACATAATCTTGGATCTCCTGCATCAGTGAATCCTCACCCAGTTCATTCAGACAATGGAAGAGATTGATGGATCTCTCAGGAGAGCGATTCTCCCCGATCTTCTGTTTGATGTACTGAACTGTTTCCTCTTTGTTGTAGGAGTAGCTTCCAGTCTGTGTCAGTAGTTCTCGTAAGAGAGTCTGATTGGACTCCAATGAGAGACCCAGAAGGAAACGCAGGAAAAGGTCCAGATGCCCATTTTTACTCTGCAAACCCTCATTTACAGCCCTCTGATGCAGCTCGGATAATGAATGATATTTCTTCTGGTTTAAGATTTTAGAAAAAAAACTTTGTTTGGTTTTGTCAAATACATTTCTGTTCTTACATGTTAAGTAAATGTGTGCATATATAGCTGCTAGATGCTCCTGGATGCTCAGATGAACAAAGCAGAAGACTTTCCCCTGACACAAGCCCAACTCCTCTCTGAAGATCTGAGTGCACAATCCTGAGTAAACTGATGCTTCTCTCACAATAATGCCACACTCGCTCAGGTCTTCTTCATAGAAGATCAAATTGCCTTTCACAAGCTGCTGGAAAGCCAGTTTCCCCAGTTTAAGAATCAAGTCTTTATCTTTCACTCTCTTCTTATAGTCCTTCTCATGTTTGATGTTGGTCTGAATGATCAGGAAGTGTGTGTACATCTGAGTGAGAGTCTTGGGGATCTCTCGTCTCTCTGCTTCACTGCACATCTCCTCTAGAACAGTGGCTGAGATCCAGCAGAACACTGGGATGTGGCACATAATAAAGAGGCTCCTTGAGGACTTCAGGTGTGTGATGATCCTGTCGGCCAGACTCTGATCACTGATCCTCTTCCTGAAGTATTCCTCCTTCTGTGGGTCATTGAAGCCTCGTACCTCTGTCACCCGATGGACATACTCAGAAGGGACGAGATCCGCTGCTGCTGGTCTGGAGGTGATCCAGATGAGAGACGAGGGAAGCAGATTCCCCACAATGAGGTTCGGCAGCAGCTCGTCCACTGAGGCTGATTCAGATATATTACACAGTTTCCCTTCACTCTTAAAGTTCAGAGACAGGCGACACTCATCCAGACCATCAAAGATGAACAACACTTTATATTCACCCCTGGATATTTCCATGTCTTTTGTTTCCGGGAAAAAGGCACGAAGAAGATCTAAAAGACTGAGTCTTTTGCCCTTCTTCAAGTTGAGCTCTCTGAAAGGAAGTGGAAATATGAGCTGGACGTCCTGATTCTCTTTCCCTTCAGCCCAGTCCACGATGAACTTCTGCACAGAGACTGTTTTTCCAATGCCAGCGACTCCCTTCGTCAGCACTGTTCTGATGGGTTTGTCTTGTCCAGGTAAAGGTCTAAAGATGTCACTGCATTTGATCGGTGTGTCCTCTGTTGCTGCACTCCTAGACTGTGTCTCGATCTGTCTCACCTCATGCTCCTTATTGATCTCTCCACTTCCACTCTCTGTGATGTAGAGCTCTGTGTAGATCTCATTCAGAATCAGGAGTGTTGGGTTTCCCTGCTTTGCTGTTCCTTCACACACACACTGAAACTTCTTCAGCAGATCTGATTTAAATGTTCTTTGGATCAGTTGAGAATCATGACTGAAAGAATAAATTATCAAATTTCAGCAAATTAGTAAAATTGATAGTTAAATATATTTATGTCTTGACAGAAATGTTGTACCTCAGATTAGATGTCATGTGTATTCCGGTAAATGTTCCTCGGGTGTCCATAGACTGTTCACTAATTATGGACAAACATGGAGAGAACAGAGACAATACAACAGAGTCGAGAATGCAGAGACAATAATTCATATAGTATTCATATTGAGCCAGATAGAGGGGTGCCAATGAGTGCCTCAACGCACCTGTTAACACCTGTTTGCTGCTGAATATTAGTATAAAAAATACATAATTTAAAAAATATTATTAGAAAGACATTGATCAAAGACATTTAAGTTGTGTGTTTAAGTTGTAAGGGGGAATTAATAAAATGCTCTGAAATTGCCCTGTCTGTATTTAATGTTTTAATAATTTAAGTGAAGTGTTTGTATGTTATCTGTGTGAAGACGAGAACGTCCTGATACTGATAACAGTGACAACAGACACTCAGCATGAGTTCAAAAACACCACATTCCAGCACCAGAATGAAGTTAACATGAACTAATTAAATGAATGCTCTTGTTAGTCAACTTGACATGTTTGTATTAGGTACATCCGTGCTGCAAGATGTTTAAAAAAGTGGTGTGGACAATATCGAGTAGTTAGTTTAACAATGGGACCCAGAAGAAACTGGCATGTGTATTTTTTCAAAGTCTGCATGTCTGTAACTCAAGAAGTTTTAAAGATATCAGTTTTTCTGCAAAATTTTCTATTGATATCTTAATTTTTGAGGGCCTATGTAGTTCAATTCAATAAATGCATCTTGTGCATTTATTGAATTGAACCAAAAAATTGTCTTTTTCAAAGACTAACTTTTTTCCCAAAGTTTGCATGCATGTAACTCTAGAAAATTTATCCATCTATGACATGATATACCTCAGATCAGTTGATGTGTGTTTTCCCGCAAATCTCATTGGCTCTATCATAGACACATCACTCTTCATGGACACACAGCTGGGCTCCGGGGAGATTGATCTGTCACCCTTAAACTGACTTAAATAGAATAGAGATAATAGAAACAAGAATAAATTTGGTTAATCTATGAAAATAAATCCCACATGAGAAGGTTGTCTATTGAGACAGTATGTTGAAGAGTGATGAGACTGTCCAAGGATAATGTTATATACACTCACCTAAAGGATTATTAGTTTTTATTAGAATTTCTCGTTAATGGAATTATCTAATCAACCAATCACATGGCAGTTGCTTCAATGCATTTAATGGTTTGTGGTCCTGGTCAAGACAATCTCCTTAACTCCAAACTGACACAATAGGAAAGAAAGGTGATTTAAGCAATTTTGAGCGTGGCATGGTTGTTGGTGCCAGAGTATTTCACAATCTGCTCAGTTACTGGGATTTTCACACACAACCATTTCTAGGGTTTACAAAGAATGGTGTGGAAAGGGAAAAACATCAAGTATGGGGCAGTCCTGTGGGCGAAAATGCCTTGTTGATGCGAGAGGTCAGAGGAGAATGGGCCGACTGATTCAAGCTGATAGAAGAGCAACTTTGACTGAAATAACCACTCGTTACAACCGAGGTATGCAGCAAAGCATTTGTGAAGAAGACACAACACACACAACCGTGAGGCGGATGGGCTACAACAGCAGAAAACCCCATCGGGTACCACTCATCTCCACTACAAATAGGAAAAAGAGGCGACAATTTGCACGAGCTCACCAAAATTGGACAGTTGGAGACAGGAAAAATGTTGCCTGGTCTGATGAGTCTGGATTTCTGTTGAGACATTCAGATGGTAGAGTCTGAATTTGGCATAAACAGAATGAGAACATGGATCCATCATGCCTTGTTCCCACTGTGCAGGCTGGTGGTGGTGGTGTAATGGTGTGGGGATGTTTTCTTGGCACACTTTAGGCCCCTTAGTGCCAATTGGGCATCGTTTAAATGCCACGGCCTACCTGAGCATTGTTTCTGACCATGTCCATTCAAATTGGTTTCTTGAACATGTCAATGAGTTGACTGTACTAAAATGGCCCCCACAGTCACCAGATCTCAACCCAATAGAGCATCTTTGGGATGTGGTGGAATGGGAGCTTCGTGCCCTGGATGTGCATCCCACAAATCTCCAACAACTGCAAGATGCTATCCTATCCATATGGGCCAACATCTCTAAAGAATGCTTTCAGCACCTTGTTGAATCAATGCCACGTAGAATTAACGCAGTTCTGAAAGCGAAAGAGGGTCAAACACAGTATTAGTGTGGTGTTCCTAATAATCCTTTAGGTGAGTGTATCATCTAGCTGTCTACTGTATC
>NW_024121402.1:35109-89467 GCF_016745375.1 Pimephales promelas
TTTTGATATTTGTTAAAAATGTATCCCAACTCGTATGTTTTAAAAGCAAGAATGTTCAAATTAAAATCCATATGATTAAATGCATAACTATGAAATGGAGTGAGTTTCTTTAAAGTATATATTTCAGTTGATTTGATCAACAAAATAAAGACATGTCCAAGATTTCAATTGATGTCCCTGATTTTCATAAACTGTTATTTTGACCCTCAGCGTCATTACTCTCACCTGTGAGTGAAGTTCTTCATGTTTATGTTTGTTTTTAAATACTTCAAGAAAGTATTTCCTGGGTTCTGAAGTTAATGAGGAAGTAAAGCATCTCACCTTACTAATGTTCACTCACCTGGATTAAACTGTTGGGTCACTCGCTCCTGACATGTTCATGGTTTCTCATCAACCGTTTGCCCATAACGTCAATTCCTGTAGAGGCAACTGGAAATATTACTATTAAACACTTCAACGCTCAGTTTTTCTGAGGTAACGAATCTTATTATGTCCCGCTGTAAAATGACACACAGTAAAACTCTGAAAATACTTTGACTTCTGGAGGCAAAAGTTGCCAGACCAGTTTGAAGAGGAGAGAGAGAGAGAGAGAGAGAGAGAGAGAGAGAGAGAGAGAGAGAGAGAGAGACCTCAGAACTATAGTTCTTTGTGTCCATTATTTTGTTTGCTACTCGTATCCATACAGATGCAAAAAGGAAGAATAAATGTACAGCACTTGGAAGACTGATGGAAAAACACAAACAAAATATCTTTTATAGGCTATTTTAACTTTTAACTGTTTATTTTTCAGTTTTTAAACTTCGAATTTGCAGTCTACAGTGTTTCTCTTTGTCGCCATCTCTGTTCGTAATCTGCAACTGCAGTCATTCACGGAATTATCAACTTTACTTGAGTTGTACCTCGGCACGGCACAGCGAGTGTGTGTCTGTCAGTCGCTGCCGGTGGCGATACTGGCATTCAGGATCACAGATTATTCTTTTTGGAAGTATGACCAACATAATCATTTTCACCCTAAAATGTCTGAACAAGTAAGTGACATCCACTTTTGTTCTGGTTCTGATTAACTAAGGGGAAAAAAACATTGCAGTAAATCGCGCTGATTAAATCTAACAATAGCTTATCATATCACGTAAAACCGTACAAATTATACTTTGTTCTAAAATTGTTAATGTTACCAACATCAGCATTGCGCGACTATTTAATGCCCTTCCGATTAACTAAGCCTTCATGTAAACGCCTTAATCAATCCAATCAACTCTCCAAATGAAAGTTCGATCGGATTGAAAGATTTGTTTTTTCCTTTTCTAATCGATCGAGAGAACATGTAAACACTTGGTAGGATTGAAAAACGAAAATGCATGTGTGATGATGTAGAAATAGCACAATGACGTAGAAATAGCATAATGACGGTAATAATGACGTAAAAATAGCATATGACGTAGAATTAATGACGTAGAAATAATTATGTAGAATTTATGATGTAGCAATAGCGTAGCATAATGACGTAGAAATTGCGTAATGACAGAAATAGCGTAATGACGTAGTCTTTCGCATGCGCCGGTTGCAAGTCTCTTATTTTCTGTATCCACTCCGAAGTCTTTTGCATTTTCCAGCGGACAAGTCTCCAATTGGTGATTCTCGCTTGAACCTTTCTGAATCCGCCATCAAATTGATACATTTAATTACACCTATTCACTCCCATAATAAAGCTTGGAAGAGCCAGGACTTTTTTTTTTTGTATTTGTATAAAAGAAGAAAGTCATACACATCCATAGGATCTACCTTAAAAGTAATCATGGGCTACTTTTAATTTTTGTGTGAATATCCCTTTAAGAGTTCTTAACATTTCCTGTAATCCTTTTTGCACAACATTTAATTTAGTCCCTTGGTCTGTTCTTATAGTTGTAACTGATGTGAAACCTTACTTTTCCAATCACTAAATTTACAGTTATTATGAATAGGTTTAGCATTGGTAATGATGAGGGTTTCTGCCAGAAAATGCACATATAATCACATCATTTCTTAATTTTACTGCTGTTTATTTGATCAGAACCACAGAAGAGATTTACATTTATATTTTCTCTTGAAAACAGCTTATACGATGCTCCTCAGGAAAAATATTTGTGTAAATGTAATGCCAGACACAATGTCCATTTATATCACGAATCCTGCTTTTCTAATGATATTTAAAGCTTTTGTTGCATTAAGAAGAAACTGTTTGCTGTTCTTTTTGAATAGGGACATTGGCTCATTCACTGTACACATGTAAAAACTGCAGTTACTCTAACACGAGCATGCATGTTGTTCATTGATATTGAATTAATAAACATTGCATTAAAGACGGTGGCAGTAGTTTTGACTGAAACGCACAAACCTCAATGATCGCCACTACCATTAAAGACTGTTTAAGTTTCAGTGACATGATGATGTCAGAGACACAGTTATCGATTATAATTTGTTTCCCGACAGCAATGCTTAATTTACTGGCAAAGCAAACCTCAGATTGTAAAACAAAGCAGAAATGTGTCATTAAGCTGCTTTTTGATTCATAGCTTCTTGTTTCGCTGCTTTCCATCCTTTCTGCTGTCCACGATGGTAAATGACTCTTCCTGCGACTACTGTAGCCAGAAAAAACACAAACACAGCCAGGCCAACACCAACGAACATCAACACAGGCTCCGTCACCGTCACCTCGTCTACAGACACAGAAGAGTTACGCACATTTATAGCTATATATACTGACTGAATTAACTCCAGCAGAGCAGTTAAAACATGAACAATCAAACCAACATGTTACCTGGGACGCCATCTTCTTCTTTAGGCTCTTCTGTTACAAATATACCTGTACATATATGATCAGTTTATCATACAAACACAGAAAACATTACAACAATAAACAAATAAACAGTTTTAGTTGTTAGCTGTATATGTGAGTGTGCATTAAGATGAGATTCTGTAATTTTTGTCCTTCATGCGATAGAAATTATGCATAATAATTAAAAGGAGTCCAAGAAACATGACTTCTCAACAACAACAAAATATGTATTCTAAATATGAGCACTAAAAAATATATATATATTTAAATCAGGTTTATTATCAGCTGCTTTGATACAATCTGTATTGTGAAAAGCGCTATATAAATAAATGTGACTTGACTTGACTTGACTTATTTTATTCCACAATCACTTTGGAAACTCAGTTAAATCCATATCTCTTAAAACTAAACCTACGTTCAGATCATCTTTGAGTGACGCATCTTACCCCCAACACTGATAAGTTTGTTAAGACAATGGAAAAACCGAAATCTATACCTTCAATGTCCAGTCTGATGGGTTTGTCGAAGTGCATCTCTGGAGCGTCAGACTTTACTCCACAGAAATAAAGTCCTGAATCTGATTCTGTTACTCCAGTAATAGTTAAAGAGACTCTGGTGACCCAACTGTCTGCTGTTATTTTCACACGATTGCTGTTTAGATTGTAGTTGATCAGGAGTTTTCTCTCGTTTTTGTCCTTCTCTGCTGAACTCAACAGAACGAGTTCTTCAGATCTGAGAAGATACCAGGCGACTTCATATCTGTTCCTCATGCTGCAGTTCAGAGTGATGTTTTCTCCCATCCGAACTCTCAGAACAGAAGATCCTCCTGCTGACAAATCTGGAGAAACGTTTATAATAAACACTCATCCTTCTAGACTGTTGATATCTATTGTATTTGAGGTTGATATGTTAATTTCATGAATGTTTGAGATAGAATATATTTACCACTGGATGTGATTTGCATAATCCAACAAGAAAATACACAGAAGAAAATGACTGTCTCCATGGTGTCTGTTGTCCTTCACGGTGTCGATCAAACTAAAGTTTCAGCTTGATGCAGAGTCACTGAAACCACAAAGAGTGTCCACTTCCTTCCAGAGAAATATTAAGCATTTAATAATAGTTGCAACCCCTCATTGAGGTCAACTCAACAGATTAGAATGATCTTTTAAAACAGGGAGCTGTTTTAAAATATCTGTTAAAACAGAGACAAAAGATTGCTGTCAAGTGGTTATTACTTGACAGCAAGTCATACTTATTACAGCAAGTATTACTTATTACTAAACATATTTAGATATATATCGAAATCGTCTTCCATTGCAATTTCCCGTATATCTAAATATGTTTAGTGAGAGGTAAAACTTCCGAAATCTCCGTGTAAACATTGCGTGGCGTAGACGCGCGAGAGATCACTTCCGGCGTAACGTTGGAGACGGTTCAGTTCGGTTCAGTTGGACATCTGATTCAGATCAATTCGACGGCTGTTAACAAGAGTTAAAACATTATAAATACTGTTCGTTTTCTCACACAAACCGCTTGTTTCGTGTCTTTGGCCATCAATGTTACATTTACGAGTCATTAAATCATGTTTAATTTGGACTTCTCTGTGCATGTTCTTTGAGGAGGAGACCATATTATAGGACTGACAGACAACACCGTTTTGACCGAAAATGTCAAAATTGAAAATACTGTGGAAACAAAGACACCTACATCTTAGATGCCCTTGAGGTAAGATAAAACATATCAAAATTTAATTTCAAAGTGAACTATCCCTAAGCCTTTAAAGCAGACCAACCCGCTTGGACCAGACGAGGGCGCTGTTTTTCACGGGTATATACACACACACACACACACACACACACACATTACACACTACTTTATTTGCCCTTCTAGAGTCAGCAATCAGCATAGCATTTGCTATCTCCCTTGCCTCCGATTTTGTGGTTTTAGAAGCAACAAGATAATACAGTCAGTCAAGAAATCATTACTCTGCATTGCTTGACAATGAAGTGAAACCTTCTCTCTGAAAGAGAGAGAACAGATCTCTGAATTTACAATTATGTGAAGAGGTTTAGCTTTGCTAATGATGACGCACATTAATGCACATATAATCACATAATTTCTTGGGTTTATGTTTTCATTTGTTCAGATCTCCCAACAACACACTTTTCATTGAATTTATCTGACGTTTTTATTAAATCAAGCTTTATGTGCCACAAAAGAGATATACATTTATATTTTCACTATGAAAACAGCTTATAAGTACATATGTAACACTAGAAGAATATAAAATGTGTAAAGATATGGCCAATCCTGATGGTCTGATAGTCTGATGATATTAAAGCTTTTGTTTGCATTAAGAAGAAACTGTTTGCTTTGAAAAACACTAAAGACAGCACTGAACATTTCCTGAATCACACAAACCTGAATAATCACCACACATTAAACCCTGTGCAAGTTTCACTGGTGCTAAATAAAAGTGACCTTTACCACAACATCTCAGCTTCGGTTTTCTCAAACTGAAATCTGATAAACAGGAAAAGCATTTGAGCCAAAATTGTCTGTTACCATTTGTTTCCCTACAGAAATGCTTATTTTACTGGCAGTGCAAAGCTCAAAATTGTCAAATAAAGCACATAAATGTGTCATTTAGCTGATTTGTGGCTCATCATAGATGCACGTTTCGCTGCTTTCCATCCTTTCTGCTGTCCACGATGGTAAATGATTCCTCCTGCGAGGATTGTAGCCAGAAAAAACACAAACACAGCCAGTCCAACACCAGCGAACATCAACACACGCTCCGTCACCGTCACCTCGTCTACAGACACAGAAGAGTTACGCACATTTATACAACATTTAGTGCCAGATCTCCACAGAAGAGCCATTGCAACAAATAGAAAATCTATTAAATAAACAAGAAACACATTACCTGTGATTTCAACTTCTGTTCTCACGTCTTCTATTATAAAAAGACCTGTGAATATATGATATGTTTATCGATAAATATATGAACACACACAAAAACCTGCTTCTGTAATTTCAACTAGTTTTTATGGCAATTTTTTTAAATGCCTCAATGAACTGTAAACTGTGGGTTGGTGCTAAGTGTATATCTGCACAAACCACTAAAACAAAAATCATGTTCAGATCTCATCTTGAGTGGCTCATCTTACCCCCAACACTGATAAGTTTGTGAAGATATGATGAGGAAAAACTGAAATCTGGTACCTTCAATGTCCAGTCTGATGGGTTTGTCGAAGAACATCTCTGGAGCGTCAGACTTTACTCCACAGAAATAAAGTCCTGAATCTGATTCTGTTACTCCAGTAATAGTTAAAGAGACTCCGGTGACCCAATTATCTGCTGTCATTTTCACATGATTGCTGTTTAGATTGTAGTTGGTCAGAAGTTTTCTCCCACTTTTGTCCTTCTCTGCAGAACTCAACAGCACGAGTTCATCAGATCTGAGAAGATACCAGGCGACTTCATATCTGTCCCTCATGCTGCAGTTCAGAGTGATGTTTTCTCCCATCCGAACCCTCACAACAGAAGATCCTCCTAATGACAAATCTGGAGAAACATTTAAAAATCACATCCTTTTAGACTGTTGATATCTATTGTATTTGAGGTTGATATTTTAATTTCATGAATGTTTGAGATAGAATATATTTACCACTGGATGTGATTCGCATAATCCAACAAGAAAATACACAGAAGAAAATGACTGTCTCCATTGTGTCTGCTGTTCATAAAGGTGTTGATCAAACTATAGGTTTCAGATCAATGCAGAGACACTTAAACCACACTTTCCACTTCCGACAGAGACATAAAGCATTGAATAATAGTCTCTATCAGTTTAAGTCTTGCATCTTTCATATTTATTTTGTACTTTTGACTTTTCATAATGATTGCTAATGTTGTTTTCATTGCAACCTGTATCTTATAGCATCTCAAAGTTGTGTTATATCTGGTTTACTTTAGCTTGCAAACACAGTTGCTGAGCAAATCTTGGTTATAAGTGTGTGTAGAGTCCATGATGATAAATATTACAAGTTAAGCTCTATTCTGGGAGATTAATTATTTTACATGAAATATTACATAAAAAGTTCTTTACAAAAATGTACAAACACAAATCAGTTGACATGTCATATGCATTACTGTGCTTGTGTTTTCTGAAGAACTGCAGGAGGAAGTTATGTTTCTGAGGTAATGCAAGACAGGAAGCTTACGCTGCAATTCTGAAAAGGTGAAAAACATCAGTGATGACAGGAAAGACGCTCAAATCTTTTTAGGCAGGCAGGTTATTTATTGTTACACATTTTGATAGAGAGAAACAATATACTTTGTCAAATGATCATATCAACAGTTCTCTCTTATACCCTGAGCAAAGCAATACTGAGCAACAGAAAACAGCCGAATGAAACAAATCAACCATAAACTTTTTTTTTTTTTTTTTTTTATTGCAGGTTAACAAAACAGTAACACTCAGTTACTGAGTGATTCAGTGAGACACATCTACAATACAGAAGTAGGAAAGGGGAAACAAAAAACAAAAAAAAAACCAACAGAGAACAGAAAAACTCACAACAGCCCCACACAGTTATCGACAAAGTGGTATATGTAGGCACACGAGATCCTTTCTGTGATGCAATTCGGTAGTATCTGAATAGTTGTAGAGGATATGATAGAGACTTTGACAAACACAAAGAAATATATACATATATATATATATATATATATATATATAAATGTATCTGTATTAGTGTTAGTGGTGGCAGTATCAATGATAGTATTTATAATGATAATATTCATGACAATAATAGTAATATAGGCTATAGCAATCTACAACAGTAGTGACAATAGCAATATGACAATAATAATACATTTAATTTTATTTTTATTGCACATCTGCTCTAAACTCTGGGTCAGAGGGCTGACCCAGAACTGCCAGTGAGTGCAACCAACAGGCCCCCCAGACACAGATGTTTCCCCTCGATTCAATAACACGATTCCCCTCCACCACCTTCAGTGACACCCAACCCCCATCGTTATACTTCTGGGCTACATTGAGTTTTTCCACCGGGGGACCACAACAGGCACCTCCAAACCAAGCTCCCCTAGTCTGTTTGTGACCTGACACAGCCAAGTGTAATTGGTGGTTGGTCCACCCCCCCCCCCCCCTTTTTTTTTTTTTTTTTTTTTTTTTTTTTTGTCCCATGGTTTGGATCGAGGCGTACACTGGTTAGCTCCCTAGCCAGAGACACCACATCCAACCCTGGTATCACTTAAAAAGAATTATTTTACTTGATGGGAGGGGTTTGGCTAGAGGTAGTGAAGGGGAAGGGCCATTTAGTCCAATTACTAACAGGGCGTGCTAGCCGCGCCCACCAACAGCACCCGGGCCAGACGCCCGACCCAGTTAAAAAATAAAATAAAAAATAAATAAAAAATAAATAAAATTACATAAAAATAAATAATAATAGTAAGTAGAAAATAATGTTACTAATATTTATACGTAGTATTTTCTGACTGGTTACTTATAGAGAGAAAAGAAATGGGGGGCTCATAATTCTATAATAATAATAATAATAATGATAATAATATATTTCATCTTCCATACTACCACCACCCTATAAAGATATATAGCAAATAGTGATAAAATGCAGATTATAAAAGTATACAGCTTATCAAATATTATACATATACACATATACAAACATTTATATACACGTACACATACATACAAATACATCCATATATACACACACATTCATACCTATATATAAGGGGCATCTATTATAGTGCTGTACAGTAATACACAGATAATATTTTATTATTAATTTGTAAACATGTGATTGGGGAAGTGCGTTGGTCCGGTCCCAGGCTACTGATGTATATGAAGATGAGTTAGGAATGGGTTCCAGATATCAAGAAATTTAGAAATAATGTTCTTGTTAGTATATGTTATTTTTTCAAATGTGATGTATTCTATTAGAAGGTTGGTCCAGTGATTGATGTGTATTTGGTTTTTGGACTTCCAATTTTGCAAAATTACTTTCTTGGCGATAGTTAGAGAAATTAGGAGTGGGTTTTTGTAATTGATTGGGAGATTATCAACTTCAATGCAGTTGTTCAGTAAGCAGAGTGATGGAGAAAGAGGGATTTCACAACCCATGATAACGGATAGTTTTGTGGTCACTGATATCCAGAATGAGTGAACTGACTGACAGGTCCATAAGGCATGAAAATAATCATCTGTGCTCCCCAGTGTGCACTGTGAACAAACGTCTGTGTCCCTCAGGCCCATTAAAAACATCTTCTTTTCGGTGATATGAATCCTGTGAATAATCTTGAACTGTATAAGCTGGAGGTTAGCATTATTAGTCATTGAAAATGTGTTGTTACAGATTTCTTTCCAGAGGTCGGTGTTGGGGGAGAAGGTTAAATCTTTTTCCCATTTGTTTTTGGGTATTATAATTGTTTGTATCATTGTTCAGTAAACATTTATGTAGTTTTGATATTAGTTTGCTGGTGTTAGTGATTTTCATTATATCTTCCATTAACTGAGGGGGATGGAGTGGGTTATTAATTATGTTAATCTTGGATTTTATTATGGATTTAATTTGTTGATATTGTAAAAACTGTTCTCCCCCAAGACCATACCTCTGGACTAATGTTTTAAACGATATGAATTGGTTGTTTTCAAATAAGTGATGGAGATGAGTGATTCCCTTTTGTCGCCAAGATGGAAAATGTATTGGTTTATTGCATAATTGAAAATCAGGGTTGAACCAGATGGGGGTGTGTCTACATGATGTTAGTGGGGATTTGTTAATTTTGTTTACTTGCCACCAGGCTGTCAGAGTTGATGCAATGGTAATGTTATTAAAATATGGCATTTTCTGAATTGATTTTGGTAGAAAGACAAGGTCTGAAATTGAGGTATCTTTACAATGGTTTTGTTCTAGTTCTATCCATGAATTATTATATTTAGTTTTATGAATCAACCATAAACTTAAAACTATCCCAACAATTCTCAAGATGATGGATTGATTCTGACAGAAATGAGGAAAACATGTTCAATTCACAAAGTTTTAAAGGGATTACCGTATAGCTGTCTCACCAAATTCACTCAGCTCCACAATAATCAACATTTCACAGATCACATACTGCAATATCCCTTCAAAGCAAAACAGTGTAAAAACCACAATATCTGTCCAGATGAGACATGATTGCTCACAGCTGGAGATGATTAAATACTTCACATGTTCACAGTGAGTTCATGAAAAAGCCATTACAATAGGAGTGTAAACGTCATGAAACTCTCTTGGCTCCTGAGCACCACATCTGGCTATAATGTTTAGAGCAGCTAAAGTTTATTTTTATACCTGAGAATTAGTTTTTTCCTGAGTATGAAAATATACAATATTTCAGTTCATATAAAAATAGTCGGTAAGAACCAACAAAATATTAACAGTCAAATTATGATCAAAAGTGGTTTCCAACACATGTTAATTTTTTCAAAAACATCTAAACATCCCCTAGTGGCCAGTCAAGGGAATAATAATTGGAGAGAAAGCTTGGCAGGAATACAGACCCAACACACTCTTCCTCATCTTTACACTTTTTAAACACAATTATTCAACGAAAACATACTAAATATTTCATTCAAGATCTTCACTGTTAGGCACATATGATATCTCGATATTTTCTGGGATTTTGTTGATGACGATAATTTTCGTGAGTTTTAGTGCTGGTCTTGTGTCTTGTCTTGACTGGATTAGGCCTGACTGACTCGGCTTTTATTTATTCATATATCAAGCTGGTATTTTCTCGCTTAAATTGATATCCAGGGGACATTTTTCTAAACTATGCATGTATCATCTTTTATGACAAATTCTTTCATTTAATCAATCATTTCAGTTAGAATAATAAGACACAGTCGCAATCAGTATCTATAAAACCCATCTTTGGCACAGAAGCTGCATCTGAAGAGTCATTTAGATTTACACTGGTATTTACACGGTTTAATGTTGTTAAATCGATCAAAATATTAATTTATCAATGAAACGTCCCTACAGAGCTGCCAAAATAACCGATCGTATTTATTTTTTAAATACGTTTTATTATTATTTTTATATTATATTTTATTATTATTATTATTATTTTAGACCTTGAACCGTTTGGACCCCATTGAAGTCCATTATATGGAGAAAAATCCTGGAATGTTTTCATCAAAAACCTTAATTTCTTTTCGACATGGACATCTTGGATGACATGGGGGTGAGTAAATTATCAGCAAAAGTTTTTTTTAAAGTGAACTACTCCTTTAACACTCTCAATAATCAAGCGTTTGGATTTTCCGAGCACAATAGAGTATCACAGTCCCGCCCACAGCCGGTGCCAGAAGTAAAAATTCAATACAATTTCTCCATTGACATTTGAGATATAGACGAATCCGGCGAAACTACCGGAAGTAAGCGGGCGCCATTACTGAGCTGTTGCTGGGTAGCGTTGCGCCATTGCCTTCTATTGTTTTAGTTGCAACTTGCGTCCACTGGAATAAAAAGCTCGCGATTTACGACTGTCACTAACGTTACAACGTTAGCCCTTGTATAATGTCGAGTGGGTAAACAGTTTCTGTTATAAATTGTTTCAATGGTGGCAGTAAAATTTCAATTTTGAAGAGAAAACATTGTGAATACCCCGGGTCGACTGCCCCTGTCTGGTGCCGTACGGTTTACACAGATTTCCTGGGCGAGTTCAAGACGCGGACATTCGCGTAACTTAACAATTATTTAATGACATAAGTAAAAAAATATAACAAATGTGTGATAGTGATCAGCAAAATCTCCTCTCTTGCTATTTTTTTCTATTCAATTTACATGCTATGGTCATTAAATGGCTTTCCTGAGCTAAATGTAACTTTATGTGACATAATTGTTCTCCTGCTGTTATATTGACCTCTTTCCATGGTTTAAAAACAGTAGTTGGTCGATATTGTGTATACTTTCTAGCTGTAACGTTACTTTACCCATGCCTGTTGCAATGTAAAAATTAGATAAATAATGGACACAAATGAAAAACATGAAATTGTTTATTTGATTTCATTTATTTATTTATTTATTGTTGCCAAATGGGCCGATCTTTTTTTAGTTTCCTCGGTAGCAAACGTTAGCCTAGCTAGCTTGCCAAGCTATTTTCATAAATAATCTGTAAGATCGTTTGTACCTTCATCTGTGACTGGAGGCCAATGTCTAACATCATCAACCCAACAAGTCTGCCTGGCTGTAGCTGTCATCAAGGGTGCGTTATCACCTTATCTCCGAGGTTTGTTTACATACCGGTGCATATGTCTATGCCGGTGTAACAGCTCAGTAATGGCGTCGCCACAAGATGGCAGCCTACACAAGAACGCTCGTCGGATTCGTCTATAAGCCATAAAAACGTAACCATGCCTTTTATTCGCGATGTATTGGATAAGTACTTCATTACCCACAATCCTGAACAATCCAACAGTGATGCATCTGATTGGTGGAAGTCGTGTCACGTGTCTGAAACCCCGCGAAGGTACGTGAAGACCGCGTAATGACGTAGGGCTAAGTTCATTGGTCGCACTTCTGAGACGCCCGCGCGCCATTGGCTGTGCAGTTGCCACAGCTTAGCTAATGAGCGAGCCAGATACTCAATGTTTTTGCATGTTGAGCTGCAAATGCGTTTGCTTCAGTAAATCGAGGAAAATGAGTTTCCCTGCACATTCACAATATAAAATTCACTGGAGGAAAAAGTTCACGTGCCCGTCGTCAGATTTGGAAGTCGCTCAAAGGCTCTTTCACGGTGGCTTTCAGACGACTTCAGTGAGGCGCGGTGGTTTATGGGAGAAGTAGTTCCTTTGCTCGGAAATGAAAATATGTACACAGGCTTGTACCCAGGGCCGGCTCTAGGTTATTTGGTGCCCAAGGCGAGAGTGCCCTTAACCCCCCCCATGTATAAAAAAAATATTAATAAAAAAAAACACAAAAAAATATTTTCTTCATGTGTCCAAAAAAAAAAAAAAAAAAAAAAAAAAATCCACCATAAATCTGACAATTTTTACACAGATATGAAGGCCTAGTACTAGAGCATAAATGCAATTTATCATTAAAAAAATTCATATGCAAGCTAATGTAGTTGAGGAATTTTGTGGTATATGGATACAAAAGCATTAATTAGTAGATGATAAGTAAACAAAATATATATATATATACATATATATATATATATATATCATTTGTATGATTAAAAATTTCTATTTTTTGTACAATTACTAAATCAATTGTTGGGGTCGTATAGACCCCGAAGCCCAGAAGTGTAAACAGGAAACGAAGACCATTTGAAGGTTAATATAACGCCGACGAACTAGAGCTGATGAAAGCCGACTGTGTGTTGTCGCCTCTCGTCCTCTCTCGTCGGGGTAAAAAGCTGCACTTGAACCATGACTTGAACACACCGAGAGAACTACAGGCGACTGTCAGCTATAATGTGCATTCTGCGCCTGTGTGCAATGAGCCAACTGTCTATTTCTGCAGATATATTACTCTATATTCGTCATTCAAAAAGGAAAACCGACGCTGTCGGTCGGCTGCAGATACACATAACGTAAACAAAGCAGCGCGTGCCAACCATTTTGAATATATGCGGGCATCATCCCCTTGTCAACATGTCGAATCGGGCGAAACAAAACCGACGATAACTATTTTGAGCCGAAGGCACGGAACCGTGCGTATCACACCGAGGAAACTAAAGCGCTAAAACCAGCTGTCGGATGTTTTCGCGCCACTCCCGGTTGCTGAGCAACGCGCGTGAGTTTGACAGCTGCCTGTCGGAGTCACTCAGTCGTTTTTTTAGGATTGTATAATCTTGTAAAAGAAATGGACAAATACAAGCAGTGTGTGGACAATGCACAGTAAAAGTGTACAGCGTGTGCGCAGCTTTCATAATACGACATTTAATTAACTTTTTTTTTTCAATTCTGCAATTTGCGCCCCGTCCAGCAGATGGCGCCCCAGGCGGCCGCCTGTGTCGCCTGTCGGCAAAGCCGGCCCTGCTTGTACCCTCGACTTTTTTTGGATTTTCTCTTCGTTTTTTCACTCGAAATGATGTGTTGTATGCTTATGAGTTCAGCTGTAGCTGATTATCCTCAGACATGCTCTAATACTTTTTAGATATGGATTTTACAAAATGTCAATGGGAGAAATGAATGGGAAATTTACTTCCGGCACCAGCGCTCTCTCGGGCTGTGGGCGGGACTGTGATGCTCTATAATGTCATAATGCTCATGCTCCGCCCACGACCATATTAGTTTATAGATTATTATAGTCCCTCAAGAGAGATTATTATAGGTTTGGTTCCTCTGCATTCTGTTCCGACGGCCGTGAGTAAATTCCATTCAGACACTGGGGTTTCTTGATTAAAACAGAGACAATCACACCCACCAGAACCAGCAGAATCAAAGGCAGTCCAACACTACAGAACCAATACACTGCAGATGGAAGAAGTAAGGTGGGAAGAGAACTTTTAAAATGCTTATTTAATCTCACTGCTTAAAGATTTTGTAAAGCTCTCAATTCCTCCTGTTGTACTTACCATGTTCAGAGTCATCCTTGCGTTCTCCTGATGATCCTGGGTCTGTAGATTCTGTAGAGGAGATAGAAAGGTTAAGACCCCGATATACTTCAAGCGAAAACAAGGAACAAACTGATGTGACGTTATTTCGAGCAAAATCGAGTTCGAAACAGCTCGTCAAAGGGAACTTTACAGAAAATTTTGCTTCAGCTGGTTAACACCATTGTCCTACCATTGGAGCGTGGTGATTACATAATAGGTGTGCTATTATTATGCTTTATTAAAGGGTTAATTCGCCTAAAATTGAAAAATTTGTGAGTAATTACTCCCTCTTATGTTGTTCAACCCCGTAAGACTTTCGTTCATCTTCAGAACACACATTTTTTTAATTAAATCTGAGAGCTGGATCACTCCTCCACAGGCTTCTATGGGATTGATTCTTGTCGGCCCAGAAAGTTAATAAAGACATTGTTAAAACAGTCCGAGTGACTACAGCGGCTCAACCTTAAGATTATCAAGTGACGAGAATACTATCTGTGCGCAAAGAAAACTAAAATAATGACTTTATTTAACTATTCATTTCCTTCTCTGTGGGCCTCGAGTGAGTCGGCAAGAATCGATCCCGTAGAAGCCTATGGAGGAGTGATCCAGCTCTCAGATTTAATCTGAACTATCTTAAAGGGTTAGTTGACCCAAAAATTCTGTCAGTATTTACTCACCCTCATGTTGTTCCAACCCCCGTAAGACCTTCGTTCATCTTCGGAACACAAATTAAGATATTTAAGATATTAAGATCGCTCCTGCATACAGTCCACAGGCTTCTTGAGGGAATGACTCTTGCTGGCATCGAAAAGTCATTAAAGACATCGTTAAAATAGTCCAAGTGACTACAGGGGCTCAATCTTAACTTTATCAAACGACGAGAACACTTTTTGTGCGCAAAAACAAACAAAAATAACGACTTTATTTCAACTATTCACTTCCTTCTCCATGGGCCTGTAGTCAGTTAACGTAGTGTGATTGCGTAAAGCTACGTCACACGTAGGCTCACTATTGGCCGACGCCGGTCATGTGTGTGTGATGCGTGTGACGTACAATAACAGAAGCTTACGCTTTTAAACTAGTAACCTGACTCGAGGCAGAGGGAGAAATAAACCAATAGTTGAAATAAAGTCGTTATTTTTGTTGTTTTTTTGCGCACAAAAGTGTTCTCGTCGTTTGATAAAGTTAAGATTGAGCCCCTGTAGTCACTTGGACTATTTTAACGATGTCTTTAATTACTTTTCGAGGACAGCAAGAGTCATTCCCTCAAGAAGCCTATGGACTAGTATGCAGGAGTGATCTTAATATCTTAAATATCTTAATTTGTGTTAGAACGCTCACCACACACCAGCTTACTGGTGGAGAGGAGACAGTGATGAAGCCAATTGGTGTATATGGGGATGATTAGGAGGCCATGATGGACAGAGGCTACTGGGCAAATTTGGCCAGGATGCCGGGGTTACACCCCTGCTCTTACGAAAGACATCCTGGGATTTTTTATGACCACAGAGAGTCAGGACCTCGGTTTAACGTCTCTTCCGAAGGACGATGCTCTTTTTTGACAGCATTGTGTCCCCATCACTTTGCTGGGGCGTTAGGACCCACACAGACCACAGGGTGAGCACCCCCTGCTGGCCACACTAACACCTCTACCAGCAGCAACCTGGCTTTCTCAGAAGGTCTCCCATCCAGGTACTAACCAGGCTCAGCCCTGCTTAGCTTTAATGGGCAACCAGTCTTGGGCTACAGGGTGATATGGCTGCTGGTTATTGGCCTTTGCAAGCAAACAGACGAATGAACTGGAATGAACTGGATTAGGTCTGGATGTGGTGTGATGATGTAATATGCAGGGGAATTTCCATCATCAACCAGAGTCATTTATTGATACCACAGAGAAACAATCGACTACAACAACTCAACCTTGAACTGAAGATCAAACATTGTTATCATTTATAAACAAATATGATACTGACCGCTATATTTGATGAAGCTGAACAGCAGCAGCAGACTGAACCATCTGAACCTGATGACAAAACAGAAGAGCTGGTTTAAATCTATATATTAAACATAAATGTAATAAATCACAAACACATTCATCCAGGGACAAAACACTTTCATGAGTGGTAAAATATTACTAAACATTGACTTTTATTTTGTCTGAATATTTAACATGCATCTTACATGATAAAAATGACTAGCCTAAGAAACATCAAACTGTAACATGGATCTCTGCTTTAATAAATGATTCCTGTGTAAAATTTAAAATGATCAGTCAAACTCAAAACACAAACGCTTTAGAAACTCAGTGATAATCAAATAATTATATGAATACGCTAACCAACGCCTATTCAGTTGTACGAATTTTTACGAGTGATTAAAATGTGGCTAATTCGTAAGAATTACCCCGCAAGGCTAATAACAACCAGTATCATAGTAGAAACCCTGCTGACTCATGTCCGCATCAATAGCGCGATTAATTTACACAACTAAGTTCATAACAAAAGCACACAGACTGGATATTTTAAAACATGAAACTTACATGATAAATCTGCTTGAGTCTTTTGATCAGGCGTCATAAATGTTCGCAAAAGTAGCGAGCGGTGACAAGGAAAAAGATGAATGAAAACAAATCTGATGGTATCTCTCTAACACCTGTTGCGGGTCACGTGACTTACAGTAAACAACACAGTGAAAACACATACCAGCAGAAAAGGCATTCCCTCATCCAGTGACGACGACGCGGATTGAACTGGGATCCCTTGGGAGGAACGTGCCCAAATAAGGCAAAGAACAGTTTCGGTTTCATCACAGCCTTAAAGGGATACTCCACTTTTTTTGGAAATAGGCTTATTCTGAGCGACTGAAACTTGTTTTAAACAAGATAATGGATCATTTCAGATCACAACAGTTAGCAGCAGATTCCAGCTTATGCTGCTTTATGAATCTGTCGTTGTGTGATACAGTTTCATTTTTATTTTTTACGTAAATGCAACAGAAGTAACTCTCGAAACATCCTCTAGTTCACCATATTATAATATATGTATATATATAAACACAAAAATGCCCATATGCAAGAAAATGCATCCAACAAAAGTACTACTTACAAATGTTGTTTAATTTTTATAGTTAAATTTAATACATACAGTTGTCAAAAATCTCAACACAATGAAATCAATTTTTTGGAATACACTTGACTTTTGACCCGATTTACAGTCTGGATGAGAGGACGGCACACTGTAAAAAAAAAAATAGAAAAAAAAAATAGAATCAACTGCAAAATGTCTGAACTTTGACCTTAAGTTGACCTTACTTAAGTCTAAATTTTGTCCCAACTTTCCAATGGAGTTAAATGTACAAATAATTTTAAGTTTAGCAATTTTGTGCCATTTCCCAGCATGCATTGCAGCATGAAAAAAAAAAAGATTATTGGTTTGCATTTACATGGACATGCAGATGAAAGCACTAGCTGTAGCTGTCGCACATAGTGTATTTTCTTGCTGAATATTCATCTTCTTTTGAAAGTTTTGTTTTGTTTGTTTTATTAATGTTGTATAATACTCTTTTGGGAATTGTATTTTATTTGCATGATAGTTTGGCAATAGTGACACCTACTGGAGAAAATGAGTGACATAAGACGTACTGGTCATGTGATTTGATTTTGCGTGAACACGGAAAGAAAGAAGAAACTGAGAGACATGAGGTGTCGCACACGAATTGAGAGGTGTAAAATTAAGAAGAGTTTTGATCAAAATATGTCTCCTAATGTCTCCTGAATCCTGATTAGAAGGCACACGGTATGTTTGTACATATCTTGTTTATCGTTTATGTGTATTGATTTGAAGTAATAAGCTAAATTGAATAACGTCATGGAAAAATCACTTCTTCACAAATTTGATTGTAATTTTGGTTTATTTTCAGTTTTTTCACGGTGTCCATTTGATGTTTGTGATGGTAAAATGTCCTGATTCTTGAGAAGAAGACATTAAATATAAAAGACATCGAAGGCATCAGTTGAAGCGTGATTTTTTCTGATCTGGAGAAAACATTCAGGAGCCGTTATACTAGCATTGTAACTGTTTGCAACTAAATGCTTAACAATCTGTAGTTTCAAGTTTAAAAAAAAAACATTTGTATTGGAAAAACAAAGCTTTTGAATTGCATACGAGCCATAAAAGCCTGATATATAGGCTATGATAGGCCTACTCAACAAAAAAACACATACAAGTTTGCATGTTTTTTTTAAAACACACACACACACATCAGATATTTATTGCTCATATGCGACATGCGAGGACAAATCAATGATCGCTGCGTCATAAAAATGTAGTTTAGATTGTTTTCAAGTGCAGCGTTAGACTTTTACACAGCACACAAGTTTAGCCTACTTTATTTGCCTGTCAGTTCCTTGTTCTGTCTAGTCAAATTGTTATTTGCGATGATAAAATGTAGCCTAGTCTGTGTGTGTGTGTGTGTGTGTGTGTGTGTGTGTGTGTGTGTGTGTGTTTTCATTTAAGACTTCTGAGACAATGTTGATGCACTGTAGTTAACCAGCTTTTGGTCGTGTCCGTCTCAGGTGTGTTATTCGGGTTTGTCATGTTCTGTTTAAAAAAACAAAAAAAAACAAAAAAAAAAACAATATTAGCATTACCACATGCGCTGTATGCCCGTGCTGAACCATGTTCAGCTACGTGTGTAACCGCGCCATTTTAGCTCTGTGTTCTTCTCTTTCTGAATTTCATGTGCGAAATGTAAAATGGGGGTCACTTAAGTTCTTAGTTTCTCTGTATTGGTGTGAATTGATGAGAAATCAAAACAGAGACAGTGTTTTAGCTATATTTTATTTATTTAATGCTTTATTTTGAGTTTGTTCAAGTTCTGAGCGACGTTGATGTAGGCCTACTGCTACTATTCTCCAACAAACTTTTTCCTGTGTTCGTCCCTGCAGTAAACTGCAGTCGAGTGATCGGATGTCCACACAAACAGTGACAATGTTCTTCATGCAGTAAATGCTTCTCTTACACATTTACTTTATTAAAATCATTAATATCACCGACACTTACCTTGGCATAAATATTAGCAAAACAGGAAATTTTAAAAAGCTGTTAACAACTTGAGAAACAAGGCACAGAGAGCTTTTTATGCTATTAAGAGAAATATCCAAATTGACATCCCAATCAGAATCTGACTAAAAATAATCAAAACAGTAATAGAGCCCATCGCGCTGTACGGGTGTGAAGTCTGGGGTCCACTCACAGAACAAGAGTTCACAAAATGGGACAAACACAGAGACTCTGCAGACCGAGCTGTGCAAAATCTTGCTATGTGTTCAGCGCGAAACCCCAAATAATGCCTGTAGAGCAGAATTAGGATTATACCGCCTTATAATAACCATTCAAAAAATAGCGACTGTGCCCTCAGTGCACAGAGAATCAAGTGGAGACAGAGATTCACTTTTTGACATCCTGTCCCAAATACGGGATTATCGTTTGAAAATCCTTTTATTCAGCCTCTACAATCTTATTTTTCTCCGACTCCTTCCTCCTTTACCCTCTCTCTCTCTAAGCCCCTCCTTTCGTCAATTGCGTGATACGTGAGTACGTAAATAAGAGATTAAACATTAAATAATATTATATATAAATATTTAACTATATGCATATGTAACCCATTAGTAGGATTTAACACCGGAAAAAAAGAGGAAAAATATCATCTTGAGTCTGAGCACATCATATATTCACAATTCAAAATAAAGTCTATGGAGTCCTGGGTTCGGGGTCTCACACCTTGCATTAATCAAAAAATATATATTTTAAATGTGTGTCTGCACTTTAAATGGTTGGCTATAGTAGATAACAATTAAACCAATAAATGAAATAGATTGAATTAATGAATGAAACACCAGTAGCTGGAGTAAACTTGGTTCTATGAATAGTGGAAGAACATAGTGGAAAGAGTCACGTCTCACGAGCCATATTGAGAATCTCGCGTTGATTTGTCACCTGTGACCCTGAACGATGCAAGTTGGAAGCTATATCCGCTCCGATTACGTCACAGTCGTTTTCTGCAGTCATTCTCTCAATCCGAGTGACCAGAGACTCATAGAACCAAGGTTACACCAATACCGTTGTTCTATTTCACTGTTACAGACCGCCAGAGACGACTGAACATAGTGGAAAACGAATACAACCAAGTCACAAGGTCCACTCATCTAGATACTGTCCGCTAACACAGCAGACCAGCCAAAACATATGCCTGTACAATGGTATCCACCACCCAATGAGACAGCCTTTGCTTCGACAAGCCCAAGAGCCTTCCCGCTAAACAAAGATTGAACCCAAGGCTTGTAAGGAAGCCTCAAGTAACTCTGATGTGGTTTTATCTGGTGGGTTGGTACTCAAAGCAGAATGAAGTGCTAACAGAAGATGAGCCATGGAGTTTCCCACACGACTAAAGCCTGAGACAGTATTATAAATCTTAACACTCTGGGTTGGGACAGCGAAGATTGCGTCTAAGAGCCTCATCTGGTGACACTACCAGTGAAGAAACACATGGCTCGACTGGAGGCATGTTACCAAGGCCTTTTCGTCGGCTTCAGCCATTGGCGCTAGTGTACAAGCCACACGATCAGGTCTGGGAGCCCGTTCTCATCCCAAAGCGCCATATAGGACGCTTTTGCAAAAGCGTAAATATCCAACGCACATGGCACCCTTTAACGTCAAATGAGACGCAGATATATTTGGGCAGAAGGCGCCCCCTAGTGGTCTAACCCTTACCCTACACCATACCTAAACTTAACCATAACCGAAGCGTCTCATTAGACGTTAAAGGGTGCCATGTGCGTTGGATATTTACGCTTTTGCAAAAGCGTTGCATATGGCGCTTTGGGATGAGAATGCGTTGGGTCTGGATAAAGGAGCTGACCGAAACGCAAGAGAAACAACATTTGTGAAGTCAGGACAACTTGGCATTAGGAAATCCTCCTGCTGGGAAAGTGAGCAATGCAAGAGGTTTGACTGGGCTGGTAGGGGAGGAGGTAGTCTCGCGTAGCCAGACCTTCAGACTGACGGCTGAAGGTCTGGAATTCATAGCAGCTTTCTTTGGTCAAGGCCCGCCCATAAGGCCGTTTGACCGACATGTCAAACAACCAACTACAGTTCGTTTCATTCAGCGTCACGTTTCGGGGCGTGTAAATGTCCCCACAACAACAGACCGGCGTGCAACAAGTCAGTCAGCAGCAGTTAGCGGAGGCGCTCGTTAACAACGCTCCGCGTTGATCTTCAATAATAGATAGGAGGGGACATACAACTACGTTTAGCTGATCTTGATTAATGCTCATTGTAACTCACATAGGTCACTCATATAAACACAACAGTTTTTTTTTCCGCAATCACAAATCTGCGCTTTTTTCCCGGCGGACCGAAAATAAACGCGACACTGACGCCCCCCGGAAATCCGATAAAATTCAACCAATCAGATGACGACTTCGACATTCCTGAAGTGTTTCCAGTTAAGTGTACCATATGCATCAGACGTTTAGCCAACGTTCCGTGGGCGTGACGTCTGAGGCTGAGACTAGGGAGGAGGTGGATCCAAATTCCACTTAGCGAGCGCCATCTTGAGTGTGTCCTGCAGAGAGAAAACCACTGAAGAAGGCGCATCCTGAAGGTCGCTATGGGGACGTTGGAACTGAGAATGTGAGGGTATCGCCATATAATAATCCTGTTCCTCACGGTCTAAGGAGTCAGAGGCCGCAATAGATAAAGTGTCTGGTTCTCTCCTGGAAAACACACACTCACAGTTGGGCAAGGGAGGAGCTGACGAGTTCTGACGTTCTGACGAGTAGGGGGTGCAGATAATAAGACTTTAATACCCTGAACTGCGTTCGCAAGCTCAGTGACTTGCTGGGTCAATGTACTTGACTCCGAGGAGGTTCGCATTCTCTTTGAAGGCCTTCCCACTGGCCACACACTTGCTACTTACATGCGGTGCTGCCCCAGATGATGGAGCGGAACTCCTAAACTCAGGGTCCAATTCAGCCAGTCGATGTTTTCTAATTTTCAAGGACATCAAACCACATTCAGGACATGGGTCTACTAAAGCCTCATGGAGGTGATCAATGCCTAGGCAAGTGGGACATTGAATATGCGCTTCCATGACATCCATTGGACCAAAGCAGAGGGAGCATGAAGCTGCCATAACTTCCAGACCAGTATTTGGGAAAAACCCCTGGTCAACCAATGGGGTTATATAAAAAAAAAGGTGTTACAGTTGCTACAATAAGCCTTATCAATGTATCCCTCTGGTAAACCAATGAGCATAACATAAAGTAGTCGTTTCAGACAATAAACAATTCTACACGCAGTCAGACAGAACCCTGTTGAGCCACTGAGTTCACATGAGTACTCACCTCAACACTGCTAGTAGCGATCGGTTCCAAACGAAAATCGACGGAAATCCAATTAACTATAATCCAAAATATTTCTCCCCAGACACCGCTGTAGCGGGGAGCAGTTGCTCACCAAAAACGCAGCGCACGCTCGAGCGAGATCTCTTTGTGAGAATAGGCTTGTTTGAGATGCGCCTCGCCTCGCCTGCAATGTAGTCGAGAGTAGGCAGCTGCAGTGAGGGGAGGAGTGAAAAAAGCGCAATCAAGCCGGACAGATCTAGGTTCTCGTAATGAATCAGACACCTGTGAGATCAAAGGCGGATATCGCGGGATTAACGGGATTCACGCTCGTGCACGTGTTGCTAATAAAACTGGATGTGATTTAAGTTCTATTGCTTTTATATAAAAATAAATATAATGAACAAGACACCCAAAGTACTTGTTATTTAATTACATTCCAAATATGTGTTTATCAATCTTTTTTTTTCTTTAATACAAACGTGTTTTATATAGCCTATTGTTTTAACAAAAATGAAATATAACCCATATGGCACTGTCAGAGAGTTTATTCACCCATATGTAGCCTATACACATAAAACATGATATCAGTTTTAAAATCAAACATTTTAAAAGAGAACAATTCATCTATTGTTCTTTTATTTTTATTTTTATTTATTTTACTTTTTTATTAGAATGCAAGTTACAAACATAGCCTACCTACAAGCACCACAATTCGTGAAACAAATAGGCCTATTATACAGTGACAAATAAATAAACATCAGAATAAAATTAATAATAAAATAAATAAATAAATCAAAATAAGCTTAGCTTAAATAGACAGACTTACAAACTTCATCATCTATAAAATGAGAGTTATTTTTCACTTGAACATTTTAGAGTAGGCCTATAGGCCTATTTGAGTTACTGACTATAGCATTCTTATTTTTAACCCGTTTAAGAGATCCACAATATATATCAGTTTCAATTTGAAAATAAATAAATAAAATATGGCCTTGATTTGGAGAATTTAGCTTAATGAATATGGAATTTACCTTCATCACTGTTGTTTAAACCAATGAGCATTAAGCTGTGTCGTCAGCAAGTCGTTTCCCATCATGCTTTTGATCAGCGCAGTCGGTGGAGAGCAACTGCGCGCGACTGCAGAATCCGACCCTTCCGCCTTGCGCTCGCGAGAGTTTTTTGACATACGTCGGCATGACATCAGAGCCAGGCGGACCGTTCTCGGACACATTTCTAACCGGCATGCATCTCGCGCTGATCACCGGTGATCGATTCTGCGCAGAATTTGCTCATCTCAAACAAGCCTAATGACAAAAAAAAATGACCGTGACGTGAACGGAGCGGATATAGCGTCCGACACATCATAGGTCAGGGTCACAGATTCGCGATATGGCTCGCGAGATGCGACTCCGTCCACTATGTTCATCCGTCTCTGGCGGTCTGTAACAGTGAAATAGAACAATCGGTTCACTGAACAGTAAATGTATTCCCTGAAATTTCTCTTTCCCTTCCATTCAACATGCACATGTCACTTTGCACACATAAATATTGCAGAAATGTGTTGACTTCATCCTCTTCATATCTGTTGATCCGTCGAGATTTTCTGTGCCGTTTACAGTTTAAAGTACATGGGTCGGGATCATGATCCGCTTTCCTGTACAGAAGTTTATGTTTCTTGATGACAGAAAACGTGAATAGGTCCAGAACCACCAGATCCAAAAACACAGACACACAAGCAGAACAGACAAAATCCAATACACAGCTGAAGGAGGAAGAGGACAGTTTTTTATTCTTCTTAAAACTCACTGCTTAAAGATAATAGTAGTAAATCTCTCAATGCCTCCTGTGTTACTCACTGTATTGTTCAGTGACATCAGTCCTGATATAATCCGTGTGCCGTTTTCCCTTCAAGTCTGGACTCGATTCTGTAGATGATATTGAAAGGTTAGTCACAAAGTGTAACATTAGGTCCCTGTTTTAAAGATCTAAGTGTGTGTCTGAATCCAATTTTTTGGGCGTAACGCAGAGTCTCATCTCCTGTTCCCTTAAAAGACAATTGTGCTCGCACATGCAGATTCACTATTAGCAAGAGGACAAACTGAACATGTTTCCAGAACACAAACAGGTGTCTGTGTTGTAAGAAAAATTGAAGTGGACGTCGAAGATATCAAAAATGAAGTTTATTTACAGCATAGCAGTGGCAAGGCACACGAAGCACCTTGGGTTCACCGGCGTCAGAATGAACTCCGAGCTCATCCCAGCGCAAACATTTTATACAGTCTTACATCTGTCTTCCCTCTCAGCATGTAAATGAAGCTTTCTCTTAAATGTAAATCAAGACAAACAGATTCGTCTTCTCTATCAGCGTGGAGGTGAAACTCTGTCTTTAAATGTAAATTGTATAGAGAACGAGGCAAGTGGTGCCTCCGTGTCTATGTCTTTGTTATTCTAAACTCTGTATTTAAATGTAAATCGAAGAGAACGATACAAGTGTTAGACTGATACGGTCAAATGTTTAAAGGTGATAATATCTCTCAGAAACTCCCTAATCAAGATGGTTCTTGAATACCCATGTCTTTCCCACTCTATAGGTGATAACCATGACTCTGTGATTTTGTTTAAGATTGTAAGGAATTGAGTCTATGATAAATAAGCTCTTTCAAGTGAAGGAATATTTCAATATAATCTATATTGGAGTGGAAGCTTGATCGGAGCAGACTGTAATTTCTTACAGTGTGTGTGTGTGTGTGTGTGTGTGTGTGTGTGTGTGTGTGTGTGTGAGAGAGAGGCTAAAACTCAAGCAGATCATCTACAGGACAAGCCGGATTCACCATATCTTTATGTACACAATAAAAATTGTGTCTAGTTTAAATTGTCTAGTTTGTGTGCAGCTGCGTCCCTGTGAGTGTGTAATAAGTAGAGTGTGTGTGTGTCTGTGTGTAATAAGCAGTGTAAGGACCCGTTTACAGGCTCACATTACTAACGTGCCGTGTAAATATTAAATAAAATATTAGACTTTAGTCCAGGCTTCAGTTTGTCAATGGCGCGTTTATTACAGTTCCTCAAAATAGCAACAGTCCAACAATGCTCCTGAACACACACTCTTTCTCAGACCAGCATATCATGGGTGAACAAATGGCCACAAACTGCGTCGGGCTGAAACTAGTGAAACACACTTGCATTGCTCTGTTTTATAAGCTCAAATATTTCTACATATGTGACCCTGGACCACAAAACCAGCCATAAGGGTCGTTTTTATTAAATTGAGATTTATATATCATCTGAAAGCTGAATAAATATAAGCTTTCCATTGAGGTATGTTTAGGATGTATGACAATATTTGGTCGAGATACAACTATTAGAAAATCTGGAATCTGAGGGTGCAAAAAAATCGGAACTAATCGAAAAAATTGAGAAAATCGCCTTTAAAGTTTCCATTTATGTTAGGGATTGTGCTCCATTCACTCACAAAACTACATTTTTGATATATTTATGGAAGGAAATTTACAAAATATCTTCAAGGAATAAGATATTTTATTTAATATCCTAATGATTTTTGTTATAAAAAAAAAATCTATTTTGACCCGTACAATGTATCATTGGTTATTACCACAAATATACCTGTGCGACTCCTGATGGTTTTGAGATCCAGGGTCATGTATAAGTTGTATGTGAAAAGTGTATGATTAAAATATGTGAAGACGTTGTGTAGTGGATTCCAACCTTCCTCAATCCATAGTATACTTCTTATGACATACTTACATACTTAATCAATACTTATAGCTTTTGACAGTACAGATTCAAAGCAGTCAGATAATAATAATAATAATAATAATTCTGTTGAATATTAAGAAGCTTCACAGTGGTAAACAGGAAAATAAAGATCAAATAGAAATATAATTAAAAATCTATCTTAAATAAGAAAGAATTGTTATATATAGGCCTATATATTAAATTATTAATATTATTTAAATAAATATTTTCTACACTCTTTATATGTAAATGCTTTTTTTTCTTTTTGTACTATAAATACTTTCCCAACTCTTTAGAAACAATGGTTGCTATTCAATAAAAACTATAATTCTTAGTTCAAGAACTAGGTTTGGTCACCCTTCAGTCACTATAGTCCAAATCTTTAACTAGGCCACTTGAAACTAATCGAATCATGATGTAAACAGTATATATTGGAGAAATATGTAGACAGAATCCTCTGAAGATGTTTAGTGCTCAAGGAAAATTACAAGTGATCTCACCAGAACCTTCCAGCAAACCTCAACACAATCTGAATTACCATAATCACTATATATGCAATAAATATCGTAATCACAAAAATCCCATTCACTTTCATTAGCCAACTCAAAGGTTCTCGATCACGATGGGGGTAAGCTGAGAAGAGAGCACACATTTCATATTTATAAACTCACTGTTAATTTTAACCATGCAGCCTCTTTTACTGTTCGTCTGTTACCTGTGTGTTCTCCTGTTGAGCCAGATCCTGTAGATACCACTGAAAAGATCAGTGATACAGTTTAACTACTGTTTGAAAGAGAAAAGCCCAAGCTCCTGATGTATTAAAGATAATATTTGTGCTGGTCCACTGATGTTCTCTCACCTGTGACTGTGACTGTGACCAAGGCTTCATTATTAGAGTCCAGAACTCTGTATGATCCAGAGTCAGTGTCTGTAAACTCATGAATGATCAGAGTCTGCTCACTGACGCTCAGTCCATCACTGCTGACCCCGTGACCTCTCCTCCACAGCTCTGTCCAGCCGGAGCCAGAGTTTCTCTCCACTTTATCAGCGTTGGTCAACAGAACATCCAACTTCAGATCCTCTCCTTTCTTCACTGAGATCTCATCTGAGGACACACACACACATTCATCATCATTATAATGGTGTCAATCAATGAACCAATGCCATAAGCACAGTTTAGTACCAAGGAGACAAAATGTAATTATTTTAAAAATAAGCCACTGAAAAGCATATTGATATAAGGATATTTGATGGGATGAGTGACATTTACTATATTTGCTGGTTTGCAATGTTATTTATAAGGGAAATCCAGAAGGAAGCACAAGCTGATGTTTTGAATTTACCATGAATATGAAGTTTATATTGCAGGATTTCTGTCTGATCATTACTGTAATAGACTCTCAGAAAGTATTTCCCAGCGTCACTGTAGATCAGATCCTTGATGATGACGTCACATGATCCTTCTTTAAAAAATCTGCTGTTTTCACTCTTACATTCTTCTCTCTCACAGACAAGGATGTTTTTTGACAGTCTGCTTAAAGCTAGAGCAGAAATGTCTCTGGCCTCAGATTCACATGTCAGTGTGACGTCTCCTCCTTTCCCCCCCGTCACAGGTACAGGAGTGGTACCTGCAAATATAGGCAGAATAAAATTCATTCTAATTCCTATAACATTAAAAATAAAAATTGTTAAAAATTACAAAAAAATGATACCGACCACAATGACTGATAAAGCAAAACAGCAACAGAAGATTCAAATACCTGTTGAGAAACCAGAAGAGCTGGTTTATGACACATCACAAACACACTCATACATACAGCGATAAAACACTAGTAAAAGCAGTAAAACAGCAGTAAAATAAGGCTAAACATTCATTTTCAATTAGTCTAAATATTTAACATAGATCTTAGGCTACATAATAAATATGTCCAAAATGAAACATCAAACTTTGATCTGAATCTTCGGTGACAATCTAATAATTAATAACCATACTGATAAAAGCCATCATAATCACCATAATCACAACCACAATAATGGACCTATTGACCCATTTTAAAACTTACATGGTAAAAATTCGGCACGAGTCTAGTTTTCAGGCATCATCAAAACTTTGTAAACATGTTTAGATACGAGTAAAAGGGAAACCAAAAGGATCGCACAGCTCCAGGTTCCAGAAACAAGCAAAAATGTGCACCTCCTTCTCAGGAACTGCAGTCATGCCACCTGTGCTGGTCGTGCCATCTACGCGTAAAAATATACAGAAATGATACAGAAAAGCACTGAGCTCTCGTTGCATTTTCCTTATATAGCCGAACCTCATTTCAAATGTAAACATGGGTTTCCAATGGAAATGTACCGGTGGCGGTGGGTAACCATTTGCTATTTGCATTCAGACAAAAGATCAGAAGGTTTTATCTCAAAGACACACCCTTCTGTGTGCAAGATATTTCCATATCCTCAAGAACTTTATTACCTTTTGATTTACTTTGGAAATGAGATTTGTACCAGTCACCCTGAGACCTTTAAAATGATACTAAACACAATCCCTAACGATAATCATTCACATTAAAACCATATAAATTCTTGTGTGAGTTTTAACTGTTCACGAGTTCACACACATACAATTAAAGGGAATATAAAGTATAATGCGTATATGGTGTGCTGTCCCGGGGGAGGGCTCCGATCTCAGAATTCGGCCCGAACCCAGAGTACTCCCCCAAAAGCTAAAGAGCAGAGGACAGCCGCCGGACTAAAGACCTTAACTTTACTATAGGCTTAACCTTAACTTAACTATAGGCTTAACTTTAGTCAGCATACGTAAATGGAAAAAACACGATCTAAGAACAGAGTTGACTTGCTTATCCAGTTTCATGGAATTGTACAGAAACACCAAGATTTTTTTTTTCATGCACTGAGACATTAATTGTTTATAAGGTTTGCAGTTGTATTAACACTATTTTAAAAGTGCTTTTATTTTTTTCAATGTACAGCATCAAAACCTGAATTATGGGTGCATTTAGAAAAAAAATAAAGAAATCATCTTAATTACAATAAAAAATAATATGAAATTATGACTGACAGTAATGTATCTGATGTCAGAGACATGTCTATCTAGAGAAGCATTAATAAATATGCACATTTTTTGAAGACCATACTTGATATAATAAAACGCACAAAAAAATCAAATAAATACAATGCACAAATGTCTTAAAAGTTCACTGTTCTGCTAAAAAGTTGAAGACCTAAAACAGTAGTGCTAAGACAGTAAAACTTTTAAAAACAATTACACAAAAACGACTGCAAAGATTATACCTGATAATAATAGGACTTTTCCCAAAATGTGTTTCTTCTGCAGTTTGAGTCCCGTTTGTGTCTGAATGTCCAGCCCGATCGCACGAAAGTTCGTATCTATGGCACGAATGTCATTTCTCGTGGCATTTATACGCCAAAAGCAGCTTGACCAAGCTTTAGTGTTTCAAAGCACAATTTAGCAGACAATGCAACAGTGTTGAGGAAAGATGAAGACACTTTAGGACAAGACAAGAGTCTTCCTCAGACCATAACACAGAAATGATCTGACTAGGCCAATATTGCTCATGGTGGGAAAAGAAATCAATGCAGAGACAGTCAGTAAACATAACCCTGATGTAGATGCAGTCCAAATGCACATATACAGTGAGTTATGAATATGTTCCTGCAGAAATCTTGTGCCAGAATTGTCTGCCGATCTGTTGGCTCTGAAGGCAAATTACCGTAAAGGAACCGTGTTGAAAGTTTCATTGCATCTTTTTGGCTTTAATAGCAAACACAATCAGAACGACCACAGCCAGCACAAATGTCCCCACTGCCCCTGAAATAACCCAATGATCTACAGCAGGGTGGAAGAGAGAGCATTTCTTTGTTTTAAAAAAGGGTTTTCATTTTCAAACTCACTGTTAAAGATTTTGCCTCAATGTCTCTTGTTTCACTTACGCCGTGCTTTCGTGTCCTCAGTTATTCTGTTCAGTTTTTGTCCAGATTCTGTAGTAGAGGATATCAAAGGTTAGTCACAGTTTAGCAGCAAATTCCTCTTCAAATCATTGATATATAAATAAATCTCAGATGTCCAAATATTTACAAAATAATATTTCTAAACATCTACTGATCTTCTCTCACCTGTGTCATTGACTGTAAAATTATTAATGGTCAGATTTGTATCTATTTCGCTCCTTCGATCACTGCTGACCCTGTGACCTCTCTTCGAAACCTCCTTCCAGCTTTCATCAGAGTTTCTCTCCACTTTATCAGAAACGGACATCTCATCTGAGGCGAAACAGACAGACATTAATCATTATAATAATGGTGTCAGTCAATAAGTATTAGGAGGGAAAAAGATCATTTTAAATCTTTTTTTTTTTTTCCACATTCCTTGTTTAATCAGTTTGGACTTTACCATGAACAAGAAGATGAAACTTCAACTCTTGTGGTGAATTGTTGTAATAAAATCTTAATAAGTGTGTCCCAGAGTCACTGAAGGTTAGATGCTTCAGGATGATGTCACATGCTCCTGTTTTACACACTTGGCCACTATCATGCTTATATTCCTCATTCAGACACTCAGGGATGTCAGAAAAGTGTGTTGATTTTCCCCGACGGACGTAACGAATATCAGAAATGTCTTTGTCCTGTTCACATCGCAGGGTGACGTTTCCTCCCTTTATTCCTTCCACAGGTTTAAGGGCCGTTCCCACAGGGTGGGTTTCTGCAAACATAGATTAATTCAATATAAATCATCAATATGAAAATTAAATGTGGCGTTTCTGTCTATTCTCATTACTCAATGTTGTCAGAATTATTCAAAATAAATAAATAGAGTTATAATAGACATTAAAATAATGTTGCTTAAGTCACATATTTTTCTATTAGTTTCACCACACCACACATCCACATCCAATGAGTTTCTCCAATGTTGAGCATCAGAAATATATGAAAAGAAAAGATTAAGGTTGTTAACCCATGGTCTAAATTATTGGCCTCTAACACACAAGCCTCATTCATGACAATAACACAGTGCAGTTGAGGTGAAATCTACTGTATCTACTGCATAAATAACTAAGTCAGAGCCATCATGATGTGTGTGTCACAGTGTCTGGTTGTGTTCCCTTGTTTATCCACTAGATGTCCTCCTTCCCCACGGTGTCATTTACTATCTGAACTGCATTTCTCAGCATTCTGTCTGTCACTCATCAGTTCATTACACTCAGCTGTTCCCCGTAATCATTGTTCCCAGCTGTTCTGTGTTAGTCTTGTTAGATATGTGTATATTCCCTGTCTGTGTTAGTATGTGTACGGAGTCGTTGTTTGATGTCATCACACTTTTGGTCGGTCTATTGTATGTTCATGTTTTGTTTCTTGTTTTGATTACGTGGATTTGACCCCTGCCTGGAAGACTATGATTTGGATTACCCTGAATTAAATAAAATAACTGCTGCAATTGGATCTCTCTGTCCCTCGTGTGTGTTCGTGACAGTGTGATGATGTAATATTCATCATCAGTCCACAAATGACAAAATTTGATACAAATGACACTCACTTTAGTGGCACAACACAAAAACAATTGACTAAAATAACTCAACATAGAAAAAAAATATGATTTATAAATAAAAATGATACTGACCGCTATGACTGATGGAGAGAAAGAGCAGCAGACTCAACCTGTCAAGAACAGAAGAACAGTTGTGTGTGTGACAGATTCTTCACAGAGAGATAGCCTATCTAAAAATTGTTTTGTTGAAAATCTTACTGACCACATTAAAGATTACTCTAAACATTTAATTTTGTATTTAAATAAATAATTTTACATAAATATATAACACACGTAGATTTTACGTGATAAAAAAAAATATCCAATCATAAACATAAACTATAATCTACATCTTAAATTCAACGTTTTCTAAATTATTCCAGAGTAAAGTAATTATCCTGAGAACAGCTAGAAATAAACCACGGCTTCACAGGCTTATTGCTTTTATAAAACGGTTAGTCCATAAAATGTAAATATATATATATTAATATTTAGTCGCAGTGGTGCAGTTATAATATTGTAGTGAGTTCACAGGTCAGGTGTACGTTTGAGTAATTTACAATGGCGTTGAACGCGGCTGAATAATGAATGTTCTGTTTCTATGCTTCATTTGGGATTTTTCCCTGTTCCCCCGTGACCTTATTAAACAGTAATTTAGTTCCTCGTTTGTTCTAGATTTTTATTTATTATTATGTCCTGTTTCCTGCGTTCCTTTTTCCTGTCTTGATCAGAATCAATGAACTATATCCATCAAACCATAAACACAAACAACAGGTTTTAAAAACTCTGTTTTCTTTATAATATTATTAGTATGTTATTTATTTTTTTGTGTAATTCCTGTGTATGTCTGCATTAAGTCGTCAGTACTTTCTTCTGCACTGGAAGCTTTTTTCATCAAGAAAAAAAATCCTTGTTTGTATGTAGCCTAAACATACTTGGCAATACGGCATAAAGGCTCACACGATTTAATTGTCCAGAGGCCACAAATAAAGTGCAAAACGTTTCCGGGTTCAAGCACACCTCCAGTTATTACCGTATAGGCTAATCAATGTAACATGCCGGAATCGAATTTTATCCCATAGAAAAATATTTAGCTACATAAATAGGCCTACTAGCCTACATCACAACAACTATACATCATAAAGTTAAAAAAAAAAAATCATCATAATCATCGTCGATCTAAATCACACGACTGGATAACAATAGCCAGCTTGATTTATTTCCTTAGCATTGCTAGCAGTTTTAGTTTCCACAATCAGAAAACAAAACTATTAGTAGCCTATAAATAAGAATACAAAAACACACATTTTAAAACGTGAACACTTACATGGTAAAAAAAAAAAAAAAAAGTTCTGCACGAGAGTCAAAGCTTCATCAATCACTGAAGGTTTAGCGATAGTTAAAGGTAAAGTGAAAGTAAAATTTCAGGTACGCGCTTCCAGAGATTGACACTCGGCACAGACTGGTTACCACCGGAATGCTGATCAGACACTCCACACACACTTTAGTCGCCATTCATCATTAGTTGCTGGACAGTCCTGATATCAAGTCTCCTGCAGGATCGTGTCTTGATCACGGCAGAGTTTAATCCCCCCCCAAAAATAAATCTCACTAATTTTATTTAAATTTAGCCAAAATAGCTCATTGTCGCAAAACATAAAAAAGTAGCAGCAACAATGAAAAAGTCGCTAAATTTGGCGACAAAATCCCATTGGCAACACGGTGCAACACGCAGGCTGCAGTAACCCGTCGTGACCACCAGGTAGACGTCAAAATATTGTATTTTTTTTTTTCCTGAAGAAAATCAGGAATTGATTTCATTTAGCCTAATTCTCTTAATAATTAATCGCATCATCGTAATGCAGACCCCAGACAATAAAATGTTATTTAGAATCATCCCGTTTTTTAACGTAACATCACTCACTTTATTAATGTTTCAAATTAGTCTTTTTTTATTAGCCTTAATTTAATTATTTTCATGTTTAGATAAAATAGCAACGTTACATCAAATTCACTGTAAAGATTTACAATTCTTAGTTTCACTTACGGTGGTACATGAAAAAATTATCTAGGCTATAATATAGTGTAAGATTGCTGCACTCTCTTGGAAAACACTTAAAATAGTGGCCATTGGATTTCACACACACAATCAGACATCATTTCAGTTTATTTATTTTTTTTATTTTGTGATGTAACTTTGAGCTGAATCATCACGTTTCAAGCCATTTAAATTAATGGAACTTTTTTTTTTTTTTTTTTTTTAAACAAACATAACTGGCGCTGGAACGCCCGAACACTGCACAAGGCTTAAAATTACCATTATATTCAAGATAAAATATATGTCAATGGACACAGAAAATATGCATTTTGAGTCACATGCTATTTTAAATGAATCCTAACTGCAGATGGTTCTGTTCTAACTATATTTGCTGTTACTGTCGACACTGAGACGAGTAATAGAATTAATCTGGTTATCAGAAATATAACATTCATCATTAGATAAATCCAGTACTATCTCAAGCTGATGTGGTTCCTCACGCTTTCTAAATGACCTTTAACACCTGCATGGCCATAATTACACTTTCCCCATATTTAAACCTGAAGTGTCCAAACACACACATAGTTAACACTTAGGTTTTTTTATTACATCACATTGAAATTCATCCATAAAACTAACATAAGATACATTGGAAATTGGCTATCATTAATAAACATTCCTTGGTGATCAAAAATAAATAGTTAAAAAAATATATATTTATTACCTTGTTTAAATATTGATCTTTTTACATCTCCAGTAAAAATGGCAGAAAAACGGACAATATCTGCTATTCTTGCTTTTGGCAAATAACTGAGAGAAAACAAGCTGCTGTTCACTGGTTGATAAGATTTAACTTTATACGTCAAATCTTAAACGCCTAGCTTACTTCGCTGTAAATAGAAAAAATCTATTTAGCACTGATATTGTCAGGTTTAGTATTGTGGTAGCCTATTCCATGTTTCTCACTGACACGACAACAGGGCTTAACGAAACTCCTGAGCTTCCCACTCAACATTGTGGAGGAGTTACATGAGGTTCAACTCATAAATACGATCTTTACGAGATGAATTGAACGCACCAATAGTAAAACTAGGAGTTGTAAGCTCCGTGTATGGTTGTTTCACAAAGTGAATATTGCACAGTTTCTGGCGTATTGTAAGTCTGAATATTTTTTTTCAGTCCAAACACTGTAGATTAAATACACTAGTAAATTAAATACACTGTAAAATAAATACACATGCACTGTAAAATAAATATACTAGTAAATTAAATACACTGTGAAATAAATAGGCCTGCACTAGTAAATTAAATGCACCGTATACGAAGCTAATCTTCCCTAAAAACTTTGGGTAACACTTTACAATAAGGTTCGTTAGTTAACATTAGTTAACTACATTAGTTAATATGAACTAATAATGAATAGCACACATACAGCATTTGTTAATCTTTGTTAATGTTATTTTCAACATGATTAAAATCTTGTTAGCATTAGTTAATGCACCGTGAACTAACATGAACAAACAATGAACAGCTGTGTTTTCATGAACTAACATTAACAAAGAATGAACAAATGCAGTAACAAATGCATTGCTCATGGTTAGTGCATTAGTTAGTTAGCAAATACATTAACCAATGTTAACTAATGAACCTTATTGTAAAGTGTTACCAAACTTTGTTTAGCCCCTTGAGGTACTTGGCAGAGTCTCTCCCGATTGGTCTCCCGACCAAATAAAAAATACAATAAATAAATAAATATAAAAATACTAAAATTACAATACCAATGTGAAATGAACTGTTGCTTTGCCAAACAATCGAAAGTCATTTCACGTCAGTTCAAGTATAAACGTTTAAAGGGGTCATATAATGGTACATGCACTTTTTTAAGTTGATTGTACTAAAATGTTTGTTGTCAGTGCCTGGACACAACCATCATAAAATGATAAAAATCCGTCCAGTGTTTTTGTTTTAATCTCCTGTTTCCCCCTGCCTCAAACTGAGCCGAAAACAGAGCAGTTTTTGACAAGGTAAAATGAGTGTTTTCTTACAATACTACTGAGAATTTTTAATAAAAGTATATTACAAAGTTTTTATTTAGACCCTAAAGATTCATATTAACCAAAAATGGCATTATATGACCCCTTTAAAAACTCAATAAATAAACAATTCAAATGTCACAGGATTGCGGGATATCTGCCTCCAGAACCTGATCAGATGAAGGGATCTCAGGGGATGGGGAGTGAAACTAACAGTGCATTCAGACGTGTCTTGATGCCTCACGATTTTGAAATGCGTCCTATACGAAGACATTTATCAGTTTCCGGACGCAGTTCTGGACTACTATTCTCTTTCTTGCATTGGGACCCCTTGGAAGGGATCATGATCAGCGTTCCTGTTCTGACATTGGTGTTTCCTGATGACAACAAACACAATCACAGCCGCCAGAACCAGCAGAGCTCCACACACTGACGGCACAATAACCCAGTGATCTACAGCAGAAAGGAGGAAGGAGGGAAGAGAACACAGTTTTTAAAATGTTTTTTCTTTTATAATCTCACTGCTTAAAGATTTTGTAAATCTCTCAATGTCTCCTGTTTTACTCACTATGTTGCTCATTCGGTTTGTGATCATCATCAGTATCCAGTTTCCCCTTTGATTCTGTTCTAGATTCTGTAGAGGAGATTGAAAGGTTACTCACACAGTTTAGCATCATTTTTCTGTTCAAATCCTGATTAAAAATAAGCTCAAATATTTGTGCTGGTCTGTTCTCTCACCTGTGACTGTGACTGTGATCAAGGTTTCATTATTAGAGTCCAGAACTCTGTATGATCCAGTGTCGTTGGCTGTAAAATTACTAATGGTCAGACTGACGCTCAGTCCATCACTGCTGACCCCGTGACCTCTCCTCCACAGCTCTGTCCAGCCGGAGCCAGAGTTTCTCTCCACTTTATCAGCATTGGTCAACAGAACATCCAACTTCAGCTGCTCTCCTTTCTTCACTGAGATCTCATCTGAGGACAAACAGAGACATTCATCCTCAATCACAACTATAATAGTGTCATTTAATCAAGGCCATAATCACATATAGGATGGTTTGATCAGTTTTGACTTTACCGTGAATATGAAGTTTATACTCCAGCATTAGTCGCTTTACTTCTGTCTGATCATTATTGTAATAAACATGTAAAAAGTATTTCCCAGCGTCCCTGTAGATCAGGTTGTTGATGATGACATCACATGATCCTTCTTTACACACTCGACCGCTGCAGTTTCTCTCACACACAGGGATCTTTTTTGACCGATGGAATAAACTGATATCCACAATCTCTCTGTCCTCAGATCCACAGGATAGAGTGACGATTCCTCCCTTTAATCCTGACACAGATATACTGGAGGATCCTGCGCACACACACATTCACATTAAATCAATATTATCTTAAATATTCTAGTTATTTTAGCAAACTGGATTAAAATAAATAAATAAATAGATTAGAATAGTAGCTTGAACTAGTTGAACTAGAACTTTTAGCTTGGACTTAAAAATAATAATTAATATCATAAATGACACTGACCGCTATAACTGATGAAGCACAGCAGAAGAAGAAGAAGAAGAGGAAGAGGAAGAGTCATCCTGATGAGAAAACAGAAGATTTGTTACGTGACAGACACACACTACATTACACACTCACTTTCAGTTTCATTGGATCTTACATGATCAGATTCTGCCATCATAGAAAGCACAATGGACGTGTGTGTGTGTGTGTGCGTGTGCGTGTGTGAGTTTGTGTGTCATAAAGATTTACTGAATTTGCCCCCAGAGGTGAAACATACAAATGTTTATAATTTTTTAGCTGATCTTGGATCAGTTTTATTAATGTAGACGTTGTAATTGTAACGTACGGACAGAGATGGTCGGATCCATGTGCAGCACTTTATTTAAACAAGCAGACATGAACACAGGCAAACACTTAAACAAAGGGGCAATCCAGAAACTCGTGGTCAAAACAGGCAATGGTCGAGGCAGGCAGCACAGGTTCGTGAACAGTCCAGGAAACAGGCGAGGGTCAAGAGTCCAGGGAAACACGGAGACACAGAACAGGGAAGAACGCTCGGAATTGCACGCTTACAGTGTAACAAGACTTCGCAAGGGACACAGGGAAAACTCAGGCTTAAATAAGGAACTCAATAACCAATAATGAAACACAGCTGAACATAATGCAACACAAAGAGTCCATGGGGAAACAAACATGGGGAGAGGGTGCCCTCTAGAGGCTCTCGAGGGCACCACGGCTGCTGATCGTCACATAACCCCCCCTCTAAGGAGTGGCTTCCAGACGCTCCCAAGAGCTCCGGGGGGAGGTCAACGGGGGCTGGGATGGAGGGCCAGGCCCATGGAGAGGCAGGAGGCCAGGCACATGGAGAGGCCTGGGGCCGTGGAGCGTGAGTGACCAGGAAGGAGCAGGACGTGATGGCGGCCAGGGCGGAGCAGACACAGGCGAGGTCCATGACAGCCTCGCCTCCATGGCCCTCACGGACTCAGAGGTCCATGTCAGGATCACCTCCATGGCCCCCACAGAGTACCTACTGCCCCCCCCCAAAAAATACTTGGGGAAATTCACGGGAGGAGCCTCTGGGTGGTGAACTGGTACAGGAAAGGCCTCCCGGAGCTTGAAGGGTGCAGGCAGAGCGAGGCGCAGAGGCGGGGCCGGCAGAGCGAGGCGCAGAGGCGGGCCGGCAGAGCGAGGCGCAGAGGCGGGGCCGGCAGAGCGAGGCGCAGAGGCGGGGCCGGCAGGGCGAGGCGCAGAGGCGGGGCGGCAGGGCGAGGCGCAGAGGCGGGGCCGGCAGGGCGAGGCGCAGAGGCGGGGCCGGCAGGGCGAGGCGCAGAGGCGGGGCCGGCAGGGCGAGGAGTCTGGGCACGCTCACCGGGGCCTGGCGAACCAAACGAGTCCTCCTTCTCCTCCTGCGGCGGCGCGTCACAGGGCTAGACACACTCACGGGGCTGGACAACTCACTCACTTGAACTGGAGATGCAGCGCTCACTTGAAGAGGAGATGCAGCGCTCACTTGAAGAGGAGATGCAGCGCTCACTTGAAGAGGAGATGCAGCGCTCACTTGAAGAGGAGATTCACTCACTTCAACAGGAGACTCGCCCACTTGAACTGAAGACTCACTGGACAGACTAAATTCAACACTGGACACACTTGATTCACTCGGCTCAGCACTTGACTCACTTGACTCGGCACTCGATTCACTCAGCTCGGTATTTGACTCACTTGATTCACTCAGCTCGGCACTTGACTCACTCGAGTCGGCTGGCACGCGCTCAAACTCCGGTTCGACCCGCGACACCTCCGCTGTCTTAGAAACAGCACTTTTAACAGGGCCAGTGCGGGATACGGGCTCGAGGGGTCCGACATGATGAGTGGTTTTGGCAGGAACGATATGCTTAGAAGCTCCTCTGACGGTCCTTAAGGGAGGATCAAACAGTTTAGCGAGCTGAGGCTTATGCTGCGTGCGGAGTGAGTGAGAGAAATCCGCCGCATACGAAACTCCCCGGCGCAGGGAAAAGAGCAGTTCCTCGAGACCCTCCTTTTCTGCGGGGAGTTCAAAAGCCTTTCTGAACAGGGCGGTAAACACGTCGAAAGGAGGAAACGACATCCGACCTGGTTCCCAAAACGTGCCTGCCCACTCCAGAGCCTTTCCAGTCAACAGTGAGCAGATGAAAGAAACGCGGTCGGTATCCGAGGCGTATAACTGGGGCTGATGTTTCATATATAAACTGCACTGCTGAAGAAATCCTTCACACGCTTCCGGTGAGCCATCAAACTTCTCGGGAAACGGCGTACTGGAATTACTGCATGCGGTACTCACACAGGGTTGCGGTGGAACAGGTGCAGCGGGAGCTTGGGCTTGATTAGTGCTTGTGCTCTGCGGAGACCATGACTGCACGGAGCTTGCTAGTTCCTCGAGGAGAGAAGTTAGTCTCGCCAGCTGAGAACTATGAGAGGCTAGCATTGAAGCTCGGGTCTTGACCACGGCGGATAGATGCTGAAAGTCTGCTGGATCCTCGTTTGGCGAAGTCTTCTGTAACGTACGGACAGAGATGGTCGGATCCATGTGCAGCACTTTATTTAAACAAGCAGACATGAACACAGGCAAACACTTAAACAAAGGGGCAATCCAGAAACTCGTGGTCAAAACAGGCAATGGTCGAGGCAGGCAGCACAGGTTCGTGAACAGTCCAGGAAACAGGCGAGGGTCAAGAGTCCAGGGAAACACGGAGACACAGAACAGGGAAGAACGCTCGGAATTGCACGCTTACAGTGTAACAAGACTTCGCAAGGGACACAGGGAAAACTCAGGCTTAAATAAGGAACTCAATAACCAATAATGAAACACAGCTGAACATAATGCAACACAAAGAGTCCATGGGGAAACAAACATGGGGAGAGGGTGCCCTCTAGAGGCTCTCGAGGGCACCACGGCTGCTGATCGTCACAGTAATGAGACGCTTGTATAATTTAAAGGAACAATAATAGTTAAAAGTTTATTATTGGCCTGTTTATCTGAGCCATGAAACAAAACAAGCTCTGAACATTGATAAAATAAAACCAAATTGATATTTTATCTTATTAGATGATAAAGTAATGACATTTGATATTTTACTTTGCTGTGTGTTTGTAAAAGTTTTTTTTTCTTGCTGTCAGGAAATATTCATGGGTTATTTACGTAACATCACCTTCACAAATATACCAGAGTCACATGACATCCAGCTCCAGCTCTAATGGCGCTTTTCCACTGCTGGTACGGTTAGGTACGGCTCAGTACGGTTCGGCGCGGCGCGGCACGGTTCGGTTCGCATTTCCACTGCGTGGTACGACTCGGCTCAGCATGGCACGGCTCGGTTCGCTTTAGCTCGGTTTGGTTTTCCACTGCAGTTAGTGGGTGGGATTATAGTAGCAGTCCCCTCAGATTTCTGATTGCTTAAAAAAAAAAAACTAAAAAAAAACTTGGAGGCAAATTGTTTTTAGTGATTATGTGAATTACACTGCGCAAACCAAATACTTCCCACCGGATGAAGAAGGGTTGGCTCTCAGTCTCCAAAGTACATAAAATTTAAACACACAAAGTACTGGCTATTTAAATCTAGCGGGTTTGATGTCTTATACAATGACAATGACGCTGGTAGTGACGATTCTCTCTGACCAATCAGTGATCTGCAGTGTGTTCACGTCACATTCGACAGAGCCCATTTGCTTTTATTATTTTATTGTTACATTGTTATTGATGAGTATTCATTAAGAGTTTTGGAGTATGTGAAGAATGCCTATGCCAGGTGTGTCTGACCTCAGTAGTCACGGCAACAATAATCAGACACCCCTGAATTAATCAGTTTGGCCAATAATGGCAGACAGGAAACAAGGAGCTGGCTGAAGTTCAGGAAGTAGTGCAGCTGTGCATAAAGCCCATTGCCATATTATTATTACTAATCGAACATTTAATATGTTTTTATTTGGTATTTTATTTTTTTCTGTCATTAATGCATTGTCTGTATAATTTATCATGTTTCTATTCTTGTGAAGCGCGTTGAGATGCTACTTTTTAAAGGTGCTATAGAAAATTAAGTTTATTATTATATTATAATATACCACCTCTAATAGCTGGAGTTTATCTGACGGTGTACAGTTATGAGTGACGGATGTGGTTGGCCACATTCAGACAGAGGGGCTCAATCTCTTTCAGTGATTCAGTGACGGATGTGGTTGGTGTCGTCATCACACTGATGACGAAAGGTTCTAATACACAATGTGTTTTTATTTTAACAATAATGGTCACCTGCAGTTCAAGTGTGTTGTCAAAATAGTTTAAGATGCTTTTGTTTTTTTTTACTTAAAACAATCACAACTGTTCATTTGTATGAAACAAAACTTTTATAAAAAGTTAGGTTTTATAAATGTATATATAATAAATACACAAGCAACAGGTTTTGGAAGTTCTTTACCCTGCTACCAACCAATCGGAGTAATCATGCTAAAACATTGTAACAATTATATTAATAACAATATAAAAACATAACAGGGCAAATTCATCATAGACTTTGACTCTTTTTAACATTACTAGCAGGTTTAGTTTCTCACAAACACACAAAACTATTTTAGAACACAAAAACACACATGGTGGCTTTATATTTAAGAATATGAAAACTTACATGGTAATAGTTCTGCGTGGGTCCGTGTTCAGTCAGGCTTCCTCCAAATCACACAGCTCAGTGTGTGTGTGTGTGTTTGTATGTGTGTAAAACCTTCACAGAGACATGGGTTGCTGAAGTTTCTAAAGGTTCCTGTATTTTTTAAAGGGGCCGTATATCAAGCTGCTTTACATTTATGGCAAACCGATTTAACATTTATTCCTGAAACATACAGTACTATAATCTATTTTCGTTCTACTTCTATTTTTATATACTAGAAAATTAGCTATTACATTTGGTTCTATAGGCTACTTATTCATTAGATAGGTTTATTTATTTTATTAAATTTATTTTATTTATAGATTTATTAGATGGTGTAGCCTACTCATAATGCGTAATGACTTTCTCAGTTTGTGTAAATGTGGGTTTTTTTTCAAGCTGGCGTTATATTTAAAAATATGAAAACTTGTTCAGGCCACGACAGACTCCACGGGAACGCGACAGCTCTGGAAAGGACAGCGATATGTGTGAGGCAAATGACAAATAACACAAAAGGGAAACCACATTTCGCTTCCGTCACAAAATATGTAAAAGAAACAGCTCCGCTGGGTAGGTATGGCAAGCCAATTTAACATTTAATCTTCAGGGAAGAATCATGGTTCTCAAGTTTTATCAAAAGCTTACGGAGCCCTGACGGAGCCCTGTCCCCGCCTATGCCCGCCCCCCAATTTTACCCATTGTTCATAATTAACCAGCAGAAATTGAAACTATAACAATTGGTAAATCTCATAAATGACAGAGCAATATATCACATCAAACATACTCTTTAATGTTATATTTTAAAATTACAAATATACAAATATGACAAAATTTTGACTGCTAGAGATTAGTTAAATTCTAGTTAAACTAGAGTTTTTGACTGCATCAATAATAATGTATAGGATGGGGTATACGTTCTAGCCTTAAAATGTTAGACGAGCTTTCTTCCAACTTGCCTTCTCCATCATGAGGTGTGTTCGCGCGATGTTGTTGGTTACTTAGTAACGAACATACGGTGGCCGAGAAAGTTCCACCAACTTCCGTGTGTTCGCACATCTACATGTATGCATCTAGTAACAAACAATCTGCCGGAGATACGTGCTGGCAGCAGGAAACTTCACTTTGTGTGCCTGCGCCTCGTATATTGAGAATGAGGAGTTGACGTCATTGTACAGAGCCCCTCCCCCCTCAGTATTAATTATGTGTGTTTTTAGCTCGGCAGTAGTAAAGGAGTTTCTCGCAATACCGCACTGTTTTACCATGCCTGGAAGTCACTGCTGCGTTAAAAACTCCTCCAGTAACTCACACGATACATTTGGAAAACATAGGAACAATGGAATTAAGTTTTTGGGGTTACCCTTTTTTATTTCATTGAAATAAATGTTTGAAACAACTTGATATGGCCTAACAATATTTATTGAGAACTGAAATATATAGTCTATTTGAACAACATAAGTTTCATGGACAACAGAAGTAATAATAATAAAATTATAATACTGTTATTAGTGCAAAAGAACAAATATATTGATGGTGCTTCTTCAAATACAGTTGTTTTGCACTTTGTGTGAGTTTGTTCCTGTAAGGTCCCTTTTCTTTCACCTTATCTTTTAGCATTGCTTTACTTTCTTCCTTTTTTTCTCGTATTCTTAGATCCGTCTCTGTCCTGCCAAAATAATAAATGCGCGAAAATTAAAGAGCTCTGGAATGTTTAGTCGCGTTTATGGGTTCTAAAGGCGTTGCCTCTGGCAACCGAAAGCGTCTCCTACCATCATGGCCGACCGGCTCAGACCCCGCCCAAATCGGCACGTGACTACTCATTCTCAATAGAACGTTAGGCCTATAGATAAAGCTTGCAGGACAACTTGGTTGGCATTGCCTTTTCAGCGTGAGAAATACACGGTGTGGCGTGTGAGCGTGTGAACTGGTTGAATTGCGTATGTCTCATGGCCAAAGCATGAGACTTGAGAACCCTGGGGAAGGAGGAGTTGGGAACCGGCAGACATTCAACATTTTTAATAATAAAATAAAACAATTATAAAAACCAGCCCCTCGCGGACGACTGCTGGCCACACAAAACAGAAATAAAACAACATAAACACACAGGCCTGTTTTTCTCTCTCTCTTCACTGTCGTCGCTCCTCCGTGGGAGATACAAGAGACCGGTGCATCTCACAGGTGACGCTCATTATCACTCACGCCACCGGCCTCGTCCTGCTCGCCACAAGCTTATTAATAATTAGGTAGGTGTGACGATCAGCAGCCGTGGTGCCCTCGAGAGCCACTAGAGGGCACCCTCTCCCCATGTTTGTTTCCCCTGGACTCTTTGTGTTTCATTATGTTCAGCTGTGTTTCATCATTGGTTATTGAGTTCCTTATTTAAGCCTGAGTTTTCCCTGTGTCCCTTGCGAAGTCTTGTTACACTGTAAGCGTGCAATTCCGAGCGTTCTTCCCTGTTCTGTGTCTCCGTGTTTCCCTGGACTCTTGACCCTTGCCTGTTTCCTGGACTGTTCACGAACCTGTGCTGCCTGCCTCGACCATTGCCTGTTTTGACCACGAGTTTCTGGATTGCCCCTTTGTTTAAGTGTTTGCCAGTTTTCATGTCTGCCTGTTTTAATAAAGTGCTGCACATGGATCCGACCGTCTCTGTCCGTACGTTACAGAAGACTTCGCCAAACGAGGATCCAGCAGACTTTCAGCATCTATCCGCCGTGGTCAAGACCCGAGCTTCAATGCTAGCCTCTCATAGTTCTCAGCTGGCGAGACTAACTTCTCTCCTCGAGGAACTAGCAAGCTCCGTGCAGTCATGGTCTCCGCAGAGCACAAGCACTAATCAAGCCCAAGCTCCCGCTGCACCTGTTCCACCGCAACCCTGTGTGAGTACCGCATGCAGTAATTCCAGTACGCCGTTTCCCGAAAAGTTTAATGGCTCACCTGGAGCGTGTGAAGGATTTCTTCAGCAGTGCAGTTTATATATGAAACATCAGCCCCAGTTATACGCCTCGGATACCGACCGCGTTTCTTTCATCTGCTCACTGTTGACTGGAAAGGCTCTGGAGTGGGCAGGCACGTTTTGGGAACCAGGTCGGAAGTCGTTTCCTCCTTTCAACGTGTTTACCGCCCTGTTCAGAAAGGCTTTTGAACTCCCCGCAGAAAAGGAGGGTCTCGAGGAACAGCTCTTTTCCCTGCGCCGGGGAGGTTCGTATGCGGCGGATTTCTCTTACTCACTCCGCACGCCGCATAAGCCTCAGCTCGCTAAACTGTTTGATCCTCCCTTAAGGACCGTCAGAGGCGCTTCTAAGCATATTGTTCCTGCCAAAACCACTCATCATGTCGGACCCCTCGAGCCCGTATCCCGCACTGGCCCTGTTAAAAGTGCTGTTTCTAAGACAGCGGAGGTGTCGCGGGTCGAACCGGAGTTTGAGCGCGTGCCAGCCGACTCGAGTGAGTCAAGTGCCGAGCTGAGTGAATCAAGTGAGTCAAATACCGAGCTGAGTGAATCGAGTGCCGAGTCAAGTGAGTCAAGTGCTGAGCCGAGTGAATCAAGTGTGTCCAGTGTTGAATTCAGTCTGTCCAGTGAGTCTTCAGTTCAAGTAATTGAATCTCCTCTTCAAGTGAGCGCTGAATCTCCTCTTCAAGTGAGCGCTGAATCTCCTCTTCTAGTGAGCGCTGAATCTCCTCTTCTAGTGAGCGCTGAATCTCCTCTGCAAGTGAGCGCTGAATCTCCTCTTCAAGTGAGCGCTGAATCTCCTCTTCAAGTGAGCGCTGAATCTCCTCTTCAAGTGAGCGCTGAATCTCCTCTTCAAGTGAGCGCTGAATCTCCTCTTCAAGTGAGCGCTGAATCTCCTCTTCTAGTGAGCGCTGCATCTCCTCTTCAAGTGAGCGCTGCATCTCCTCTTCAAGTGAGCGCTGAATCTCCTCTTCAAGTGAGCGCTGAATCTCCTCTTCAAGTGAGCGCTGCATCTCCTCTTCAAGTGAGCGCTGAATCTCCTCTTCAAGTGAGCGCTGAATCTCCTCTTCAAGTGAGCGCTGAATCTCCTCTTCAAGTGAGCGCTGCATCTCCTCTTCAAGTGAGCGCTGCATCTCCAGTTCAAGTGAGCGCTGAATCTCCTCTTCAAGTGAGCGCTGCATCTCCAGTTCAAGTGAGCGCTGAATCTCCTCTTCAAGTGAGCGCTGCATCTCCTCTTCAAGTGAGCGCTGAATCTCCTCTTCAAGTGAGCGCTGCATCTCCTCTTCAAGTGAGCGCTGCATCTCCAGTTCAAGTGAGTGAGTTGTCCAGCCCAGCGAGTGTGTCTAGCCCTGTGACGCGCCGCCGCAGGAGGAGAAGGAGGACTCGTTTGGTTCGCCAGGCCCCGGTGAGCGTGCCCAGACTGCTCGCCCTGCCGGCCCCGCCTCTGCGCCTCGCTCTGCCGGCCCCGCCTCTGCGCCTCGCTCTGCCGGCCCCGCCTCTGCGCCTCGCTCTGCCGGCCCCGCCTCTGCGCCTCGCTCTGCCGGCCCCGCCTCTGCGCCTCGCTCTGCCGGCCCCGCCTCTGCGCCTCGCTCTGCCGGCCCCGCCTCTGCGCCTCGCCCTGCCGGCCCCGCCTCTGCGCCTCGCTCTGCCGGCCCCGCCTCTGCGCCTCGCCCTGCCGGCCCCGCCTCTGCGCCTCGCTCTGCCGGCCCCGCCTCTGCGCCTCGCTCTGCCGGCCCCGCCTCTGCGCCTCGCTCTGCCGGCCCCGCCTCTGCGCCTCGCTCTGCCGGCCCCGCCTCTGCGCCTCGCTCTGCCGGCCCCGCCTCTGCGCCTCGCCCTGCCGGCCCCGCCTCTGCGCCTCGCTCTGCCTGCACCCTTCAAGCTCCGGGAGGCCTTTCCTGTACCAGTTCACCACCCAGAGCCCCTCCCGTGAATTTCCCCAAGTATTTTTTGGGGGGGGCAGTAGGTACTCTGTGGGGGCCATGGAGGTGATCCTGACATGGACCTCTGAGTCCGTGAGGGCCATGGAGGCGAGGCTGTCATGGACCTCGCCTGTGTCTGCTCCGCCTGGCCGCCATCACGTCCTGCTCCTTCCTGGTCACCCACGCTCCACGGCCCCAGGCCTCTCCATGTGCCTGGCCTCCTGCCTCTCCATGGGCCTGGCCCTCCATCCCAGCCCCCGTTGACCTCCCCCGGAGCTCTTAGGAGCGTCTGGAAGCCGCTCCTTAGAGGGGGGGTTATGTGACGATCAGCAGCCGTGGTGCCCTCGAGAGCCACTAGAGGGCACCCTCTCCCCATGTTTGTTTCCCCTGGACTCTTTGTGTTTCATTATGTTCAGCTGTGTTTCATCATTGGTTATTGAGTTCCTTATTTAAGCCTGAGTTTTCCCTGTGTCCCTTGCGAAGTCTTGTTACACTGTAAGCGTGCAATTCCGAGCGTTCTTCCCTGTTCTGTGTCTCCGTGTTTCCCTGGACTCTTGACCCTTGCCTGTTTCCTGGACTGTTCACGAACCTGTGCTGCCTGCCTCGACCATTGCCTGTTTTGACCACGAGTTTCTGGATTGCCCCTTTGTTTAAGTGTTTGCCAGTTTTCATGTCTGCCTGTTTTAATAAAGTGCTGCACATGGATCCGACCGTCTCTGTCCGTACGTTACAGTAGGATAGTTATAGTTTTTATTTTATTAAACACTAGTGCTCATTCCAATAGTGACTAGTATTCAATTATACTTTACTTTTTTACTTTAACTTTATAGACTAAAGATATCCTGAACTTAATAGGTACTAGTACTTTTACATTTACCTTTCTGCTCAGTATGTGAATACTCAAAGGGCCATCCTCATAAATATACATTCACAAACTGTAAAACAGTTTTTATTATTCAGAAAGCTGAAACATATTTTGAGGCCTATTTGACAGCAAAAGGGCTTTTATTTTGACATGACTTATGATGCAGATGCAGATTAATATGTATTATTTTTTATTTAAAGAAATTATAAATACTCTCCAAAAAGGCACAATCTTCTGTGCTGGATGTCCTGTGTTGTGCTTGATTGGCTGGTGTGGTTTAACTGGTTTCTAGATCTACTTAGTGCCAATAATCAAACATAAAACAGTCAAGTTTGTATGATGTTCATCCAAAATAAAATAAAAAAGAGAGTTTGAGGGCGATTTCACTGTATTATATGGTTTGACTGTAACATACTGTCAGGGTTCTGTCTAGTCTATTCCTTGGTATTGTGACAGAGCCCTGACATTCCTGTTTTTTCTTTTACACCCCTTATGAAAAATAAAAATGGTTATTAACCGAGTAAAAGTCTAGTAACCATGTTTTTGTTCCTTTTTTTGATATACTCAAATCTCCACTATAACTTATGGCTTCCTAAAGACAAGTTTAAATAAAATATGAATAATACAAATTTAATTTATATCAAAACACATTTAACAAATATAATAGTAATTTTATTATACCACTCATCAGCCTACCGCAGACAAGATGATGTTCCTGGAAACAATACAGATAGAACAGCAGAAACAAACTGTACAACCAACTAAACACCAAATTACAAAACATTATGTGATTAAAATACATAAAACATTAAGTGATTAAATTTGTGTGTGTGTGTGTGTGTGTGTGTGTGTGTGTGTGTGTTTAGTTATAAATATTTGCTGCCTATGTTAGCCTATAATACTTTTGAAAATTAAAACAGAAACAATGAATTACCCATATAGATCATTTAGCCTAGATTAATGGTATTATATAGATAATTAGCACTTAATATACTGTAACAAAGTTCAGGGAAGAAGGAGGTAGGAACCGGATAATAATCAAAAATAAAACTTTATTTAAACAAAATAAACAAACAAATTACCTGCCAGTGTGACGGTCCTCTATTTATTACTCTTGTTGTGTATATGGAACATCTGCACAAGGGGAAACCAAAACGAATCAGGAGTGGCATGACATCGCAAACAGAGAATAAAACACAGCCCACAGCAGTTACCAGAAATTCTGCTCTTTTTTATTAACTGATTCCAGTGTGATCGTATAGTGGAATGTTTGAATGAAATGTTTCACAATTCGTTGTCTTTCCCACAGAAAAATGTGAAATAAATAAAATAAAATAAATAAAATCTCTGACATAAGTATTTCTGCCATATGAAACAGTTTATAAAACAGCAAATTGTTTTCAACAGGAATATTGCTGTTATAACGTACATTTTCCACATAACAAAAATAAACATCAAATTCAGTATTACCTGCACAAGGGGAAACCAAAACGAATCAGGAGTGGCATGACATCGCAAACAGAGAATAAAACACAGCCCTACACAACACACAGTAAATCAGATGGAGGAATATCATTAGCGGCAGCCATGCAACATGTGCTACATATAACATTAAACTCTAAACTAGTGACTCACTCAACATCAGACAAACAGCATACATCTCTTAATTACATTATTACAAAAATACAGTGAAATAAACATTGTGTAGTGATATTTAAGGCACTTAGGCTATTTTTGTCTCTGCAGCGTTTAACATGCGACTTACCACAGCAGTTACCAGAAATTCTGCTGTGGATTACCCAGAATTCGCTATTTTTAACACCGTGGCGCAAATACCAAGTGACGCCAGCAGATGGCGCTTACCCCATTTAAGCAGGAATTTAACTATATACAAACCGTTACATACACCCCCTAAATTTCTGCTAAATCGGGGTAGCGTATCCAAAACAGAGAAAACAAAAGAAAGAAGGGAAAAGAGAAAGAGAAAAAAAAAACATTTTTTAAACAAATGAATGAATTACCTTGAGCGTTAATGTCTTATAGTCAGTTACAAAACTCCTCCTACAGAGATATGCAAGGATAGGGTGGTACCAAACCCTAAACCTTAACATAGATACAAGAGATGCCGTTTACACCTCTCCTAATTGACACAGCTCAAAAACTCCAAAAAAAAAAATGGAGTATCTGTCTACACCCAGGAACAGAATTACTCAAAAGGTACATTATAAAGTCTCAGGCTACACTGCAAAAACATGTCTCATTAGAGTAACAAAAGAACTCACTGAAGATCTTGAATCTTCCACAACCTGGTCATTCATCTCACAAATTAATCTCTTTGGAGGTTTAATGGTCTACCAATCCTAGTCATAGTCATGCCTCGCCTAGGCTGATTAACTACAGGCTCATCTGATTCTGAGTCTACACTACTGGGAACATGTGAGTGTGGATCAGCTGGAGAGTCTGTGGGGAGCTGTACGGAGTGACTGTGGGCAGACTGATCATCTAGAAATGAAGACTGGCTCACATCCCTGTCCTGGCCAGTACATCCATGACTGTCGTCGACAACATCATCCACATGAGTATTCTCTACTGGGTTAGATGAGCTGGGAATCATGACAACAACCTCATCAAGTTCAGCATTCTCTCCAGATTGCAAAATCCACCGCAATGTTTTTTCATCGCTGTCGAGTTGTTCACAAGGCAGAGGATCACCCTGATCGCTTCGAGCTCCAACTGACAGAGAATCAGACGACAGGTCAACTTCATGGTCTCTCAACAGGAAACTGACAGGAAGGAGCAAGTTCCGATGAACTGTTTTTTCTTTGCCAGTGACTGTGTCCTTCACACGGTAGACATTGATTGCCGATCTTACTGACAACACTTCGTAAGCCGTGGACTCCCATTTGTCTGCAACTTTCCGTTTTCCTCTCTCGCCTCTGTTTGCCAACAAAACCCTGTCACCAACAGTCAATGGAGAGCCTTTTACCTTACGGTCGTAGAGCTTAGCATGACGAGCCTGTTCAGCTGAACTGTGCCTCTGAGCAACCTTTGCTGCTTCACTCAAGTCTCTTTTGAGATTGGACACGAACTCTGAATGGGTAATGACAAGATCATTCTTTAGAACGTGTTGAAACATTACATCAATCGGAAGTCTGGGAATCCTCCCAAACATAAGGTAAAATGGTGCAAAGCCGGTTGTTTCGTGGACAGTACAGTTATAACAGAAAGTCAGCACTCTTAATGACTGGGGCCACTTTGCTTTGGACTTGGGGGGTAAAGCTCTGATCATGCTCCCCAAGGTCCTGTTGAAACGCTCTGTGATCCCATTACCCATCGGGTGGTAAGGGGTAGTGTGAGATTTCTTTATCTCAGCCATATCCAACAGTTCCTTGATGAGCTTACTCGTGAAGTTAGCCCCCTGGTCAGAATGCACGCGCTTCGGGAAGCCATATATGCAGAAAATATCATCCCATAAACGGCGGGCCACTTGTTTTGCTGACTGGTTCTTACAAGGAAAAGCAAAGGCCATTTTGGTGAAGTGATCCGTCGCTACGAGAACATCAACAGACTTATCTCCCTGCTCCGCTGACCAGAAATCAATACAAATCAATTCCATGGGCTCTGTGGTGTGAATGTTCTCCAAAGGAGCACGAGCATCCGGCTCTGGCGTCTTACCAACAATGCAACGTTTGCAGTTTCTGACATAATGCACAATATCATGCGCCATACCTGTCCAAAAAAAGCGGTGCCTGGCCAATGACAGTGTACGTGAGCGTCCTTGGTGACCTGCGGCATCGTGTATGCCATGGAGAACTTGTTGTTTTAAGCAATCTGGTACAATGAACTGATAGAGCTGCTTGTTCATGTTGTGATCTCTCTTCACTTTAAATAGCATACCATCTTGCAGAGTGAGTTTGTTCCAGTGCTTGAGCAGCTTGATTACACTACGAGGCTCCTTTGCACGCTCACGTTTGTCAGGTCTCTTGTGTCTCCGGATATAGTAAACCACTCTACTCACGGTGCCGTCTTGCTCCTGCATAGTCAGAAGAGTGCTTTTAGGCAGAGCAGTGGTGCAATCCTCCTTCTCCAAATGAGGGATGACCCCCGTTCCCATTACACGACTTGTCCCCAAGAGCAGTGTGCATCCAAGAGGGCGGAGATTTCCTGCGATGTTAACTTGCCCTGAGAAAGTGTGAGGGAGAGGTCAGAGCCTGGTTCAACATCCGTACTCACAAGTTGACAGTTGTTTGTGCATCTGAAAGCATCTTGAACTGTTTCGTCCCTCACACCATTCAGTTGATTTAACAAAGCATGGTATGGCTCTGTCACAAGGCGATGGCTGACACAGGACTTGACAAAAGGCTCCCGGCTGAGTGCATCTGCCACTATGTTCTTAGCTCCTGGCACATACTTCAGATCGAAACTATAGGATGCCAGCTTCGCTACCCAACGCTGCTCACATGCATCGAGTCTTGGTTGGTGAGTATGTATGTGAGTGGGTTGTTGTCAGTCCAAGCTGTAAAATGACGACCTTTCAACCAGTAATGGAATTTGTCACATACTGCCCATTTTAGGGCCAAAAACTCAAGCCTGTGCGCGGGGTAGTTCATCTGGGAGCGTGAAAGCGTCTTACTCGCAAACGCCACTGGCCTCGCCATGTCACTGCCTCTGGGAATCTGAGAGAGTACTGCTCCAATCCATCGAAAGACGCATCTACGGCCAAAATGAAATGGCCATCAAAATCAGGATGAGCTAACGTTACACTGGTAAGCAAGTCATGTTTTAAAGTCTCAAATGCACATTTGCATTCCTCAGTCCAGTCTGATGGTGTTAGTTTAACATTAACAGCTTTCTTTTTAGAATGCCTCCTTCTCGTTTTGAAGCACTGCGTGTCCTGCTGGGAGATGAGCTTGAAGAGGGGCTTCGCTTTGGCTGAACATCTCTCAATAAAATGTTGATAATACAACACCATACCCAAAAATGATCTGATTTTCTTTGGGCAAGGAGTGACGCCATCGGAATCCATTAAATCAGACACCTGTACATCAGCGATAGCCTGAACTTTCCAGGGTCAGTACAGACTCCGTCTTCACCAACAATGTGGCCCAAGAATTTCACAGACCTTCTTAGAAAATTACATTTCTTTGGTGAAAGCTTCAAATTGTGAGTCTTCAATCTAGAAAACACCATCTCCAATCGGTCGAGTGCAACCTGTTCTGTTGGAGCAAAGACCAAAAGATCATCAAGGTAACACAACAGACTAGTAAAGTTCTTGTCACCGAAAATCGTCATCATCATACGCATAAATGTAGCGGGACTGTTTGTAAGGCCTTGAGGCATGCGATTGTATTCGTGGAGTCCGAATGGTGATGAGAATGCTGTATACTTTTTGTCTTCCTCGTGTAATGGCACATTATAAACCCGGATGTTAGATCCATAGTGGAGAAAAAGGCATTTCCACCTAGAGCAGCGAGTGCGTCCGACTGGTGCGGGAGAGGATGAGCATCTTTTACTGTCCTGGCGTTAAGCCATCTGAAATCATTACAGATCCTGGGGTCGCCATTTTTCTTCCACACAATTACTAAGGGTGATGCGTACTCACTGTTAGACTTTCTTATTATGCCCACACTCCTCCATTTCATTCAGTGCTGTCCGCAGCTTCTCATAGTGACTTGGTGGTATCCTACGGTAAGGTAGACGAAACGGCTTGTCGTCAACCAGACGGATTCCTGTGCACGAAATCTTTGGCCAGACCACAATCCATCTTATTCCTTGAGAATATAGACTCATGAGCTGTGATGATGCTAAGGAGTTTGTTCTTCCACTCCAGAGAGACTTCAACATGCACTTAGGTCTAAATCGTTCAATCCCAAGTCCCTTAGAATGTTGGTCAACTCCTCTTCCGACAGTAGTGGTTGTTCCGGAGATGTGACAAGACTGGGCACTTGACTGGATGTTACACTGGACACTTTCGACCTCTGTGAAATCTTCTACTGCAATGCATGGGGACACATCAGCAATTTTTGCATTCCTTCTCAGTGTAACAGGGCGATCAGTGGGGTTAACTAGTTTAACTGGGACAAGGCCATCACCAAATAGTGGTGTGATTACTCTGCCGACCAAGATCTGTTTTAGGCCTGGAATTAGATTGGGTGGGCTCTATGACTACAGTACTACCTACTGA
>NW_024121403.1:0-28091 GCF_016745375.1 Pimephales promelas
ACACACACCAAAGACACCAGCAACCCCTCCCTCTTCCCCACACAGACACTGATAGAGACAAGATACACATCCAAACTGCAATATCTGACTTTCTTTTGGTCTGAGCTTCTTACTGTTAATTAGAAAGTTGATCGGCTTGACAAGAACAATATACGTGGCAAGTTTTGTAACTGTAGGTAAAACGAGCAAAGTTATAACACATTTTATGTGTCCTTTTTCAGTCATAAAATTCATTTCCTCGCCACGGCCAAACCGTTCGAGAATCAAACATCCGTCCGGAATTGAGCATCCTCAATGTCTTGACTTCATGCACACCGAGTATGGTGGTGATTGGTAAACACATGCGTTGTAATTTGATGTATTTCTCCTAGGAGATTTATTCAAACAACACATAATTCCCAACTTCCATTTGAACTGTCTTAAAACTTAGAGCAGAGATGGGCGCAGGTCACGCAAGTCTCAAGTAAGTCTCAAGTCTTAACCGTCAAGTCTCAAGTAAGTCCCAAGTATTTTTTTTTTGGGGGGGGGGGGGGGGCAAGTCAAGTCAAGTCAAGTCACAGGCTATGTCAAGTCAAGTCAAGTCTTGTAGTAGGTTAAGTCAAGTGCAAGTCAAGTCACCTTATTATTTTAATTTTACATGCAGAATCTGATCTTAATAAAATGAAAAGACAGATAAGTATTTGCCAGTAAATTACAATAATTTGCATTGTAAATACTCATGTTCAGTAAAATACACCATGGAATCAAACAAAATTGTAACTTCATAAAATTATTTATTTTTCACTTCTGCCAACAGTGTGTTTGAAATGTTTTAAATTTTCAACATTGAGTCCATAAAACAAATAACAGCTTAACATCCTACAGACTCTCTGAACACCTTCCTCTCTCTCAAACACAGTTTACAAACAATATTAAACTTTGTTACATTTCTCCTCTCTCTCTCTCTCTCTCTCTCTCTCTCTCTCTCTCTCTCTCTCTCTCTCTCTCTCTCTCACACACAGTGGCGGTTCTAGACCATTTCAACTGGGGGGGCCAAGCTGGGGCCAGTTGTACTGTTAGAGGGGCCAGTTACATTTAGACCTTATCATTTTCTGCACTGCACTGAAGGCATAAATAAGCAAAATACCATGTTTATAATTATCCAACAATTTGCATTTCCATTATATTTTTACATTTGCATTACATATATCAGTCTGTATTTGAATTTCCATTTTATTTTTTTACATTGAATATACAGTATGTATATATATATATATATATATATATATATATATATATAATTTTTACAAATTAATCTACGATTTTGTGGGGTTTTTTTTTTTTTTTTTTGCAAAAAGATCAGCAAATTATCCTCTAAACTGGCCTTTTTAGGGGGCTTTCCTCTCAGGGTGAATGAGTTTTTTATAATTGTTTTTTTCCTGACATCTTTGAAAGACAGAAGCAATAATTAATGCATCCTTGGCCAGGATATAATTATAAAATATGACATGATTTTAAAAGTGACCTATAAAATCGACTATGCAATACACTTTAATTTATCTAGTGCTAATAAAATTATTAAGCCTATTTGGAGAGAGAGATGTTTTAAAATCGACTATGCATTACACTTTAATTTATCTAGTGCTAATAAAATTATTAAGCCTATTTGGAGAGAGAGATGTTTATAATGTGACAATATGTCAGTCATCGTGATTCGTGTAATAAGATGACTAGGCCTAGACTACTTGTTCTGAGCAGGTGTTGTCAGTGAACAGGCTGTAAAACTGTTGTCTAAGTTACAGACTGATACTAATTAAATGGGAAACGAATCGATTACCTAACGTAACCTCGGTTCTCTCTAGATGAGGGAACGAGCATTGCGTAAGCTAGCTTACGCTACGGGAAAGATTCATCTTACATCAGTCAAGTTGTCATAGTTTTTGTCAAACAAGTTGTGAATTTGTTGTAACATTAAAACAGGAGATCATGACTTACTCCGTGCTCCAAGTGATGTTCGGAGCTCCAGTGATTAGTTTCATCTGTGGGACGGGTGAAGAAACTTTCGGAAGATGTTGTAACAGAATCATATGAACAATTCCAGGATATGCTTTTTTTCATTGGTTGTTGCGTTAAATTTTACCCAGATACAATAGTGCCCTTTTCTGATCGGCTATTAAGTAGCACTTCTCTTTTTTTTGATTGGCTGATACGTGGCAGGGTCGACTGCTGAACTCCAGGCGAGACGCGCTTGATTCTCACGTGAGAGCGGCGCGGCCAGAGAAATTGCGTATATTAAATATATTATTAATAGTTTTTCCGCATGAGAAATACAATGTGTGACGGGAGTGTGAGACAAAAGACTGAAACGAGTGACTGTCATGCTCAATGCGTGACACACTATAAAAAAAATATTTCACACTGACTCCACATTTAGGGGGCCACAAGGGGGTCCAAGCTTGTTGTCGCAGGGGCACTGGCCCCCCAGGCCCCCGCCTAGAACCGCCACTGCTCACACACACACACACACACACACACACACTTTCTCTCTCTCTCAAGAAGCAAAAACATGACTGCTAAAGGTTGTATCAGCGATGGCGGGGTAACATCACTTAACATCACGAGTGATATTCCCTTAGGCCACGCCCCCTTGTCTCCCCAAAGTATTATAAGCAATCATGCGCATCCTGTGTGCAGAATGATGCACTTGAAGCAACACCAAGTCACAGCACGCAACGCTTCACATTGAAAAGAACATAGCGAAGGGATGGTATCTATAATCTATGCTTAGTAGGGCTGCACGATTTGGGAAAATGTCATATTGCCATTATTGAGCCAATATTGCAATTGCGATTTGCGACTCCGATATAATAAAATGGTTTCATGAGTCCAACTTGCTTGGTTCTAAAGTAAAATGCACACACAGATTAATGTTTATTTCTCAACTCAAACTAAAAACAACAACAACAATAAATGATTGATAACACCTATAATGATCAATAAACCATCAACCAAACCAACATTACATTGACTCCATCAATTGAAAGCCATCAACTTTTTAAAAATTATTAGGCTTTAAAAAAATATATAACAGCCTTTAAATTAAGTGAACTTCAATCAATCCCCACATAAACCCATAATAAAAAACATATTTACCTGTGCCCTTCCTGTCTTAACAGGTACAGAAATTGAATAAAGTTATCAAACAGTCTGCGCTGCCTGAATCATAAATTATATATATAATAATCCTTATTAAAGCTACAAAAGTTCTTTACTCAAGATCAGTGAGTAATTTTCTAATTTCCCTTTGTTCTTTTAACTTTACTGAAAGAACGCTTTATTCGCTGCTGGCCCTTTAAGAGTACCCGTTGCCGAGACGCGGATCTCACACGCGCCTCATAGCACAACTCTTTTCATCCATAGACTTTTCTTATGTTATGAAGATACTAGACAAAACCACATTTTGGCATAATTGTGTGTGCTATTGTTCGTTCAAGCTCGAAAGAGAACTGTTTATTCTGGGCTGGCACACGGTCAGTGCATGCGCATTATGCGAGTATCATCTATTCTAATCTAGGGCACTCACAGGCAGCTTTTCACTTCTTGTCGTGCAAAATGCGAAAAGGCATTTGAACCAATAAGAGGGGGATCTTGTAACACTAGTCAAAGGATGACAAAAAAGAAGAGATGCTGCGCTAATAGCCCTACTTTGTTTATTTCATATAAAATCGCGGCATTTTGCGTTATATAATTGCATAGGTTTGAGATCGCTATTACGACTGCGATATAATTAATCGTGCAGCACTAATGCTTAGTGTATTCTAAAGGGCAATAAACTCCACTCCAGCAAGATAGTCATTTTATGCAAATCATAGACCTTTATGCCTTATCTACAAATAAAGTATAATATTGGGAACATTGATCTTGAAGAGAGTGTCGTCGTGTTACTGTCGCAACCGAACGCGACGCGCTGTGTGAATGCTGATGCATGGAGAATGACTGAGGCGAGATGACTTTCCGTTAACTTTAACTTAGAGACTAAAATATTAATTTTACCACACATTAAGCTATTGAATGACTTTAGAAGTCTTGGAATATAGTGTGAAAACTTGATTGTGCTTTACAGTTTTTTATGCCTTTAGTGGGGCTTAACAAAATAACACAATATGCAGAATGTCGGACGTCACTTATAGGCTAAACTGTTTTTATAGATAAAACTATTTACATTCGGCAGTCATGAAAACAAATCTCAGATAACGGTTGACTAGGTAACAATGTGTAATTTTGCGCCGGAGTTCTCCTTTAACTTACATTAGCTAGCTAACTACGAACGAGCTAACCAGATAACATTAACAAATTGACAAGCACTTACTGGGCAGAATGGCTCTTCAAATGACGGACGAAATTGGAGGTTGTCATCTGACTGTCCGCGATCTTAACGTTGCATGTCTTGCAAAGCGCTGTTCTTTTGCCATCTTGTTGTAAGAAATTCTTGAATCCAAAAGCGACGACCCTCGTTATCCCTCCGGCTGACATGTTGATGTGATCTGATGTAAGTGGGCGTGGTGTGCGCGTAAGGTATGAGAGGGCATGACTGATGATCTCTGATCCAGTCATGACAGCGCTATTCTCAGCCTGCGCTCCAGCTGGATCAACTTTATTTTTTTTACATAATTTATATATTTTATATTCAAACTGAAAACATGATGTGATTAACACTCAAGTCATATTATTACATGCAAGTGTGTTTGATTTATGGACCAAATTTTCAGATCAAGTTTATGGACCAAGTTAATTTAATTAATAAACTAATTATATAAAACTATTAATGCACTACAATTAAACTGGTTATATGCCTTTACTTATAAAAAATAAAAAACTTATTTAAAAAAATACCAGGCTTAAGGCATTTATTTTTTATGCAGGCCATACACACAGGAGTGAAATGGTTAAGACCCCTCCCCCTACAAACACACACACATACACAGACAGGCAAAGACAGAGATGTAGGCTCAGATTGAGCAAGACCACATTCAAACAAACATATCTGACTTTCTGTGGGTCCTAGCTAATGAGTGTCAATTAGAAAGTTGTCCGGCTCGAGGAGTACAATATACATACCGATTTTTGTAACTGTAGATAAAACTAACAACCCCACTTTTGTCAAAAGGTGGCGCTACTGAGCCCTCACCACGCCCGTTTCTGAAACTTTGCACGTGTCTACTGGCTAATAAATGTGATGTGTCTGTCGAGTTTCATGCAATTTCAAGCATGCTAAGGGTCTCAAAAGCATCCTAAAAGAATGGTAACGTTTGATGCGTCGCCACGGCAACAGTTTCAAAGATATCAAGAATCCATTCACAGGTCTACATCTGCCGTATGTTTACATTATACAGATGACGTTTGAAGCAAATCGGGTAAAAATAAAAGGGTGATATCAAAGCATTTTGAAAGTGACACACTTCCTGCTGCCAGTTGGTGGCGCTATAACTTTGACTCACAATAGTCACATCCATGTGATCGTCCTCTTACAGCGAACACACTGCTGAAGTTTCATCAAGATCAGTTAATGTATGCTGAAGTTATAACACACTTCCTGGTTCACGTTTCTCGCCATGATTTCGTTTCCTCGCCACGGCCAAACCGTTCGAGATATCAAAAATCCCCTCGCAAACTTTCATCCTCAATGTCTTGACTTCATGCTGACCGAGTTTTGTCGAATTTGGATCAAAGCTCTAGGAGGAGTATTTAACATTCCATTGCGAGCGTTTTACAAACAAACCTCAATAGCCGACTTCCTGTTGGGCTGGGGTAAAAAGTAAAAGCGCGAGGTATAGATGAAACTATGAGATCAACATGTGCACCGAGTTTCATATTATTACATACAAGCGTGTTTGAGTTATGGACCAAGTGTTCGGACCCCGTTCCAGGGGGCGCTGACGAGCCGCCCTGCCACGCCCGGGTACCAGCTTCAGCCCGGCTCTGATGGCCGCGGGTTCTGACCCATGTGCAAAGTTTCAAGAGTTTTCGAGCACGTTAAGGGCCCCAAAAATGCCCAAAAGGTTACAAAATAATAAATATAGCTGCGAGCAGCGATGAAGGGCCCAAGCCGGTGGCACCGCAACCCCGGTTCCTTAGTTACCTAAAAGCACCAGGGTGGCCATGCCACTGGCTTTGGCCCTTCATCGCGGATCACAGCTATATATATATATATATACTGTATATATACATATATATATGAAGCCGGTGGCACCGCCACCCTGGTGCCTTTAGGTTTATTGTGCACGACATGCAAAATGTAACCCTGCTTTGACTGATGCAAGCTCTACAGCACAGTTTATAGTAAGAAAGAATATAGTAAGAAAGAAAAGTAAGCTGTTACTCTGAGATGGTTTGGGAAACAAACATTCATCATGTCGCATTGGTTTTAGTTACTTGTCCTCGAACAGAGCCCTAATCTGTTTATATTTCAGTTACACATTCTACATTGATTAAAAAAGAAAAATCAAATGTGTTTTTAATTCATACAGAAATAAAATATTTATAATTCAGCTGAGAATAAAGTTAGTTCAAATTTTAAGAAAAACAAATATATGATCTGAAATATAGCACATTCATTTTTAAATTCATTCAGGTTCAATTACCAAAAATACAATCTTAATTTAATTTAAAACAAATAATAAATCTAAAATATATGGGTTATATGCATATTTTGTAAAAAAAGAAAAAAAAAAGAAAGAAAGATATGAAGAGTTCAGATGCAAAAGCCTCTAAGTGCCATTTGAAATTTTCTTCTAGAATGATCATTTTTATCAAGCTTGTATATTTAAGTTCAGTGATTTCACTTAAATGGCAATGATGATTACCTATTAATTGTTATTTAAGTGAAATTACTGAACTTAAATATACAAGTTTGATAAAAAATCATCATTAAAGAAGAACATTTCAAATGGCATTTAGAGGCTTTTGCATCTGAACTCTTCATAAAAACACAAGGCCTTAAACTTTAACAAGGATGCAACTCTTATCACTACAACAAACATAGTCACACACACAAGTCAAGTCACTTACATTTTAGATGCAATATTGACTTTTTAGATGCAATATTGACTTTTTTTCTGTTTCAGCAGAGAAAATAGTTAAACAAAGATCACAGCGACCCATCGCGCATCTCAAAGCAATGTGTTTTCTCATTACTGAATGATTCAGCATTTTGAATCCATGACTCGTTCATTAAGACGGTCATCTGGCGACACCTTATGGTGATTTAGGGTTATGTTTAAAAGTATCGTTCTTTACAGCGATTTTTAATTGACTCCTGTTAAACCAATCTCGTAACATTATTGTGTAACCGATTTAATTTGATCAGCCTTACCTAGGGTAACAGCCCTATAGTGTCTTATTATTCTAAATTATTGAATTTATTGATCAAATTTACTAATGAAAAATGAAGCATACATTTATTAAGACTAGGCTGCCCTGCAGATATTAGGCTACAATATGCAGATTTAAATATACCATTTATCAAATAATCTGTTTATTTTTAGGTTACACATTACATTGTTTAAAAAATAAAAATCAAATGTGACCCGCTCTGGCGAAATGAGTCGGAAGTTGCAACCTTCCATTTTAAGATATGGGCCGATTATGTGGAAAAACCATGAAATAACAAAAAAAATATATATATTTTTTTTGCTAATTTCAAAGAACAGACATTCAAAAATAATCTCACAGGGTTTCGTAGTCGAGATAATTGAGTAAAGGTATTTAAATAACGATTAAAGTTGTCAAAGCTTTAAATTCGCTGAAATAAACATTGCTCTTCTCAACTCCCCTCGTCACCTTTGAGCATTTCCCGGGTATCCCCTGAAACGTTGAACTCACTGGAGGCTTCTAACCTAAACTGCGTGAGTATATTTATCTGCAAGAAGAATATAGCCTATGTAAGGCTGTAACGATCGCGACACTCAGATCCACGAACCTGTGTCGCGGTGTGAGAAGACAGAATCACGACACCGACACGTCCCTTCAACTCCCGAAGTTATCCTTCACGTCCAGACCCAATGCTACAACATCTTTAAATTACTATTAGTATTATTTGAAGTTAACATTATAAAATACGTAGACTTACACCACAAAACTTAAATTATTACTAAATTTTTTAAAATTGGGCAATTTCAGCATTATGGAGGAGATCCAATTCCCAGATAATTAAATATTTTAATAAATTGGCCTATGTGAACCACACTGCACAAACCAAAAGTAATACTCACCGGATGAAGAAGGGTTGACTCTCTCCAGAACATAAAATCTTTATTTTATTTTCCGTGTTCGCATTTATGAGGAAAAACAATCCGAACGTGACCGTTCTCTGGAAGCAGCACTAAAACTTTCACATAGCTTAAACATGCAAGCACAAAGCCTTTCTTTAAAGTAAATTTCGTTTTAAAATAATTATCTTAATTTAAATCAATGTTTCATCAACCAATTACTAGGATTTAATAATAAGAAATAAATTGCAGACAATAGGCTAGGCCTAATCACGACGCGGAGACGCGCGGCACGTGAACTGAAGCTTGTCTCATGAACCGAAAGTCAGCGTATAAGGTATCCTCACAGACATATATATTGAAATGTCTACTTTTAAAGACAACCATTCAAAATGAAAGAAAACAGACTGCTCTCTGCTTATGTGGGCTAATCCGTATGAAAACTGAATTTCTCTCTGACTCCTCTTTAATCTTTCTGATTTTAGAACATTTTTGTAAAAGTGACTTTTTAATTATTTATTTCAAAAAAATTAAAAATAAGTTGAGTTTCAGCCTCGTTAAATTGCATTTATATGTTAATCTATTTGGTCAAATTAAGCTATATAAAATAAATAGTTTATCCCTTAAAATGCTATGGATTTTGAAAGATATCAAAAAAAAAAAAAAAAAAACGGGCAAAAAAACTTTAAAAGCGATTTTCTTAGGTTTTCAATTGGAAAAAAAGGGCAGACGACCAGAATTCAAATCTGTATATCGTTACAACCATTCAAGGTATGACCAAGGTATCATTTGAAAGCTTACAGTGTCCTCTTTCCATTAATATCAAAATCTCAATTTTTAAATTTGGGTCACTGTGACTAATTTTGCTGGATCAGGTCGGTCACAAATGTGTTTTTTATTGTAGTATTATTTTATACAGAAATACATTATAATTATATATAATATACAAAATATAACCGTGGGCGCGATTAAACAGTGTTACAATAAAACTCAACATTGTGTTTTTTAAAAATAAATTCAAATAATACAAATCCCGAAATTGCGCTAATTTTAAAATTAAACTAAAACTCATGGCTGCACAAGCATTCATAACTGTGCGCGCCAACAGCGAGGAACCAGCAGAACAGAGTGAACGTTCATTCTGTTTAGTTCAATCCTACTTAATAGGAATTTATTTAAAATGCTTGCTCTACTCCACAACATTAATGTCTTGTGCGGATATCTGTATTTTGACTTTCGGTTTTAAGTAAGCGATTTAAAAGTTCCCGAGTCCCAGCGGAGTCACACGTTGATTAACCGGTGGGAATATACACAATAGGCCTAACTGATATTGAACACAAGAGGGCAGTATAGCACTACGTATGACTCAGATTATTTTTTCTTCTTCTGAATTTTACAACCTGGCTGTTTTTGAACGTAAACATAATTCTTAAATGAAAAAAGGGAAAAACTGCTTTAATTATAATATTTGTATAATTTAATTTAGAAACAAATGATGTATAATTACATTTTTAGAAGATATGAGGCTTTTAGTGTTTACTTTTTTGACATTACTTTAATCTTTTGCCAAAGTTGCACATGCCTACTGGCTAATAAATGTGATGTATCTGTCGAGCTATCTGTATCTATCTGTTTCAAGCAATTTCAAGCATGCTAAGAGTCCCAAAAGTATCAAAAAAGAATGTTAAAGTTTGATTTGTTGCCACAGCAACAGTATCAAAGATATCAAGAATCCATTCACAGGTCTACATCTGCTGTATTTTTACATTATACAGATGAAGTTTGAAGCAAATCGGTTAAAAATAAGAGGGTGATATCAAAGCATTTTGAAAGTGACACACTTCCTGCTGCCAGTTGGTGGCGCTATAACTTTGACTCACAATAGTCACATCCATGTAATCAGCCTCTTACAGTGAACACACTGCTGAAGTTTCATCAAGATCAGTTAATGTATGCTGAAGTTATAACACACTTCCTGTTTCACGTTTCTCGCCATAATTTTGTTTCCTCGCCACGGCCAAACCGTTCGAGATATCAAAAATCCCCTCGCAAACTTTCATCCTCAATGCCTTGACTTCATGCTGACCGAGTTTCGTGCCGTGTGTTTGAATTCTCTAGGAGGAGTATTGCACATTCCATTGCGAGCGTTTTACAAACAAACCTCAATAGCCGACTTCCTGTTTGGCTGGGGTAAAAAGTAAGAGCGTGAGGTATAGATGAAACGATGAGATCAACATGTGTACCGAGTTTCATATTATTACATGCAAGCGTGTTTGATTTATGGACCAAGTGTTCGGACCCCGTTCCAGGGGGCGCTGTCTAGCCCCCCTGCCACACCCAGGTACCATCTTCAGCCCGGCTCTGATGGCTGTGGGATCTGACCTGTGTGCAAAGTTTCAAGAGTTTTCAAACCCGTTAAGGGCCCCAAAAGCCGCTAAGAGTCTCAAAATCATAAAAAAAAAGAATTTTAAAGTTTGATGCGTTGCCACGGCAACAGTATCAAAGATATCAAGAATCCATTCACAGGTCTTCATCTGCTATGTATTTACATTATACAGATTAAGTTTGAAGCACATCGGGTAAAAATAAAAGGGTGAGTTCAAAGCATTTTGAAAGTGACACACTTCCTGCTACCAGTTGGTGGCGCTATAACTTTGACTCACAATAGTCACATCCATGTGATCGTCCTCTTACAGCGAACACACTGCTGAAGTTTCATCAAGATCAGTTAATGTATGCTGAAGTTATAACACACTTCCTGTTTCACGTTTCTCGCCATAATTTCGTTTCCTCGCCATGGCCAAACCGTTCGAGATATCAAAAATCCCCTCGCAAACTTTCATCCTCAATGCCTTGACTTCATGCTGACCGAGTTTCGTGCCGTGTGTTTGAATTCTCTAGGAGTAGTACTTCAAATTCCATTGCGAGTGTTTTATGAACAACCCTAAATAACCGACTTCCTGTTGGGCTGGGGTAAAAAGTAATAGTATGAGGTATATATGTACGATGAGATCTATATGTGCACCGAGTTTCATATTATTACATGCAAGCGTGTTTGATTTATGGACCAAGTTTTCGGACCCCGTTCCAGGGGGCGCTGTCTAGTCCCCCTGCCACGCCCGGGTACCATCTTCAGCCCGGCCCTGATGGCCGCGGGTTCTGACCCGTGTGCTAAGTTTCAAGAGTTTTTGAGCATGTTAAGGGCCCCAAAAGTGCCCGAATAGTCGTATAAATAATAATAATAATAATAAATATAGCTGCGAGCAGCGATGGCGGGCCCAAGCCGGAGGCACCGCAACCCCGGTTCCTTTAGTTACCTAAAGGCACCCGGGTGGCGGTGCCGAAGGCTTTGGCCCTTTCATGATTAAATGTTAAAACGGCTTGCCATACTCTGTCATTTCGACTAGTCACAATTATGTTACAGATATCTTAAATGATAATACAAACTATCCAAAGTGTAATTACGACTAGACAGAAAGACGTTGTTGATATCTACAATGTTAATTCCGGAAAGGCAAACTTAGCTTTTAAATGTTAAAAGGGCTTGCCATAGAGGGACGTAGGCTCAGAGAGAGGCTCACCATATTCAAACCAAAATATCTGTCTTCCTCTTGGTCCGAGTTAAAGACTATGTATTAGAAAGTTGTACGGCTTGAGGAGTACAATGTATATACCGATTTTTGTAACTGTAGATAAAACTAACAACCCCACTTTTAAGTATATATATGGTGCCTTTAGTGTTATTCTTCACGACGTGCAAAAACTTAACCCCCGCTTTTTAAGTATATATATATATATATATATATGAAGAGTTCAGATGCAAAAGCCTCTAAATGCCATTTGAAATTTTCTTCTTTAATGATGATTTTTATCAAATTTGTATATTTAAGTTCAGTAATTTCACTTAAATAACAATTAATAGGTAATTATCATTGCCATTTAAGTGAAATTACTGAACTTAAATATACTAGTTTGTTAAAAAACAATCATCATTAAAGAAGAAAATTTCAAATGGCATTTAGAGGCTTTTGCATCTGAACTCTTCATATATATATATATATATATATATATAAAGAGGGTTATTCTGCACGACGTGCAAAAACTTAACCCCCGCATTGACTGTCGAAGAGAAGTGTGCAGAAGAGCTTGCATCAGTGAGGGCTTTGCAAAATATATATACATACAAACACACACACACACACACACATATAAATGAGGTTAGTGTTTTACAATATTAAGGAAAGCAAATGTATTGAAATATAGCACATTAATTTTAAAATCATTCAGCTTCAATTACCAATTTGTAGTTTACCAATTTATCTTACTTTTATTTAAACCAAGCTATACATTTAAAAGATTAGGTTATATGCATATTTTGTCATTTAAAAAAATACAAAATTGTTATGCAAAAAGATAAGGACTTGCAGAAAAAATCTACAGTCAGCCAAACACACACACACACACACACACACACACACACACACACACACACACACACACACACACACACACACACAAACACACACACACACACACAAATAAATGCAGACACCAGCAACCCCCCCCCCTCCCTCTTCCCCACACAGACACTGATAGAGACAAGATACACATCCAAACTGCAATATCTGACTTTCTTTTGCTCTGAGCGAATTACTTTAATTAGAAAGTTGATCGGCTTGACGAGAACAATATACGTGGTAAGTTTTGTAACTGTAGGTAAATTGAGCAAAGTTATAACACACTTTATGTGTCCTTTTTTAGTCATAAAATTCATTTCCTCGCCACGGCCAGACCGTTCGAGATATCAAAAATCCGTCCGGAATTGAGCATCCTCAATGTCTTGACTTCATGCACACCGAGTTTGGTTGTGATTGGTAAACACATGCATTGTGATTTGATGTATTTCTCCTAGGACAATTATTCAAACAACCCATAATTCATAATTCATAAATAACTTCCATTTGAACTGTCATAAAACTTAGAGCACGAAAGTTGTTTGGCCTGATGTGATCTATAATTGTACCGAGTTTCATATTAATTCATGCAAGTGTGTTTGATTTATGGACAAATGTTCGAATCCCAGTCCAGGGGGCGCTGTCGAGCCGCCCTGCCACGCCCGGTTACCAGCTTCAGCCCGGCCCTGATGGCCATGGGTTCTGACCCGTGTGCAAAGTTTCAAGAGTTTTCGAGGATGTTAAGGCCCCCGAAAATGCCAGAGAAGTCGCACACAGCAAATAAAGGGTTAAAATTAACCTGACAGGCGCCCCTCCTCTCACTCACACAGAGGGACACTGAGACACTGGCAAAATTCTGAGATTTTCTCTACATTCAAACAAACATATCTGACTTTCTGTGGGTCCTAGCTAATGAGTGTCAATTAGAAAGTTGTCCGGCTCGAGGAGTACAATATACATACCGATTTTTGTAACTGTAGATAAAACTAACAACCCCACTTTTGTCAAAAGGTGGCGCTACTGAGCCCTCACCACGCCCGTTTCTGAAACTTTGCACATGTCTACTGGCTAATAAATGTGATGTGTCTGTCGAGTTTCATGCAATTTGAAGCATGCTAAGGGTCTCAAAAGCATCCTAAAAGAATGGTAAAGTTTGATGCGTTGCCACGGCAACAGTTTCAAAGATATCAAGAATCCATTCACAGGTCTACATCTGCCGTATGTTTACATTATACAGATGAAGTTTGAAGCAAATCGGGTAAAAATAAAAGGGTGATATCAAAGCATTTTGAAAGTGACACACTTCCTGCTGCCAGTTGGTGGCGCTATAACTTTGACTCACAATAGTCACATCCATGTGATCGTCCTCTTACAGCGAACACACTGCTGAAGTTTCATCAAGATCAGTTAATGTATGCTGAAGTTATAACACACTTCCTGTTTCACGTTTCTCGCCATAGTTTCGTTTCCTCGCCACGGACAAACCGTTCGAGATATCAAAAATCCCCTCGCAAACTTTCATCCTCAATGTCTTGACTTCACGCTGACTGAGTTTCGTCGAACTTGGATCAAAGCTCTAGGAGGAGTATTTAACATTCCATTGCGAGTGTTTTACAAACAAACCTCAATAGCCGACTTCCTGTTGGGCTGGGGTAAAAAGTAAGAGCGCGAGGTATAGATGAAACGATGAGAGCAACATGTGTACCGAGTTTCATATTATTACATACAAGCGTGTTTGAGTTATGGACCAAGTGTTCGGACCCCGTTCCAGGGGGCGCTGACGAGCCGCCCTGCCACGCCCAGGTACCAGCTTCAGCCCGGCTCTGATGGCCGTGGGTTCTGACCCGTGTGCAAAGTTTCAAGAGTTTTCGAGCATGTTAAGGGCCCCAAAAGTGCCCGAATAGTCGTTAGAAAAATAAAAGAAAAAAAAAATAAATATAGCTGCGAGCAGCGATGAAGGGCCCAAGCCGGTGGCACCGCAACCCCGGTTCCTTAGTTACCTAAAAGCACCAGGGTGGCCATGCCACTGGCTTTGGCCCTTCATCGCGGATCACAGCTATATATATATATATATATATATACTGTATATATATATATATATACTGTATATATATATATATACTGTATATATACATATATATATGAAGCCGGTGGCACCGCCACCCTGGTGCCTTTAGGTTTATTGTGCACGACATGCAAAATGTAACCCTGCTTTGACTGATGCAAGCTCTACAGCACAGTTTATAGTAAGAAAGAATATAGTAAGAAAGAAAAGTAAGCTGTTACTCAGATGGTTTGGGAAACAAACATTCATCATGTCGCATTGGTTTTAGTTACTTGTCCTCGAACAGAGCCCTAATCTGTTTATATTTCAGTTACACATTCTACATTGATTAAAAAAGAAAAATCAAATGTGTTTTTAATTCATACAGAAATAAAATATTTATAATTCAGCTGAGAATAAAGTTAGTTCAAATTTTAAGAAAAACAAATATATGATCTGAAATATAGCACATTCATTTTTAAATTCATTCAGGTTCAATTACCAAAAATACAATCTTAATTTAATTTAAAACAAATAATAAATCTAAAATATATGGGTTATATGCATATTTTGTAAAAAAAGAAAAAAAAAAGAAAGAAAGATATGAAGAGTTCAGATGCAAAAGCCTCTAAGTGCCATTTGAAATTTTCTTCTAGAATGATCATTTTTATCAAGCTTGTATATTTAAGTTCAGTGATTTCAATTAAATGGCAATGATGATTACCTATTAATTGTTATTTAAGTGAAATTACTGAACTTAAATATACAAGTTTGATAAAAAATCATCATTAAAGAAGAACATTTCAAATGGCATTTAGAGGCTTTTGCATCTGAACTCTTCATAAAAACACAAGGCCTTAAACTTTAACAAGGATGCAACTCTTATCACTACAACAAACATAGTCACACACACAAGTCAAGTCACTTACATTTTAGATGCAATATTGACTTTTTAGATGCAATATTGACTTTTTTTCTGTTTCAGCAGAGAAAATAGTTAAACAAAGATCACAGCGACCCATCGCGCATCTCAAAGCAATGTGTTTTCTCATTACTGAATGATTCAGCATTTTGAATCCATGACTCGTTCATTAAGACGGTCATCTGGCGACACCTTATGGTGATTTAGGGTTATGTTTAAAAGTATCGTTCTTTACAGCGATTTTTAATTGACTCCTGTTAAACCAATCTCGTAACATTATTGTGTAACCGATTTAATTTGATCAGCCTTACCTAGGGTAACAGCCCTATAGTGTCTTATTATTCTAAATTATTGAATTTATTGATCAAATTTACTAATGAAAAATGAAGCATACATTTATTAAGACTAGGCTGCCCTGCAGATATTAGGCTACAATATGGAGATTTAAATATATCATTTATCAAATAATCTGTTTATTTTTAGGTTACACATTACATTGTTTAAAAAATAAAAATCAAATGTGACCCGCTCTGGCGAAATGAGTCGGAAGTTGCAACCTTCCATTTTAAGATATGGGCCGATTATGTGGAAAAACCATGAAATAACAAAAAAAAAATTATATATTTTTTTTTGCTAATTTCAAAGAACAGACATTCAAAAATAATCTCACAGGGTTTCGTAGTCGAGATAATTGAGTAAAGGTATTTAAATAACGATTAAAGTTGTCAAAGCTTTAAATTCGCTGAAATAAACATTGCTCTTCTCAACTCCCCTCGTCACCTCTGAGCATTTCCCGGGTATCCCCTGAAACGTTGAACTCACTGGAGGCTTCTAACCTAAACTGCGTGAGTATATTTATCTGCAAGAAGAATATAGCCTATGTAAGGCTGTAACGATCGCGACACTCAGATCCACGAACCTGTGTCGCGGTGTGAGAAGACAGAATCACGACACCGACACGTCCCTTCAACTCCCGAAGTTATCCTTCACGTCCAGACCCAATGCTAGCTACAACATCTTTAAATTACTATTAGTATTATTTGAAGTTAACATTATAAAATACGTAGACTTACACCACAAAACTTAAATTATTACTAAATTTTTTAAAATTGGGCAATTTCAGCATTATGGAGGAGATCCAATTCCCAGATAATTAAATATTTTAATAAATTGGCCTATGTGAACCACACTGCACAAACCAAAAGTAATACTCACCGGATGAAGAAGGGTTGACTCTCTCCAGAACATAAAATCTTTATTTTATTTTCCGTGTTCGCATTTATGAGGAAAAACAATCCGAACGTGACCGTTCTCTGGAAGCAGCACTAAAACTTTCACATAGCTTAAACATGCAAGCACAAAGCCTTTCTTTAAAGTAAATTTCGTTTTAAAATAATTATCTTAATTTAAATCAATGTTTCATCAACCAATTACTAGGATTTAATAATAAGAAATAAATTGCAGACAATAGGCTAGGCCTAATCACGACGCGGAGACGCGCGGCACGTGAACTGAAGCTTGTCTCATGAACCGAAAGTCAGCGTATAAGGTATCCTCACAGACATATATATTGAAATGTCTACTTTTAAACACAACCATTCAAAATGAAAGAAAACAGACTGCTCTCTGCTTATGTGGGCTAATCCGTATGAAAACTGAATTTCTCTCTGACTCCTCTTTAATCTTTCTGATTTTAGAACATTTTTGTAAAAGTGACTTTTTAATTATTTATTTCAAAAAAATTAAAAATAAGTTGAGTTTCAGCCTCGTTAAATTGCATTTATATGTTAATCTATTTGGTCAAATTAAGCTATATAAAATAAATAGTTTATCCCTTAAAATGCTATGGATTTTGAAAGATATCAAAAAAAAAAAAAAAAAAACGGGCAAAAAAACTTTAAAAGCGATTTTCTTAGGTTTTCAATTGGAAAAAAAGGGCAGACGACCAGAATTCAAATCTGTATATCGTTACAACCATTCAAGGTATGACCAAGGTATCATTTGAAAGCTTACAGTGTCCTCTTTCCATTAATATCAAAATCTCAATTTTTAAATTTGGGTCACTGTGACTAATTTTGCTGGATCAGGTCGGTCACAAATGTGTTTTTTATTGTAGTATTATTTTATACAGAAATACATTATAATTATATATAATATACAAAATATAACCGTGGGCGCGATTAAACAGTGTTACAATAAAACTCAACATTGTGTTTTTTAAAAATAAATTCAAATAATACAAATCCCGAAATTGCGCTAATTTTAAAATTAAACTAAAACTCATGGCTGCACAAGCATTCATAACTGTGCGCGCCAACAGCGAGGAACCAGCAGAACAGAGTGAACGTTCATTCTGTTTAGTTCAATCCTACTTAATAGGAATTTATTTAAAATGCTTGCTCTACTCCACAACATTAATGTCTTGTGCGGATATCTGTATTTTGACTTTCGGTTTTAAGTAAGCGATTTAAAAGTTCCCGAGTCCCAGCGGAGTCACACGTTGATTAACCGGTGGGAATATACACAATAGGCCTACCTGATATTGAACACAAGAGGGCAGTATAGCACTACGTATGACTCAGATTATTTTTTCTTCTTCTGAATTTTAAAACCATTCTGGCTGTTTTTGAACGTAAACATAATTCTTAAATGAAAAAAGGGAAAAACTGGTTTAATTATAATATTTGTATAATTTAATTTAGAAACAAATGATGTATAATTACATTTTTAGAAGATATGAGGCTTTTAGTGTTTACTGTTTACTTTTTTGACATTACTTTAATCTTTTGCCAAAGTTGCACATGCCTACTGGCTAATAAATGTGATGTATCTGTCGAGCTATCTGTATCTATCTGTTTCAAGCAATTTCAAGCATGCTAAGAGTCCCAAAAGTATCAAAAAAGAATGTTAAAGTTTGATTTGTTGCCACAGCAACAGTATCAAAGATATCAAGAATCCATTCACAGGTCTACATCTGCTGTATTTTTACATTATACAGATGAAGTTTGAAGCAAATCGGTTAAAAATAAGAGGGTGATATCAAAGCATTTTGAAAGTGACACACTTCCTGCTGCCAGTTGGTGGCGCTATAACTTTGACTCACAATAGTCACATCCATGTGATCGTCCTCTTACAGCGAACACACTGCTGAAGTTTCATCAAGATCAGTTAATGTATGCTGAAGTTATAACACACTTCCTGTTTCACGTTTCTCGCCATAATTTTGTTTCCTCGCCACGGCCAAACCGTTCGAGATATCAAAAATCCCCTCGCAAACTTTCATCCTCAATGCCTTGACTTCATGCTGACCGAGTTTCGTGCCGTGTGTTTGAATTCTCTAGGAGGAGTATTGCACATTCCATTGCGAGCGTTTTACAAACAAACCTCAATAGCCGACTTCCTGTTTGGCTGGGGTAAAAAGTAAGAGCGTGAGGTATAGATGAAACGATGAGATCAACATGTGTACCGAGTTTCATATTATTACATGCAAGCGTGTTTGATTTATGGACCAAGTGTTCGGACCCCGTTCCAGGGGGCGCTGTCTAGCCCCCCTGCCACACCCAGGTACCATCTTCAGCCCGGCTCTGATGGCTGTGGGATCTGACCTGTGTGCAAAGTTTCAAGAGTTTTCAAACCCGTTAAGGGCCCCAAAAGCCGCTAAGAGTCTCAAAATCATAAAAAAAAAGAATTTTAAAGTTTGATGCGTTGCCACGGCAACAGTATCAAAGATATCAAGAATCCATTCACAGGTCTTCATCTGCTATGTATTTACATTATACAGATTAAGTTTGAAGCACATCGGGTAAAAATAAAAGGGTGAGTTCAAAGCATTTTGAAAGTGACACACTTCCTGCTACCAGTTGGTGGCGCTATAACTCTGACTCACAATAGTCACATCCATGTGATCGTCCTCTTACAGCGAACATACTGCTGAAGTTTCATCAAGATCAGTTAATGTATGCTGAAGTTATAACACACTTCCTGTTTCACGTTTCTCGCCATAATTTCGTTTCCTCGCCATGGCCAAACCGTTCGAGATATCAAAAATCCCCTCGCAAACTTTCATCGTCAATGCCTTGACTTCATGCTGACCGAGTTTCGTGCCGTGTGTTTGAATTCTCTAGGAGTAGTACTTCAAATTCCATTGCGAGTGTTTTATGAACAACCCTAAATAACCGACTTCCTGTTGGGCTGGGGTAAAAAGTAATAGTTTGAGGTATATATGAACGATGAGATCTATATGTGCACCGAGTTTCATATTATTACATGCAAGCGTGTTTGATTTATGGACCAAGTTTTCGGACCCCGTTCCAGGGGGCGCTGTCTAGCCCCCCTGCCACGCCCGGGTACCATCTTCAGCCCGGCCCTGATGGCCGCGGGTTCTGACCCGTGTGCTAAGTTTCAAGAGTTTTTGAGCATGTTAAGGGCCCCAAAAGTGCCCGAATAGTCGTATAAATAATAATAATAATAATAATAATCCTAAAACAATAGGGCCTTCGCCCTTTCAGGGCTTGGGCCTAATAATCGGAAGGAAAACAATAGCCTTCGGGCTTGGGCCCTAATAATAATAATCCTAAGGAAAACAATAGGGCCTTCGCCCTTTCAGGGCTTGGGCCCTAAATATAGCTGCGAGCAGCGATTGCGGGCCCAAGCCGGTGGCACCGCAACCCCGATGCCTTTAGTTACCCAAAGGCACCGGGATGGTGGTACCGCCGGCTTTGGCGCTTTATCGCTGCTCACATCTATATTTATATTTAATATAAAGCCGGTGGCACCGCCACCTTGGTGCCTTTAGGGTTATTCTGTACGACGTGTAAAAACGTAACCCCCGCTTTGACTATCAAAAAGAAGTGTATTGTAGAGCTTGCATCAATGCGGACTCGATGCGCTGTGCGCTGTAACTCCATGTGGCTTTAAGCGCATCATTCTCCACTCGGGATGCGCATAAGCGTTTTGTGCCACACTGTACTGAGCCTTTCATATCATAATGCAGTGACGCAATGACAGATTATTAATTGCCTTTCTTGTTCTGTTCTATCTATTATATGTTGATAATAGATAGGACAGAGCACTAAAAACCTCAAACAAAGCACTAAAAACTTAAGCTGTTTGCTGTGTAGTCTGAGAATGAGCTGTTTGATTTGCACCCTCTTCCTCTTCACTGTCCTCCATAAAAACCAGCTATTCAGGTCCATGTTGTTCTAGAAAGTTTGTATGTTGCTGCCTCAATTAACATCTCTGCTATACATTTAAAACATGGCTATATCTAAAATAATTTATCTTTTTGATTTTTGTTATCTTGTTTTTCATGAATATTTTACAACAATACAAAGAGCAATGTGTATTTTCCATTAATATAGTTTGTAATGGCTTTTTTTGTCATAGATTATAATCATATATTTTTTGGATTTGTTATTTATCTTTATAATGAAGTTGTCTGTATTAAGTAGATTGTGTTTAACACACACAAGAGTGATTTATTAGTTCAACACATAGTTATAGAAATTCTACTTTATCTAAAAAAAACCCTGCACTTTATACACACACACACACACACACACACACACACACACACACACACACACACACACACACACACACATAAATACATGTAAATAAAAATCCAAAAAAAAAACAAACATCAAATGTGTTTTTAGTCAGAGTATTATTTTATACAGAAACAAATATTTGTAATTCAGATAAGAATGAAGTTAGTGTTTTAAAATCTTAAGGAAAACAAATATATTGAAATATAGCACATGAATTTTAAATTCATTCAACTTCAATTACAAATACAATCTTACTTTTATTTAAAGCAAACTATACATTTAAAAGATGGGGGTTATATGCCTATTTTGTCATTTAAAAATATTGTTATGCAAAATTGTTATGCAAAAAGACAAGGACTTAGAGACAAGGACTTGTAGGAAAAATCGCAGCCAGCCACACACACACACACACATAAACACAGACAACAGCCCTCCCCTCCCCACACAGACACATACACACCCACACACACACAGAGAGAGAGAGAGAGAGAGAGAGAGAGAGAGAGAATCGCAGGGGAAATAAATCCATTCAAACTACAATATCTGACTTTCTGTTGCTCAGAGCGAATGACTTTAAATTGGAAAGTTGATCGGCTTGACGAGAACAATATACGTGGTAAGTTTTGTAACTGTAGGTAAATTGAGCAAAGTTATAACACACTTTATGTGTCCTTTTTTAGTCATAAAATTCATTTCCTCGCCACGGCCAGACCGTTCGAGATATCAAAAATCCGTCCGGAATTGAGCATCCTCAATGTCTTGACTTCATGCACACCGAGTTTGGTTGTGATTGGTAAACACATGCATTGTGATTTGATGTATTTCTCCTAGGACAATTATTCAAACAACCCATAATTCATAATTCATAAATAACTTCCATTTGAACTGTCATAAAACTTAGAGCACGAAAGTTGTTTGGCCTGATGTGATCTTTAATTGTACCGAGTTTCATATTAATTCATGCAAGTGTGTTTGATTTATGGACAAATTTTTGAATCCCAGTCCAGGGGGCGCTGTCGAGCCGCCCTGCCACGCCCGGTTACCAGCTTCAGCCCGGCCCTGATGGCCATGGGTTCTGACCCGTGTGCAAAGTTTCAAGAGTTTTAGAGGATGTTAAGGCCCCCGAAAATGCCAGAGAAGTTGCACACAGCAAATAAAGGGTTAAAATTAACCTGACAGGCGCCCCTCCTCTCACTCACACAGAGAGACACTGAGAGACTGGCAAAATTCTGAGATTTTCTCTACATTCAAACAAACATATCTGACTTTCTGTGGGTCCTAGCTAATGAGTGTCAATTAGAAAGTTGTCCGGCTCGAGGAGTACAATATACATACTGATTTTTGTAACTGTAGATAAAACTAACAACCCCACTTTTGTCAAAAGGTGGCGCTACTGAGCCCTCACCACACCCGTTTCTGAAACGTTGCACATGTCTACTGGCTAATAAATGTGATGTGTCTGTCGAGTTTCATGCAATTTGAAGCATGCTAAGAGTCTCAAAAGCATCCTAAAAGAATGGTAAAGTTTGATGCGTTGCCACGGCAACAGTTTCAAAGATATCAAGAATCCATTTACAGGTCTACATCTGCCATGTATTTGCATTATACAGATGAAGTTTGAAGCAAATCGAGTTAAAATTAGAGGGTGATTTCAAAGCATTTTGAAAATGACACACTTCCTGCTGCCAGTTGGTGGCGCTATAACTTTGACTCACAATAGTCACATCCATGTGATCGTCCTCTTACAGCGAACACACTGCTGAAGTTTCATCAAGATCGGTTGATGTGTGCTGAAGTTATGATACACTTCCTGTTTCACGTTTCTCGCCATAATTTTGTTTCCTCGCCACGGCCAAACCGTTCGAGATATCAAAAATCCCCTCGCAAACTTTCATCCTCAATGTCTTGACTTCACGCTGACCGAATTTCGTCGAATTTGGATCAAAGCTCTAGGAGGAGTATTAAAAATTCCATTGCGAGTGTTTTACGAACAACCCTAAATAGCCGACTTCCTGTTGGGCTGGGGTAAAAAGTAAAAGCACGAGGTATAGATGAAACGATGAGATCAACATGTGTACCGAGTTTCATATTATTACATGCAAGCGTGTTTGATTTATGGACCAAGTGTTCGGACCCCGTTCCAGGGGGCGCTGTCTAGCCCCCCTGCCACGCCCGGGTACCATCTTCAGCCCGGCCCTGATGGCCGCGGGTTCTGACCCGTGTGCAAAGTTTCAAGAGTTTTTGAGCATGTTAAGGGCCCCAAAAGTGCCCGAATAGTCGTTAGAAAAAAAAATAAAAAAATAAAAAAAATATAGCTGCGAGCAGCGATGGCGGGCCCAAGCCGGTGGCACCGCCACCCCGGTTCCTTTAGTTACCTATATGCACCCGGGTGGCGGTGCCGAAGGCTTTGGCCCTTTTATGATTAAATGTTAAAACGGCTTGCCATACTCTGTCATTTCGACTAGTCACAATTATGTTACAGATATCTTAAATGATAATACAAACTATCCAAAATGTAATTACGAATAGACAGAAAGACGTTGTTGATATCTACAATGTTAATTCCGGACAGGCAAACTTAGCTTTTAAATGTTAAAAGGGCTTGCCATACAGGGACGTAGGCTCAGAGAGAGGCTCACCATATTCAAACCAAAATATCTGACTTCCTCTTGGTCCGAGCTAATGACTATGTATTAGAAAGTTGTCCGGCTTGAGGAGTACAATGTATATAGCGATTTTTGTAACTGTAGATAAAACTAACAACCCCACTTTTGTCAAAAGGTGGCGCTATTTAGTCCTTGCACTATGCCCGTTTCTGAAACTTTGCACATGTCTACTGGTTAATAAGTTGAGTTAATGAGTTAATGAGTTTCAAGCGATTTCAATTTCAATTTCAATTTGACTGTTGAAAAGAAGTGCGCCGATTAGATACTCAGGATCGGTATCGGCTCTGACACTGCCATCTTTGACGAGGCTGATTCAAATTCTATATTGTGCATATATACTATTCTATGTTAGGCACAAAGGCACAAAAACTTTCTAAAGTACCATAAAGTTTTTGTGTACTGTATTATAAGTGTTCTGAAGCTATTATGTGATATAGAAATTAATATTTAAGTCATTAAATTCAAGAACACAAACTTTTCCCTCTCTGCGCCTGTCAGTCATTCTCCATTCAGCATTCAAACAGCACGTCACATTCGGTTACAGTCAATGATGAAACGATCTTCAAGATGATTGAATGTTAATCCTATTATACTGGATCTTTAAGATAAAGGTCTAAAGGTCTATATTTTCGAATGAAGAAACTTTTTCTTGCTGGACTTTATTGCTGTAACTTAACCGTGTTACTTTCTACCGGGTGTCGGACGCTGTCGGTTAGATCACAACACTAGAGTCAGAGCACTATAATTGTTCTTCACGCACACAGTAACTGAAATTTAAAACCTTTAAAAGAAAAGGCTCAATAAACTATTGCATAGATAGATAATGTATAATACACTGTTCATAAATATGTATTTCCTTTGTGCTTTGAACTTTTCAATACGGACTCACTGCGCTGTAACTTCATGTGGCTTCAAGCACATCATTCTCCGCTCGGGATGCACATAAGTGCTTTGTGCTGCACCGTATTGGAGCCGTAATATCATAATGCAGTGACGTAATGACAGATTATTAATTGCCTTTCAATTATATGTTGCTGCGTCATTAAACATCTGTCCTATGCATTTCAAACATTTATAGCAGCCATGGCTATATTTTTTATGATTTTTGTTATCTTGTTTTTCATGAATGTATTTTTTCAAAAATAAGAGCAATGTGTATTATCTATTATTAATATGGCTTATAATAGCATTTTTGTCATAGATTATGACAAAGTAATCATATGATCCACCAGCGAGGAACCAGCAGAACAGAGTGAACATTCATTCTGTTTAGTTCAATCCTACTTAATAGGAATTTATTTAAAATGCTCGCTCTACTCCACACCATTAATGTCTTGTGCGGACATCCGTTTTTCGACTTTCGGTTTTAAGTAAGCGATTTAAAAGCTCCCAAGTCCCAGCGGAGTCACACGTTGATTAACCGGTGGGAATATACACAATAGGCCTACCTGATATTGAACACAAGAGGGCAGTATAGCACTACGTATGACTCAGATTATTATTTTTTTATGAATTTTACAACAATTCTGGCTGTTTTTGAACGTAAACATAATTCTTAAATGAAAAAAAGGAAAAATTGGGGAAGTTATAATATTTTTATAATTTAATTTAGAAACAAATTATACTTCAAATTTCTGCTGTGCCTTCTAAAGGCATTGACGATGTAAAGTTGTGCTATCTGCGCGTTTTCGTCGATGGGCGTGTCCGTGGCGTCGAAGATTCGCCATGAAACAGGAAGTTGTAGTAATTTGGCTGTAAATGCCCAGATCTGCACGAAATTTGACACATTTGACAAGAGTCCCGTCCTGAACAAATCTACATGCCGACATTCACCCACAGTCATAGCGCCACCTGCTGGCAACAGGAAGTGACCTTTAACGAAGCAGCCCCCGCCGCTTGTTTGACCGACATGTACGAAATTTCTGTGGTACATCTACCATGTCCAGATGCACAGAAAAGTCTCTTGGAGCGATGCCCTAAACTCAACAGGAAGTCGTCCATTTCTATTTTTACCACCATTTTTGGATGATATACTCATTACGTACTTTAACTAAATGAAAGCGTAGCGGAAGTTCTGCCAGGAAGACTCAATTGTCACGTCATTATTACCTTCTCATCTATCCAATCGCGTTCTAATACGTGAAGTATAAAAGACCCTTACTTGCACTTGTCTGAGTTCGCAGATGCTGACGCTTCACTTATGCTCCGGTTCAGTCGCCAGCCAACATGTCCAGGACACGCATATTGTTTACATTTATCAACATCCGACTATGTCCCGCTCTACCTCCTGCTGCACGTCGAGGTTCCCGCGTTCAGTATCGCATCTCTCCGTAGGCACAGCGGTCTTCGGAGAGTATTGATCAGCCAAGGCCTTCATGAGAAATTCTGCTCCTTAGACTGGTGCCATTTATCCCGCAGATCACCGATCCACCGACGTGAAATAACAACTATGCAAATCACGAGACGATCTCTCACTGGTTCAAGTTCAAGGCTTTCAAGTCGTTTTTGGTATTTTTGGTAGGTGCTTCCAGCAGGCCACTGTTAATGTCTCCTCTACAAGATTAAACTTCATTCAGGTAAGTATTTCTCCGTTGCTTCCTACGGCTGAGTTGAAATTGGCGTCTACGATTACGTGGCGTGTTCTGATCATTACGGCTGATCTGCGGTCTGCAGAGGGGCGGATAGCTCGCATCAAATGCTCGTAACAAGTGTAAGCAAAGCTTCGCGTTACTGATTCCACAGTTATGTGGTTATTTAATTATATCAGCTTTTCAATACCATGCTCTGTTTGCTAATACCCACTAAAAAAAAAAAAAAAAAAAAAAAACTGTTCATTATAATTCAAATAAAAGTGCTTAGCTTCATGCATACAGGGTTGCGCTTCTTAAACGTACGTTCGCTTTCTCACCAGAGTTCGGTCGCGCGTATATAAAATAAAAACCAAAAGCACGTTGTTCATTGGCCTTTATGCATACTCCGCAGTGGACTAGGAGGATGCAATAATTTACATATTACTAGCGTAGTAATTTCACAAACAACTATTTCACCTATTAGGCTACTTTTCATACGTTATACTTAAAATATATATAAACAACATTGGAAATGTGTTCATCTAAAAACTCAACTTTCTGGCGGCTACTTAATCTACTAATATGGCATTATAGGAATCATTTATGTGAGGGCATTTTCACATTAACGTACAGAGAAACCCAGACTAAAAGGAACAAGGAGTTTGTGGCGCCGTTCAAAGTTACATATACTTGCCCAAAAAACTGTCCATAATCATATTAGTATACCAGACTAACCAGTGAAGGAGACTAGAGTGACATTGTCTTAGTCAACTGCGCGAAATTTCATGTCTACGCACCATTTATTCAAGAATCTCAACTGTCGTGGCCAGCGTCTTCCAGCTATGTATGGGTATTCTGCAAAGAGCAACTTTGGGAGCCATGGCAGACATTTGCCGTACACCTGAGAAAAAGATTCCACGGTCAAGAGTCAACAGATGATTATCACTTGGATTCCTCTTTCACATCCTGATTATGGCTCGCGGTTTCTTTCTTGTATAAAATTGTGAATTTAAATTTAATATTCCTTCCATTCGTAGTTTGCTCGCAGGCATTCAAATTCACGCAAGTATTTTAATCCTAATTTTTCAAGTCTGTTCCCCGTTACTTCTCTTTGTTTGCTTAACACACACACGTATATATATATATATATATATATATATATATAATAAAAAAAATAAATAAAAAAATAAAAAATAAATAAATATATAAAAAAAAAATAATAATAATAATAATGTGTATAATTGTGCCTCCTCTCTTTCGCAGGAATCGGATATGCACGGGTATGCTGGGTTTTACTCAGAATGCCTCAAAAATAATTGAGTAGTAATGATCATTCGAGGGTGAGTAAGCAATCTTGTTTTGCCTCCACATTTGGATGTGTAGGGCTGCTGCTTCCGGCACAGGATCGGAATTTCAACAGCTCGGTGCAGCTTCGATTACCATCACCGACATTTAACTTTTTCACTTGTTCAACTGGAATCGCATAAGATGGAGTCTCAGGAAGTGTCAACATAGTCAACATTCCAGATGGTTGTTGATGGATTATGTAGCTCATGCGTAGTTATCTCTAGTCACCGGTTAGGGTATTCTGTTCGATATTCTATATATCATGTCCTGCTGGCAGGATCAATTATATTTAG
>NW_024121403.1:30980-46703 GCF_016745375.1 Pimephales promelas
TTTTGAATTTGGCGACCGATTTGGGACGATTTACACACTCCGTACTTTAACGAACTCCTCCTAGGGATTTAGTTGGATCAACTTCAAATTTCTGCTGTGCCTTCTAAAGGCATTGATGATGTAAAGTTGTGCTATCTGCGTGTTTTCGTCGATGGGCGTGTCCGTGGCGTCGATGATTCGCTATGAAACAGGAAGTTGTAGTAACTTGGCTGTAAATGCCCAGATCTACACTAAATTTTACACATTTGACAAGAGTCCCGCCCTGAACAATTCTACATGCCGACATTCACCCACAGTCATAGCGCCACCTAGTGACAGCAGAAAGTGACTTTTAACGAAGCAGCCCCCGTCGCATGTTTCACCGACATATACGAAATTTCTGTGGCACATCTTCCATGTCCAGACGCACTGAAAAGTCTCTTGGAGCGATGCCCTAAACTCGACAGGAAGTCGGCCATTTCGAATTTTACCGCAATTTTTGGATGATTTACTCATTACGTACTTTAACTAACTCCTCCTAGGGCTTTAGTCGGATCGACTTCACATTTCTGCTGTGCCTTCTAAAGGCATTGACGATGTAAAGTTGTGCTATCTGCGCATTTTCGTCGATGGGCGTGTCCGTGGCGTCGAAGATTCGGCATGAAACAGGAAGTTGTAGTAACTTGGCTGTAAATGCCCAGATCTGCATGAAATTTTACACATTTGACAAGAGTCCCACCCTGAACAAATCTACATGCCGACATTCACCCACAGTCATAGCACCACCTGCTGGCAACAGGAAGTGATCTTTAAAAAAGCAGCATAGCAAATGCACAGCCCCACTGGCTGAGTTGCAGAATATGCAACGCGGCCGCCTCAACCCCCGACGCGCTACAGTTGCGAGGGCCCGCCCATCGCTGCTTGCAACTTTAATTTTATTTATTTATTTATTTTTCTGCAAAGTAAGTGCCATTTTCGGGGCCGCAACATGCTCAAAAACTCACCAAATTTGGCACGCATGGCAGGACTGGTGAAAAATTTCGTATTTTGTGGGTTTCGCGGATGGGCGGGGCAAAATGGCTCGCTAGCGCCACCTAGAAAATTGGAAAAAATTAGCCCCTCGTCCACGTTCAACCTACATGCACGAAATTTGGTGGGGACGTGTATCATATCAAGACGCACAAAAAAGCTTCAAGAACCCATACCCTAAACTCGACAGGAGGTCCACCATTTTGAATTTGGCGGCCATTTTTGGACGATTTACAGACTCCGTACTTTAACGAACTCCTCCAAGGGATTTAGTCGGATCGACTTAAAATTTCTGCTGTGCCTTCTAAAGGCATTGACGAAGTAAAGTTGTGCTATCTGCGCGTTTTCGTCGATGGGCGTGTCCGTGGCGTCGAAGATTCGCCATGAAACAGGAAGTTGTAGTAACTTGGCTGTAAATGCCCAGATCTGCACGAAATTTTACACATTTGACAAGAGTCCCGCCCTGAACAAATCTACATGCCGACATTCACCCACAGTCATAGCGCCACCTGCTGGCAACAGGAAGTGACCTTTAACGAAGCAGCCCCCGCCGCTTGTTTGACCGACATGTACGAAATTTCTGTGGTACTTCTACCATGACCAGACGCACAAAAAAGCCTCAAGAACCCATACCCTAAACTCGACAGGAAGTCCGCCATTTTGAATTTGGCGACCGATTTGGGACGATTTACACACTCCGTACTTTAACGAACTCCTCCTAGGGATTTAGTCGGATCAACTTAAAATTTCTGCTGTACCTTCTAAAGGCATTGACGATGTAAAGTTGTGCTATCTGCGCGTTTTCGTCGATGGGCGTGTCCGTGGCGTCGATGATTCGCAATGAAACAGGAAGTTGTAGTAACTTGGCTGTAAATGCCCAGATCTACACGAAATTTTACACATTTGACAAGAGTCCCGCCCTGAACAAATCTACATGCCGACATTCACCCACATTCATAGCGCCACCTAGTGGCAACAGGAAGTGACCTTTAATGAAGCAGCCCCCGCCGCTTGTTTGACCGACATGTACGAAATTTCTGTGGTGCATCTACCATGTCCATACGCACAGAAAAGTCTCTTGGAGCGATGCCCTAAACTCAACAGGAAGTCAGCCATTTCTATTTTTACCACCATTTTTGGATGATTTACTCATTACGTACTTTAACGAACTCCTCCTAGGGATTTAGTCGGACCCACTTGACATTTCTGCTGTGCCTTCTAAAGGCATTGACGATGTAAAGTTGTGCTATCTGCGCGTTTTCGTCGATGGGCGTGTCCGTGGCGTCGACGATTCACCATAAAAGAGGAAGTTGTAGTAACTTGGCTGTAAATGCTCAGATCTGCACGAAATTTTAAACATTTGACAAGAGTCCCGCCCTGAACAAATCTACATGCCGATATTCACCCACAGTCATAGCGCCATCTGCTGGCAACAGGAAGTGACCTTTAATGAAGCAGCCCCCGCCACTTGTTTGACCGACATGTACGAAATTTCTGTGGTGCATCTACCATGACCAGACGCACAAAAAAGCCTCAAGAATCCATACCCTAAACTTGACAGGAAGTCTGCCATTTTGAATTTGGCGACCGATTTGGGAAGATTTACACACTCCGTACTTTAACGAACTCCTCCTAGGGATTTAGTCGGATCAACTTCAAATTTCTGCTGTACCTTCTAAAGGCATTGACGATGTAAAGTTGTGCTATCTGCGTGTTTTCGTCGATGGGTGTGTCCGTGGCGTCGATGATGCGCCATGAAACAGGAAGTTGTAGTAACTTGGCTGTAAATGCCCAGATCTGCACCAAATTTAACACGTTTGACAAGAGTCCCGCCCTGAACAAATCTACATGCCGACATTCACCCACAGTCATAGCGCCACCTCCTGGCAACAGGAAGTGACCTTTAACGAAGCAGCGTAGCAAATGCACATCCGCACTGGCTGAGCTGCAGAAAATGCAACACGGCCGCCACAGACCCCGACGTGCTACAGGTGCGAGGGCCCGCCCATCACTGCTTGCAGCTTTAATTTTTGTTTTTTCTTTTTTCTGCAAAGTAAGCGCCATTTTCGGGGCCCCAACATGCTCAAAAACTCACCAAATTTGGCACGCACGTCAGGACTGGTGAAAAATTTCGTATTTTGTGGGTTTCGCGGATGGGCGTGGTAAAATGGCACGCTAGCGCCACATAGAAAATTGGAAAAAATTAGCCCCTCGTCCACATTCAACCTACATGCACGAAATTTGGTGGGGACATGTATCATATCAAGACGCACAAAAAAGCCTCAAGAACCCATACCCTAAACTCGACAGGAAGTCCGCCATTTTGAATTTGGCGGCCATTTTTGGACGATTTACACACTGCGTACTTTAACAAACTCCTCCTAGGGATTTAGTCAGATCGACTTCAAATTTCTGCTGTGCCTTCTAAAGGCATTGACGATGTAAAGTTGTGCTATCTGCGCGTTTTCGTCGATGGGCGTGTCCGTGGCGTCGAAGATTCGCCATGAAACAGGAAGTTGTAGTAACTTGGCTGTAAATGCCAAAATCTGCACCAAATTTTACACATTTGACAAGAGTCCCACCCTGAACAAATCTACATGCCGACATTCACCCACAGTCATAGCGCCACCTGCTGGCAACAGGAAGTGACATTTAACGAAGCAGCCCCCGCCGCTTGTTTGACCGACATGTACTAAATTTCTGTGGTACATCTACCATGACCAGACGCACAAAAAAGCCTCAAGAACCTATACCCTAAACTTGACAGGAAGTCCGCCATTTTGAATTTGTCGACCGATTTGGGATGATTTACACACTCCGTACTTTAACGAACTCCTCCTAGGGATTTAGTCGGATCAACTTCAAATTTCTGCTGTACCTTCTAAAGGCATTGACCATGTAAAGTTGTGCTATCTGCGTGTTTTCATTGACGGGCGTGTCCGTGGCGTCGATAATTCGCCATGAAACAGGAAGTTGTAGTAACTTGGCTGTAAATGCCCAGATCTGCACCAAATTTTACACATTTGACAAGAGTCCCGCCCTGAACAAATCTACATGCCGACATTCACCCACAGTCATAACGCCACCTGCTGGCAACAGAGAGTGACCTTTAACGAAGCAGCCCCCGCCGCATGTTTGACCGGCATGTTCTGTGGTACATCTACCATGTCCAGACGCACAGAAAAGCCTCTTGGAGCAATGCCCTAAACTCAACAGGAAGTCGGCCATTTCTAATTTTACCGCCATTTTTGGATGATTTACTCATTACGTACTTTAACAAACTCCTAGGGATTTAGTCGGATCGACTACAAATTTATGCTGTGCCTTCTAAAGGCATTGATGATGTAAAGTTGTGCTATTTGCGCATTTTCGTCGATGGGTGTGTCCGTGGCGTCGATGATTCGCCATGAAACAGGAAGTTGTATTAACTTAGCTGTAAATGCCCAGATCTGCACGAAATTTTACACATTTGGTAAGAGTCCTGCCCTGAACAAATCTACATGCCAACATTCACCAACAGTCATAGCGCCACCTGCTGGCAACAGGATGTGACCTTTAATGAAGCGTAGCAAATTCACAGCCGCACTGGCTGAGCTCCAGAATATGCAACGCAGCCGCCTCACAACCCGACGCGCTACAGGTGCGAGGGCCCGCCCATCGCTGCTTGCAGCTTTAATTTATTATTTATATTTTACCCCTTTGTCGTATTTTTCATTCTTATGGTATTAATTTTCATTTTTATGCAGACGACACACAAGTATATATATCAACAAAACCGAATGCTTCTCATCCCCCACCTAACCTTACTAAATGTTTGCAGGATGTTAATATATGGTTGACTAATAACTTTTTAAAGTTAAATACTAGTAAAACCGAAGCCCTCCTTGTTGGGTCTAGGTCTGTTTTATCCAAATCTCAATCCTTCAGTTTGCTCATTGATAACTGCTCAGTTAACTTCTCCAGCCAGGTGAAAAGTCTTGGGGTTATATTTGATGGTTTACTTTCTTTTAGTTCCCATATTAATGCAATTTCACGTGGTACATCTTTTCATTTACGTAATATTGCTAGACTTCGCTCTTCACTTTCTCAGCACTGTACTGAAGTACTCATTCATGCTTTAGTTACATCTCGGATTGATTATTGTAATTCCCTTTTATTTGGTATTCCCGAAAAATAACTCCATAGATTACAGTTAATTCAGAATTCTGCAGCAAGGATTGTTACTCACTCAAATATTTTTGATCATATAACTCCAGTACTTTACCAGCTGCACTGGCTCCCTGTTCGTTATCGTGTACATTACAAAATTGCTTCTTACATATAAAGCTCTTCATAATTTGGCACCTCAATATTGTGAGGTGTCACCAAGGCTAGGAGAGGGTTCAGTTGCCCCAAAACTCAACCACACAGGAGAGAGGGTTGGCGTCAACAGAAAAGGTATTTTATTTAACACAAAAATATATAGGTGTTGAAAAGAAGAGATCAAAACTGGAACTTAGATTCTTCCCGTTCTGGGGAACTTGTGACTGTTGGGTCTTCACCATCCACTTGCACTCCAGGCCTCCTTGATGGGGAAAATGAAAGACAATCTTGATCAAGCAGAAGTAAGAAGTTTTAACTGTGTCTTTTTTCACTCTTCAACCAGTCTCACTCTAGGCCTCCCTCAGTTTCCTCCTCTCACCCTGGGCCTGTCTGCACCCAAGACCATCATCTCTCTAGTGACAGAGATCACCGATTTATAGTGATCCCAATCAGACCATTATTGGCTACAGCTGTGAGTGGTTCCATGTTTGGAGGGTGCACAGGTGGAAGTATTCATCATTAATAATTCTTCCCAGCTGAGACCTACTTCTTTGCTCATGGGCTCCTTTCTTGAACATTGGCCTGCCACAATATCTATCATATTTTCTTAATTTGTATAGACCATCACGCTCTTTGAGATCCTCCTCTGCTGAGTTATTGTCTGTTCCAGACTTCAAGATGGGTTCCTGTGGTGGTAGAGCTTTTAGTTGTGTGGCGCCTAGGCTGTGGAACACTTTACCTCTGCATATTTGCCAACTGGATTCAATTTCCCAGTTTAGGGTTCAGATAAAAACATATCTGTTTAGAATAGCTTTTAATGGTATGATTGTTTGATGTGTGCTTGTATGTGTTGTTTTATTGCCTTGTTTTATATTGTACGGTGTCCTTGAGTGCCCTGAAAGGCGCCTATAAATAAAAGGTATTATTATTATTATTAAAGATAAGCACGTTGAAGACATGATCTGGGGTCAGACGCGACCGCAACCTGTATGGTGACCGTCAAGCCTTGTTTACACTTTCGCCTGCCACTTCAGCGCGTGAGCGCGAGACTCTGCAGACGGCGCGTGCTTGCGGACGTGTCGAGTGTAAACAAAGGCTTCAGTCCAGCCGCTGAAAACACCGCTCTGATGAGGAGACTGACGTTGCCGGGATGCACAGGTACCTCCGCGCTAACATGACCAGCCCGGGGAACACTCCACTCACACTACGCAACGCAGCAGCAATATGTTTACCGTTGTTTCTCTGGCGCTGCACTTCTTTGAATCACAAACTTCCGTAGAGTCTATAAACTGATTGGCCGTAAAATGAACCAATCACATCTTATAGGGGGGGCACCTGGGGCGCCCCTGCTTCCTGAAAGAATCAAAATTGGGTATGTCAGCTATATAGTAAGACCATATATCGCTCCCCCTATGAGATGCTTTAAATGCCAGCGTTTTGGGCACATTGCTGCAGCTTGTAAGAGTAAACTCCGTTGTGTCAAATGCGGAGGGGAACATGAATACGGGAAATGTGAGAGAGGAGCTAAAATCAAGTGTTGTAACTGTGTAGGAGAGCACAGTGCTGCCTACAAAGAATGTGATGCACATAAAAAAGCGGTTCAAATTCAGAATGTGAAGGTAAAAGAGAAATTAATGTATGCTGAGGCAATTAGAAAGGTAAAATCTAATGAGGATAATAGTAGATCAGCACCTGTGATTCAATCTTCAGGTCAAAATTTGCATAAGTGTTGCGATATCACCAAGGATACACTTATAGTGGAGAAGAAAACGTTTGTAGCATTTATGGTGGAAGTCATTAACTGTTCTGCCCAAGCATGTAGCCGAACAGAGAGAATTAAGATTATTGCAAAAGCGGCTGAAAAATATTTGGAAATAGAAGAGATGTCAGTAGAGATCATCAATGCAAAAATTAGAATGGGGATATCAGATTCACAATCAACATGTGGTGGTGGTGGAGATTAATAATGATGCTAAGCATTCTACAGTGGAATGCAAGGAGTCTAATTGCGAACGGACAAGAATTAAAACAGCACATTAAGGAGCAATCTGTCAAACCTAATATCATTTGTATTCAGGAATCCTGGTTAAAACCTTCACTTGATTTTACATTGTATGGATACACAGCTGTACGTAAGGATAGAACCTTTGCTATGGGTGGTGGAGTTATATCCTTCATTCAACAGGGTATTAATTATAGGGTTATCAATAGTAATGAAGAGCTTGAGATAATTATAATTGAAATATGGGTGAATAAAACAAAAATTAGAATAATCAATTTTTATAATCCTTGTAAAAAAATAACTAGAGACATGTTGGAGAGTATATGTGATGTGGAAAAATCCAAAGTTATAATATGTGGAGATTTTAATGCAAATAATACACTGGGGAAGTGCTAGAACAGATGGAGATGGGCTCATTATTGAGAATTTTATGGATGACAATCAGTTAGTGTGTTTAAATGATGGAAGAGGCACTAGATACGATGTTGCTCATGGTGTAGAATCTGCTATAGATCTTAATTTTGTAACACAACAACTAGCAGCTACTTGCATATGGGATGTGAGAAGTGAAAATGCAATGGGTAGCTATCATTATCCTATTTGGGTAAATATTAGGAGTCAAAATGTTAGTGTTGAAGAAAATTGGAGTCCAAGATGGAAAATGAAAGAGGTCAATTGGGGGCTTTATAATTTTATTACAAGCAGCTAATTAATTGAGATAATGCCAAATTTGAGTGAAGATATTGAGGAATTAAACAATTTGATTGTTAATATAATACATAATTCAGCTGAGGAAATAATAGGCAAAACGTCTGGAGTAAAGAAGAAGAAAATGGTACCATGGTGGTCTAATGAGTGTAGAGAGGCTGTTAAAAACAGGAATAAAGCTTTTAAAGCTATTAAATATAATCATTCATATGATAATTTATTGAACTATAAAAGAACACAAGCTAAAACTAAAGAATTATAAAATCAACTAAAAGGAAATATTGGAGAGATTTCTGTAATATTGGGACAGGAATCAAAATTAATGATATATGGGGAATGGTTAGAAAGATGGGTGGCATAAGAAGAGATTTTTCATTACCAGTATTAAGAGATGGTGGTATCAGTAACCTTTAGAGATAAAGCTGAGATGCTCGCAAAATCTTTTGTAAAAATACATAGCTCACAGAATCTTTCAAGTGAAGAGCTAGATATAAGAATGAGGATCATTGAAGAGAATAAAGATATGATGGGGATGAAAGTGGTGGGGGAAAGCTCATTAGATGCAAATTTTACATTATTCGAACTAAAAAGAGCACTGATTGGTGTAAAAAATACATCACCAGGGAGAGACGGAATATGCTAAAAAATGATTGAAGGGATATCTGATGTGGCAAAAAATGTAATATTGGTTTTATATAATAAAATTTGGGAACAAGGGAAATTGCCCACTGGATGGAAACATTCAGTCATAGTCCCTATAGGGAAACCTGGAAAGGATAAAACTAATGTCAAAAGCTATAGACCAATAGCGTTAACATCTAATTTATGTAAACTCATGGAGAGGATGGTTACTAAAAGGTTAGGGTACACATTAGAAAGCAGAGGGCTGATCACACCATATCAGAGTGGTTTTTGTGCTGGAAGAACAACTATGGATCCTGTAGTCTGCCTAGAGAATGAGATACGTAAAGCACAATTTAATAAAGAATCTGTTTTGGCAGTATTTTTTGATATAGAGAAGGCCTATGACATGCTGTGGAAAGAAGGACTTTTAATTAAGTTGAATAAAATGGAAATAGGTGGGAAAATGTTTAACTGGATTAAATATTTTTTAAAGAATAGAACCATAGAGGTAAGGATAGGATCAGAGTTATCAAGTATATACACAATAGATAATGGTACCCCACAAGGTAGTGTATGCAGTCCAATTCTTTTTAATATAATGATTAATGATGTGTTTGATGGAGTGAATCAAAGGATAAACAGGGCATTATATGCAGATGATGGAGCATTGTGGGTGAGGGGCCGTAATATAGCAAGCAAGCAAGCAAGCAAGATTTATTTATAGAGCACTTTAGATTCCCAAAAAAATTGGGACACAAAGTGCTGTACAGTAAAACAATACATATATAAAAAGCCCTACATAACCATAGAAGAAAACAATAAAATCAATATAACCTAACCTGGATTATCAGTTTCATGACTGACATGTACAGTAAAACAATACATACATAAAAAGCCTTACACAACCATACAATGAAACAATAAAATCAATATAACCAAACCTGGATTTTCAGTTTAACTTATCAAAAGCCAACGAATAAAGATAGGTTTTTAGAAGAGACTTAAAAACAGGCAATGATGATGCCTGTCTAATGTTCAAAGGTAGATCGTTCCACAATTTCGGAGCTGCTACAGCAAAAGCACGGTCCCCTTTTAACTTGCGCTTTGTTTTAGATAATAGATATAGATAATTTATAGCAAAAGATGCAAACAGCAATTAGTCAGGTTGAAAAATGGTCATTTAAATGGGGGTTCCATGTCTCTGTGGAAAAAACACAATTTATCTGTTTTTCTACGGAAAGGGTAAAACCGACAGTGGATCTTAGGATATATGGGCAATCTCTCAAACAGGTTAATGAATTAAGATATCTTGGTGTGTGGTTTGATAGTAAACTCACCTTTAAAAATCATGTACAGAAAATGGTAGAAAAAATGTAAGAAAGCAATTAATCTTTTAAAGTGTCTATCAGGTTATAATTGGGGGGCATCAGGATTCTCCTTAAAAAGAATTTATATAGCAATAATACGTTCCGTGTTTGATTATGGTTGTATAGTGTATAAAACAGCAGCTAAAACTACATTGGCTGAATTGGAGCGGCTGCAGGCCAAAGCTCTTCGGCTGTGTAGTGGAGCCTTCAGAACATCACCTATCCCTGCGCTGCAGGTGGAAGTAGGGGAGATGCCTTTAGATCTTAGGAGGTTACAGCTATCTCTAGCATATTGGATAAACCTACAAGGGCATGAGAATATACATCCTACAAAACTGGTGTTAGAGGAATGCTGGGAATATGGTCGTATTGTGGAAAATAGTTTTGGATGGAGTAGTAAAAAAGAGGCAGATGAAATGGGAATCAGTATTATACCCTGCATCAAAACGGTTAACTTGAGTATGACGCCCGTTTCACACATACTCCGTTTGCAGTGCGTATGCGTTGAGTGTTGCGGTGCGTATCCAGTACAGGAGCCGCACGCGCTAAAGTGCTTTCACATATGCTGCGTTTGCAGAGCGAGAGCTGTAGGCTACCACAAACACTGGCTATTTTTATTTCAAAATCAGAAGTTATGCAGCAATACCGTGACCAGTGACCAACATCCTGTTATCCCAGTCCTGTTTTCACGTCCTGTCCTGGCCATTTTTTATAGTGATGTTAGTGATGTCCTGATTTTCAAAAAAATAAAAAAAATAAAAATAAAAAATAAAAAATAATAGTAAAATAAAAAAACGCTGGAAAAGATCAGCTTTACAGCTAAATATAGGAGATGAGCAAACAAGGAGGATGAGGAAGAAAAACAGGATAAAGAGGAAGAAAACGTCCTCGGGTTACGACTGTAACCCTTGTTCCCTGAGAAGCGTAGCGTCTCTGAAGCATGAATGAAACTAAGCCAATCTCCGATTGGATCAACGTGATGACGTGATGTGTGACGACACATAGGCGGAAGCATATATAAGGAACCGGCACACACAACATGTCAGCTTCTGTGATGAAGCAAGCGCTCCCAGGCAGGGGAAGGCGTGGCCACGAGACGCAGTTCTCGTTCCCTTCTCAGGGAACAAGGGTTACAGTCGTAACCCGAGGACGTTCCCTATCGAGGGAACTCAAACTGCGTCCAAGTGACACTTTGGGGGAACGAGTACCCACTACGCCACAACGCGCCCTGCCTGTCCTGGTGTGAAGCTGCTCACAGGCACACTCAGGACGCGAGCACAAGAGAGCCGGGTGTCGACGGAATGTCTAAGCTGTAAAACCTAATGAAGGTATGTGGGGTAGCCCATCCAGCTGCATCGCAGACTTCCTGGATGGGGGCCCCTGCGAGAAGGGCCCTAGAGGATGCTATGCCTCTAGTGGAATGGGCCCTCACAGCCAAAGGTGAAGGCATACCGCGCACCTGATAAGCTGTGGAAATTGCATTGACAATCCAGTTGCTGATGGTTTGTTTTGAGGCCGGAAACCCCTTTTTGGGCGACCCGAAACATACCAGCAACTGGTCCGCCTTCCGCCATGAAGAGGACCTCTGAATATATATCCCTAGTGCTCTGACAGGGCAGAGCCTATGAAGTCTCTCCTCATCCGCCGTCAGGTGAGGTGGGGGATGAAATGCCTGCAGAACCGTAGGCCGTGCCACATTAGATGGCACCTTAGGCAGATAGCCAGGCCTAGGGTGAAGGATGGCCTTAATGTTGCCTGGAGCAAACTCCAGGCACTCGTTAGATATGGAGAGCGCCTGAAGATCTCCCACCCTCCTCAGAGAAGTGATGGCCAACAGAAAAGCGACCTTCAGCGTTAGGTTCTTGGCCTCAGCCGACTCCAGTGGCTCGAAGGGGGCCTCAGCCAATCCTTCTAGAACTACTGCCAGGTCCCAAGAGGGAACCCTGGTACGAGCCGCAGGTCTCATCCTCCAAGCTCCACGGAGGAAACGTACGATCAATTGGTGTCTCCCCAGAGACCCATCACCCAACGGAGCGTGGAAAGCCGCAATGGCAGCCACGTACACCTTGAGCGTGGACAGGGTAAGACCAGAGGAGAAGCGATCTTGGAGGAACTCCAGCACTGAAGCCACTGGGCAGTTAACTGGGTCAACCTCACGCCTCCTACACCAATCAATAAACACATTCCACTTTAAACCATACAGTTTCCTCGTGGAGGGAGCTCTAGAGCTGAGTATGGTCTCCACTACTCCAGCTGACAGGCCGGCCTCTAGGTACTGTGCCCCCTCAGGGGCCAGACCCACAGTTTCCATAACTCCGGCCGAGGGTGAAATATTGAGCCCCCCGCCTGTGTCAGCAGGTCCCTCCTGAGGGGAATCTCCCACGGAGGGCCGTCTAGGAGCAATATTATGTCCGAGAACCATACTCGGGCCGGCCACAACGGGGCTACCAACAGTAGACTGATCCCGTCGTGACGGACCCTTTCCAGAACTCCGGGAGCAGAGCGATCGGGGGAAATGCATACAGACGCAGCCTCGGCCACGTCTGCACCATAGCATCCAGCCCCAGTGGGGCTGGAGGGGTGAGGGAAAACCACAGCGGACAGTGGGTCGTCTCTCGAGACGCAAACAGGTCCACTTCCACAGGGCCGAACCTCTGACATATCGACTCCACCACCTCGGGGTGAAGTCTCCAATCCCCGGGCCTCAGCCCCTGTCTCGACAGGACGTCTGCTCCCTGATTTAGACTTCCCGGGATGTATGTTGCTCTCAGAGACAACAGTTTCCCCTGGGACCACAGGAGGATCTGATGCGCCAGTCTGCATAGAGGGCGAGACCTCAGGCCCCCCTGATGGTTTATATAGGCCACCACTGACATGCTGTCTGACCTCACGAGGACGTGATGACCTCTGAGGTCCGGCAGGAAGCTCCTCAGAGCCCGGGAGACCGCCAACATTTCCAGGCAGTTTATGTGCCAGGAGGAATGATGGTCCCGCCATAGGCCTGTCGTGAAGCGGCCGTCCATGACCGCGCCCCAGCCCGTGAGGGAAGCGTCTGTCGAAACGGTTTTCCGGCGACATGGCGCTCCCAACACTGGACCTTGGGACAAGAACCAAGCTTTCTTCCACATAACCAGAGAACGAAGGCATCTGCGCGTAACTCTGATTGTGCGGAACGGGTTTCCCCTCGGGGAGAACCCCTTGGTTTTTAACCACCACTGGAGGGCCCTCATGTGCAGCAGGCCAAATGGAATGATGTTGGACGCTGCTGCCATGAGTCCCAGCACTCTCTGGAAATGCTTGACAGTGACGGCTTGGCCTAGCTTTATCCCAGCCACTGTGGCCAGAATGGACTCGACTCGCGCAGGCGACAATCGTGCCCGCATTACGACCGAATCCCATACCACTCCCAGGAACGTAGTCCTTTGGGCTGGTATCAACACGCTCTTCTTCGTGTTTAGTCTCAACCCCAGTTTCTGGATGTGGGCAAGAACAACATCTCGATGCTGAACCGCCAGCTCTTGAGACTGGGCCAGAATCAGCCAGTCGTCTATATAGTTGAGCACCCTGATGCCCTGGAGCCTCAGAGGTGCTAGAGCTACATCCATACATTTGGTGAATGTGCGGGGAGAGAGAGCTAGGCCGAATGGAAGAACCCGATATTGGTACGCTTCGCCCCCGAAAGCGAACCTCAGGAACTTCCTGTGGGATGGAAGGATGGATATATGAAAGTATGCGTCCTTCAGATCTATCGTGACGAACCAATCCTCGGATTGGATCTGACTCACGATCATGGGAATAGTGAGCATCTTGAACCTGAATCTCCTCAGAGAGCGGTTCAGATATCTGAGATCTATGATCGGACGCAACCCCCCATCTTTTTTGGGAACTATAAAGTAGCGGCTGTAAAACCCGGACTCCCTGTCTAGTGGAGGAATATGCTCTATGGCCCCCTTTGCCAGCAGGGAGTTTACTTCCTGTTCCAATACCCGACCCTGCGTCGGGTTGACTACAGTCCAGACCACCCCGTTGAATCTGGGTGGGTGGAACCCGAACTGCAGCCTGTACCCGTATTGTATCGTGCGCAGCGCCCACGGGGAAATATTCGCTAGATTTTTCCATGCATCGAAATATTTCGCCAAGGGAACCAGGCTCTCGAGCCTGGTTTCGGGTATTAATCGGGATTCGTTCTCGACCGCCTGAAACGAATCTCCGGCAGGACTGGACCGAAAACGATTCTCGATGGGCGAACGCAATCGCTGCCCGTCCGCAGGCTCGTGGGGCGGACAAAGCAGCTTGCGATCGCTGGAAACCGATGCGTCCCGAAACGTACTTGACGGCGGGAGAACAACATCGATTTCCTGCGGGCTCCGCGAGGGAGACGACCTCAGTCGCTCCATCACGGGTGGGGCCGCCCGCAGAGATCCTAGCACTGCTAGGACCTCTTAGATGTTTTCTTAGCCTGCAGGACGGCCCTCAGGTCGCCCTGCTTGGCTTGCGGCTTAGATTGAGAGCGCCGTCTATGCCCCCAAGCTCCTTGAGGGGGGCTCTGGACGCGACGCTCTCTTTCTGAACCTGCCTGTAGGTGGAGGAGCTGGTACCTGGCTGAGGCTGCGACTGCCCACTGGGGGCAGACTTCCTGGATACTGAGCGCGAGGGAGAAATTGTTTGAAGGCCGCTGATTGATTTTTCGCCTCCTGAAACCTGTCGACAACGGTATTAACAGCGTCGCCGAACAGGCCAGAAGGCGAAATCGGGGCATCAAGGAGGAAAGCCCTGTCTTTCTCCCTGATGCCCGTCAGATTTAACCATAAATGTCTCTCCGAGACCACCATTGCCGCCATGGAGCGACCGACAGCGCGGGCCGTCTCTTTGGTGACTCGGAGAGACAAATCAGCGACCTTCCTCAATTCCGCCACATCCTCCGGAGTTGGTCCCTCACCCTCATCAATATCCTTAAGAAGGTCGGCCTGGTACGCTTGGAGAAGCGCCATGGTGTGAAGACTCGCACCAGCCCGACCCGCAGCCATATATGCCCTGCCCACCAGTGAAGATGTTTCTCTGCATGGCTTGGTGGGCAGCACCGGGGCTTTAAAGGATGATGCCGACTCAGGTGATAAATAATTAGCCAAAGGCTGTTCAACCCGCGGCATCATCCCATAACCATTCTCTCGTGCCCCCATGATATTACTATATTTTAAATAGTGGGATTGGAAACACGAGAAGAATGGGGTTTCTTCCACGATTTACACACCTCAGTATGCAAATCGGGAAAAAAACGGTAAGCCCCGATGATGAGGTTGTTCCCTGTGCTGCAGGAAGCGCTCATCTAATTTGCTTTTAACTTGCACTTCCTGCTTTTCTTGTGGGCCAATCGATCTTTAAATGAGCCACTGCACGGGGAAACAACCTCTACCAGCTCCTCATATGCGGGGACACGGTGGCGAGTCATCCCCGAAGTCCCCGCCCCCTTCGATGCTGAGCACGTCCACCTCCTCGGAAGCAGACAGCTCAAGCATCGGATCCTCGACTCGCGCAGAAGAAGCCGCCGAGCGGGCTTCTGCGCGAGGCTCGAGGGCATCGGAACTGTCCGATGAATCCCGAGAAGGTGCCTCAGCAGCCTCGGGATCCCCAGACAGATCCATTTGCGAGCCCCATGAAGAGCGTCGCCGCGCCGCCTCGCGGACGCGGGTCCCGCACCACGGGGCTCACGAG
>NW_024121403.1:48391-68499 GCF_016745375.1 Pimephales promelas
TTTTTTCTTTTTCTGCAAAGTAGGCGCATTTTCGGGGCCGCAACATGCTCAAAAACTCACCAAATTTGGCACTCATGTCAGGACTGGTGAAAGAATTTTCGTATTTGTGGTTTCGCGAATGGGTGGGGTAAAATGGCTCGCTAGCGCCACCTAGAAAGTTGGAAATAATTAGCCCCTCGTCCACGTTCAACCTACATGCACGAAATTTTGGTGGGGACGTGTATCATATCAAGACGCACAAAAAGCCTCAAGAACCCATACCCTAAAATCGACAGGAAGTCCGCCATTTTTGAATTTGGCGGCCATTTTTGGACGATTTACACACTCCGTACTTTAACGAACTCCTCCTAGGGATTTAGTCAGATCGACATCAATATTTTCTGCTGTGCCTTCTAAAGGCATTGACGATATAAAGTTGGCTATCTGCGCGTTTTCGTCGATGGGCGTGTCCGTGGCGTCGAAGATTCGCCATAAAACAGGAAGTTGTAGTAACTTGGCTGTAAATGCTCAGATTCTGCACGAAATTTTACATCATTTGACAAGAGTCCCGCCCTGAACAAATCTCCATGCCGATATTCACCACAGTCATAGCGCCATCTGCTGGCAACAGGAAGTGACCTTTAATGAAGCAGCCCCCGCCGCCTTTGTTTGACCGACATGTACGAAATTTCTGTTGGTGCATCTATGACCAGACGCACAAAAAAGCCTCAAGAACCCATACCCTAAAGCTCGACAGGAAAGTCCGCCATTTTGATTTGGCGACCGATTTGGGAAGATTTACACACTCCGTACTTTAACGAACTCCTCCTAGGGATTTAGTCGGATCAACTTCAATTTCTGCTGTACCTTCTAAAGGCATTGACGATGTAAAGTTGTGCTATTCTGCGCGTTTTCGTCGATGGGTGTGTCCGTGGCGTCGATGATTCGCCATGAAACAGGAAGTTGTAGTAACTTGGCTGTAAATGCTCAGATCTGCACGAAATTTTACACATTTGACAAGAGTCCCGCCCTGAACAAATCTCCATGCCGATATTCACCCACAGTCATAGCGCCATCTGCTGGCAACAGGAAGTAACCTTTAATGAAGCAGCCCCCGTTGCTTGTTTGACCGACATGTACGAAATTTCTGTGGTGCATCTACCATGACCAGACGCACAAAAAAGCCTCAAGAACCCATACCCTAAACTCGACAGGAAGTCCGCCATTTTGAATTTGGCGACCGATTTGGGAAGATTTACACACTCCGTACTTTAACGAACTCCTCCTAGGGATTTAGTCGGATCAACTTCAAATTTCTGCTGTACCTTCTAAAGGCATTGACGATGTAAAGTTGTGCTACAGTGCCCTCCACAATTATTGGCACCCCTGTTTAAGATGTGGTCGAGGACTTTTAAAAATTCTCCCTTTTTTTAAACAACATAGAATCCAAATGCAAAAAAAGAGAAAAATCCAACCTTTTATTTAAGTACATTACTTTGGTGGTATTTTTTTTTTTTTACATTTAAAAAAATAAAAACTTCAAATCATGTGTCCCACAATTATTGGCACCCCTGATGTTAATACTTTGTACAACCCCCTTTTGCCAACAAGACAGCAATTAATCTCCTCCTATAACATTTCACAAGATTGGAGAACACAGAGAGAGGGATCTTTGACCATTCTTCTTTGCAAAATCTTTCTAGATCATCCAGTATCCTGGGCTCTCTCTTGTGCACTCTCCTCTTTAGCTCACCCAGGTTTCGATTGAATTGAGGCTGGGGACTGAGATGGCCATGGGAGGACCTTGAACGTTTGTGACTGAACCATTTTTGTGTAGGTTTGCCTCCCGTTTTGGAATCATTATCCTGCTGAAAGACCAATGACGACCCATCCTCAGCTTTCTGGCAGAGGCCATCAGGTTTTTATTTAAAATGTCCTGGTAGTTCAAAGCGTTCATAATGCCATGCACCCTAACAAGGTTCCCAGGGCCTTTGGAAGAGAAACAGCCCACAGCATCACAGATCCTCCACCATACTTCACGGTGGGCATGAGTACTTTTCGGCATACACATCTTTTGTTTTACACCAGATCCACTTAGAGTGTTTGTTGCCAAAAAAGCTCAATCTTAGTCTCATCCGACCAAAGCACACGATCCCAGATGAAGTCCCAGTGCCGCTTGGCAAACTCCAGACGTTTACGTTTATCAGTGTTAGTGAGAAAAAAGGCTTTTTCCTAGCATGCCTCCCAAACATCTTGTTGGCAATGTAGAGAGCGTCTGATGGTTGTTTTTGGAGATTTGTGACCCCAAGATGCCACTATTTGATGCAATTCTGTGACAGTGAGCCTAGGACTTTTTTTACTTCTCTTAGCATCCTCCTCACTGTGCGTTGTGGCAAGATAAACTTGGGAACCTCTTCCAGCCTTGTTTGTCACTGTTCTCCAGTTTGTTTTTAAACTTCTTAATGATTCCTCTAACTTTATACGGGCAAGATAAGGTGAGTGGCCTATTTTCTTGTAGCCATTGCCTGACTTATAAAGGTCATCACACATCTGCCTTACTTGAATGGTGTGTTCTCTTGTCTTTGCCATGTTGACAAATGGTAAGAGAATTAGGCCTCTGTGTCATGTCATATTTATACCCCAGGGAAATAGGAAGTCATGAATTACTAATTAAAAGTTCCTGGATACCCTGACCAACATTAGCAACTACAGAAAATATATTTTTTTTAAAAATCAATTACATTTTTCAGCAGAATTTTTAGGGGTGCCAATAATTTTGGGACACAGGATTTGAAGTTTTTATTTTTCTAAATTAAAAAAAAAAATTTTACCACCAAAGTAATGTACTTATATAAAAGGTTGGATTTTTCTCTTTTTTGCATTTGGATTCTATGTTGTTTAAAAAAAAGGGAGAATTTTTAAAAGTCCTCGACCACATCTTAAACAGGGGTGCCAATAATTGTGGAGGGCACTGTATCTGCGTGTTTTCGTCGATGGGTGTGTCCGTGGCTTCGATGATTTGCCATGAAACAGGAAGTTGTAGTAACTTGGCTGTAAATGCCCAGATCTGCATGAAATTTAACACGTTTGACAAGAGTCCCGCCCTGAACAAATCTACATGCCGACATTCACCCACAGTCATAGCGCCACCTGCTGGCAACAGGAAGTGACCTTTAATTAAGCAGCGTAACAAATTCACAGCCGCACCGGCTGAGCTGCAAAATATGCAACGCGGCCGCCTCACACCCCGACGCGCTACAGGTGCGAGGGCCCGCCCATCGCTGCTTGCAGCTTTAATTTACTTTTGAAATCTTAGCTAACAGCATTCATTTCATTCGTTTGTTAAATTAGAGGCGATCTAGCGCTGAAATGTGTTGTCTTCACTCGGACGCACGCTGTAATCCGTTGTGGAGTTTTCATTCGTTCCGGTGAAATCACAAATCAAAATACACACAACGTGTCCCTGCTTCTCTGGGTTCTAATCCGCACTCGTACAGTTTTTTTTTTACCCTCATCAAAACCGAGAATGTTTTTCAGTGGTAGTATATCAATACACATACGGTTTTGATGAGGGAAAAAAAAAACTATACGAGTGCGGATCAGAACCCAGAACCTCCTACACGCTTGGCAAAACATACACAGAATAGGCGAATCTGTGCATTTATTCATGTTAAAATTCACCATATTGAAAACATATTAGATCTCATAAACCAATTAAACCCAAAGTACCATAACATTTTTGGTCGGACATCACATCTTTTTATACATTTTATTTATTTACATCAGTAAGCTACAGGAAATCGTCTTTGAAGACATGACCTTCGCGAAAGAGAACAAAGAATGAATGCTTCATTGTACCCAGCACTTTTGAAAATGCCCTTCCGTCTCTATCCCCAGCGCATTTCAAACCAAACTGACGCCCATGACTGTAGCTAAATGAATTCATAATCACAATGCTGAAAAAAGTAAATTCAAATGAAATAAATGTGAAGTAAAAAAGGCCTCTATTATTCCATCAAATTTAAGTAGGCACACTTCAACATTAGGCTGTGTGCCCAGTTTTTCTATAATTTGGAAAGGCTATTTTCAATAGGTTATACTTGTCTTTTACTTTGTGTTATTTAAATTTGTTAGTAGATGTATTAAATTAAACCAAATGATCATAAAATTAAAACATTTTCAGGGCTTGCAGTTAGGCTACCAAACCATGTTACTGCATTTGTGTTTAAGCCTATGGTTTGAGCATGCCAAAATGCCTACCGCGGCAAAAATAAACCAGTCGCATTAAAGGGTTAGTTCACCCAAAAATGAAAATTAAGTCATTAATTACTCACCCCCATGCTGTTCCAACCCCGTAAGACCTTCGTTTATCTTCGGAACACAAATAAAGATATTTTTTATTTAATCTGAGAGCTGTATCACTCTTCCATTGGCTTCCTAAGGGACTGGCTCTTGATGGCCCATAAAGTCATTAAAGAAAATGTTTAAATGTTCCATGTGCCTACAGCGGCTCAATTCTAAGTTTATCAAGCGACGAGACTACTTTTTGTGCGAAAAAAACATAAATAACGGCTTTATTTGACTATTCCATTACTTCCTTATTGGCGCATGCGCGAGAACTGAGACGAGGACGATCTCCTTCGACTTGTTACCGGCTGCTCACCGCTTAGGAGTTTTACCGCCCCCTACCGTATAAGATGATGTGCTGATATAGCTGGAAGTGCAAAACTTTCTGTTTACAAGCAGAGGAAGATGCGCGCTGTACATACGCTTTTCAATTAGCGTATTTTCCGCACTACAAGGTGCACTTAAAAGCCTTTAATCTTCTCAAAAAACGACAGTGTGCCTGTGGTCGAATGAGAACGTCCTCGTCTCAGTTCTCGCGCATGCGCCAATAAGGAAGTAATGGAATAGTCGAATAAAGCCGTTATTTATGTTTTTTTCGCACAAAAAGTAGTCTCGTCGCTTGATAATGTTCTAATTGAGCCGCTGTAGGCACATGGAACATTTAAACATTTTCTTTAATGACTTTATGGGCCGTCAAGAGCCAGTCCCTTAGGAAGCCAATGGAAGAGTGATCCAGCTCTCAGATTCAATCAAAAATATCTTTATTTGTGTTCCGAAGATGAACGAAGGTCTTACGGGGTTGGAACAGCATGGGGGTGAGTAAATAATGACTTAATTTTCATTTTTGGGTGAACTAACCCTTTAAAGTCGGGACATTGCGAAATATTGTGCAAAACAGCAGCAATTCCTGCATTTTAAAATGTACGTTTACTATCTGTTTATTAAAAAAAATGCTGTCTCTTTGCTGATATGGCCTGGGGCTCTGTTTTCATCCAAACGATTTCTGTCAACAATAGTGGAATGATTCAAACATTGTATAATGTGATAAATAATAATTAAAAGCAGAAAACTGTTTAAATTCATATTGAACAACAATAAAATTAGTAGCCTTATTATTATTTTCGTGTGTTCCTCATCCTGGAACTGTTAAATGAAGAGGTGTTCATGTTCTGACGACAGTTCAATTTGTAAAAGAAGTTCTGATAAAGTTATGTGGCACTAGCCTTTTGTTTTACATGGCTGTGAAATGTGAATGGGGTTGCACACGTGTTAATCAAAGGTGAGAAAAACATTATCAAACCGCGGGGCACGTGCCCTCTCAGATTTATGAGGCAAATTTATTTAAAATGTAGCCCACTTCTATAGGCTATACCTGTAGGCTACATATTTTTATTTATTTATTTAAATACACTGTAGATTATGTAAAAATACGGTACAATGTACCATATAAATTTGAAGGATTTTTCCATTTTTCCATATTTGTCTTTGTTTTTTGTCTAAGGTTGTTTTTTTTTAAGTTGGATTTCGGGTGTGTGGATATTCTGACACTATTGTGGTAAAACCCGAAAATTATATTTTTCTAAATGTCAAATAAGCTGTTAACATAACTTTAACGTTAATTAGTTAGCCTACCATCTGGCATGTTAGGCAAATGAATGTCTTGAGTAGGCCTAGCCTATTTTTTATAGATATTTCTTCCCGAGCGCACCCGGTAACCAATTGTGATAAAGTGCAGTAATGTTACTAACGTTAGTGTTTTTGGAGCAATTGAATGCCTTCAAACAAAAGCTACTGAGGAATCGTCAAGAAAAGTAAAGGCCAGTTTTAAAGTTTTACAAAAAAATAAACCATGTTCAATTTGTAGCCTACATATTGTTTGAAGAAAAAACGACATAAAAACACCAGGCTAATCAGGAGCTGACTTGAGTACGCTCATGGCGTTTAAAAAACGCGGCGCTCCAATTGAAAACAATTGAAAACATACGCCAGGCGTGTGGAAAAACGCTTTGGTGGACACACGGCCTTTCAAGTGGGGGATGGCGCATATTTGCATTTGAATGTTGTGTTACATTCTAAAACATTTAACGTGTGACGCACACACACAACTGAGAAACATTTTGATGTTATAAGCACACACACACCCACACACACACACACGCACACACACGCACGCGCACGCGCACACGCACACGCACACACACACACACACACACACACACACACACACACACACACACACACACACACACACACACACACACACACACACAGGGCTTACATTCTGTTTGACTGTGTTATTGTTGCAAACAATATTCAACAGTATTCAATTAAAGATCCAAGAGGTCTGGTCTATAAGGTGGAGGTCCGGACAATTATAAAATTTTTTTTTTTTTTTTTTTGGTTATGACTAATTCAACATGCCAGAATAAACCCCGATTTTAGAATAGGCCCTATATATAATATTATATATATAATAGTATTTTTTTCTTTTTTCTTTTTCTTTTACAGAACTGCTTTTGAAATTACGATTGTTATTATTTGGCTATAGATGTAAAGAAGTCATTCTGTTGGATAGTATTTGTTCCTTACTTAGTGTAAAATGGAAATGGAAATATATATTTTTTTATAAATACAAGCTAAAAAAAACTAAATGGTGTAGCAGTTTTAGAACTAGACAAATCTTTCTGCATAAATACCTAAATATAAAATTTAACTACAGTTATCCATGTTTAATCGGGCTTAGTCGGCCCATGTCATTATCATGTTCTAACGGAAGTTCTACCACTCGGCCATGTGTTACGGAGAAATGCCCAAACATATGTTTGTGCAGTGAGTATTCACTCAAATGAGCAGGAAAACGTTTTGTCGTTAGCCTATTGTGAGTGTAGGTCTACCTTACATGAAAAAAAGTACACCTTTTACAGTTTTAAAAGATGCTTTTATTTTAGCTTTTGTGAGAAAAATAAATTCAAGTGAGCACCGCCGCGTTTGTTAAACACTATAATTAATGCCAGAATAAAACCCGATTTTAGAATAGGCCTACGCATATTACTAAAATACTCAATTATAAACTTCAGTATTTCAATATTTCGTTCAAAACCACCTCAAAACACTTTGTGACATTTTAAAAAGCCGTGAATCAATGTATTAAGGCCACTGAAACTGACACTCTCTCTGAAACTCTCTGAAACTCTCTCTGAACTGAAACTCTCTCAATACAGGAGCAGAAGCGCTGGTTCAGACTTTATTATTTGTTGTTTAAACGTGCGTGTTGCATAGCCTATTTAAAAACAAATATATATATATATATATATATATATATATATATATATATATATATATATATTTGGTATTGTCTATTTAGGCTAATTATAGCATTGATTACTGTGGAGGGGGGAAACCCCACCGGCAAATCTTAGCTTGGTTATGTTTTTTTTTTTTTTTTTTTAATTCTACATGGAACCCCATTAAGTTTTACTTTCTATATTTTTTTACATAACTGCTTTTGAAGATGTAAATTCAGTCAATCTGTTGGAAGAGATTTGTTCCTTAGTGTAAAATGGAAATGCATGGTAATTTTATTTTATAGATATAAGCACAAAAAAAAACAAACTAAATGGTGTAACAGAGTTTTAGAACAAATCTTTCTGCATTATAAGCCTAAATAAAATATAACTACAATAGTCCATGTCTTTGTAATGGTAGAACCGTAGGCCTATGTTCTACCACTCGGCCATGTCTTCACTCACGCTTAAGGAGAAGCCCAAACATATATTTTTGCAGTCCGTGTTCGCTCAAATGATGAAGAAAACGTTTTGTCGTTAACCTATTTTGAATGTAGGCCTGGGCTACTTTACATGAAAAGGAGACCTTTTACAGTTTTAAAAGATGATTTTATTTTAGCTGTTTTGAGAAAAATAAATAAATTGAAGTGAGCACTGCCGCGTTTGTCGAACAATGTATTAAGGCCACTGAAACTGAAACGTGCATGTCTCAATACAGGAGCAGAAGCGCTGGTTCAGATTTTATTAGGCTATTTGTTGTTTAAACATGTGTGTTGCATATTTTAAAAAAAATATGTACACATATTTGATATTGTCTATTGAAGCTAATTATAGCATTGATTACTATGGAGGGGGGAAATTAGCCTGGCTGCGCCCTACTATGCACTTCCGCTCAATTTCATTTTCCTTCAGTACTACGTCTGGGACTGCTGTGCTGTGTATCCTTAGGTTTCCAGAAATCAATTTTATGTAGGACCAATCAGCGAATAGAGGGACTGGCTGAGAACGATAACGTTGATGTAGCGTGTCAGTTTGAGTTCAGTAATGGCAGCGGAGAAAGACGTGAGAAAAGCTATTCGGTCCGTTGTTGGAAAAGTAACTGCCGAATATACAGGATTGTTGTCGTCTCACCTCTTGTTGCACAACGGAGGACCCAGTGAAGGAGGCAGTAAGGTTGGAAGTTTGTTCTGGGCAGCTCGGCGTGTACGATGACCATGATATTTTGGACAGACGGTTTAGCCTGGTGTTCGGAAGCCCCGAGTCCTGGCTGCTAAACTATTGTTGAAGATCCACTCAGGAGTCATGTCAGTAGCTCATATTCCCAACAGTAAATTTACTGATTCTTGTGATGAATAGAACATTTTGAGCCCCTTTGTGTACTCGTGCAGGAGGTTGGTGTGTCAGTTTTACATGTTGTAAAGCATACAAATTGGTTGTTATTTAAAAAAAAAATAATTGTCATAAATAGAATTTGAAAACCCATTCTTTGAAGGTTATATTTGATTTTCAGTTTTAGATGGCAATGGTTAATTTGTTTTAATAATAAAAAAACTAAATGCCATATAAAAATGTACAAACACATACTTTGAAGACCATAATTAAGGTAATTAAGAAACAATAACACGTATTAAAAATTGTTGTTTATTACACATCTGGAGATAGAGACAGACTGATCATTCACTGTACAGCATTTGCGGCAGATCAGAAAACGACCACAGCGGCGTATTTGTAATGATCAGCTTCGACCGTTGAATGAATACATCACTGTCCATCGTGTCAAATATACATTTCGAATTAATAATTGTTCCTAGATTAACAAAACCTGCAGCTCTCGTTGACTGAAATCCTATTGTAAACATAATCCTCTGATCATTCGGGCTTTGGTTGTTTCCAGCCGTTTCGGCGCATGACATACGTCACTCACGACCACACGTTAGCGATTGGCTATGGCAGATCGTGAGTGACTCTGGGCAGATCCAATAGTTTTGAACTTTAACAGTGAACCCGCCTACAAGGAAGAAAACATTTCTCAATGGAGAGAGGCCAGACTCTAGTTTTGAACTTTAACAGTGAACCCGCCTACAAGGAAGAAAATGTTTCTCAATGGAGAGAGGCCAGACTCTATGTACAAATGAAATGTACTAGAGTCTGGTTGAACCAGGCTAGGGGGAAATACCCCACCGGCAAATCGCAACTTGCTTAGCTTGGTTATGTTTTTGTTTTTTTTAATCTACATGGAATCCCATTAAGTTTTATTTTCTTTTTTTTAACATAACTGCTTTTGAAGATGTAAATTCAGTCAATCTGTTGTAAGAGATTTGTTCCTTAATGTAAAATGGAAATGTAAGGTAATTTTAATACATGTTTATGTGGGATTTGAAACCGTGTCATCAAAATGATTGAACCAACGTTCTACCACTCGACCACAACTTTTCTCACTGAGAAAAGCCCAGAAGTTCGGTTGTTCAGCAGTCAGTGTGCGCACGCGAGAGAGAAGCGCTCTTAAGTCTCTCATTTCTCAATAGCGTCATTGAAAGTACCCAATTTAATTTCGCTGACTGCGAGGTAGGCCTATTTTAACTTTTGATTAATAAAATGTTCTCCTATAAAAGTTTATATTCTAGTTAAAGCTATTCTATTTAAAATGTAGGCTACTTTTACATAACTATGTTTTGCTTTCGCCAAATGTCCCTTTGCGCCACCTGGTGGTCATTTCTCAACCGACTTTGAAATATGGCTGGTTTATTTTTGACGCTGTGGATTTCGACATTCTGATTGTCCACCTACTGTATATTCATAAATGGAGTTTTTTTGCGCCTGCAAGGTGGGAATGTCCAGTGGAAACGAAATGAACTGTGACACAATAAGAGGTTCTCAAAGTGCTGTAATTTTTTGTTTGATCACTGCTTACAGAAGGTTGTGACAGACCCAAATCACTGCTGCTTTATTGCATTTTCCCATTTGCTAAAATTCTTATGTAATGATTACTTACATTTCTGGCATTATGGCATTCCTGCGCTGTGTCTGAGATATTAGCGTGTCTGTAATAAGATCTGTCACAAACATGATCCCTGCACAATCTCATCTATAGCTTTTTAACTCACTGTCATCTATTGTCTGCAACACATTTCTTCTCCCTCTTCATCTTTCTGCCATTTTCTCCTCTGCTAAAGAAATTTTTAAGCCTCTTTAAAGTCCTCATCCATACACCTAACAATTTTTACCTTTAGACCTATTTTAAGGGTTAAGATGCTTTCTGAATTATTTTTTTCTTTACTAGGATTTTTTCTTTAAATTTAAGAGTAAACGCCCACATTTCTAAGAATTTTCTTAGAATTTTGTCAGTAGGAGCTACTCTTTGCATTAGGATTCTTTATGAATACGGGCCCTGGTGTTGTGGTGTATGGGCTCCGTTGTTTCTCTGCCTCTCTTCAGTCTGGCTTTTGATGGACACTGCCACAAAATTGCATAATGCATGGAAAAATTGATCTGGAACAAGGTTGTAAACAAGGACATTATTTTTTACTTTAAACACCTTATAAGACGGCGACGCAACAGAAAAATGCATTGAATAGCACTGTCCTCAGCGGACATTCAAACTGATCTATAATATGTATATAAGATTGACCTGTTTTGCTGATTGTTTTCTTTTAGGTCAGTGATAATGTAAGTGATAATGTCTGTTTTTCTTTAGGTCTATAATGTTGAGCAGTAAGATGATTCAGTTGTTGGTGGTTGTGTTGGCTTCACCTGCTGCCTCTATAGAAGGTAAGACTGACACACAGGCCTATAAAATAATTTTAAATCCCCCCCCCACCACCACCAATAGTTGGGTACATGTAGGTGATTCGGTGATACAGTTGCCATGTATATTTTCAAATATAACAAGTTCTAGGCTACGCTCACACTGTTAGTTTTTGGAATCGACACCCACATTTACTTACAGGTGTGAATCTCGAAATTTCCTGTTTAAACAGCAACTTACAGTAGCGTATTGAATACTGTCTGTATAAACATGTAACAGGAGTCAAGTCTGTGTTCTCTTACAGTGGCGCAAAAAGTGGGTATGCGCTATATGCGGCGCATAGGGGCGCAGCACAATGGGGGGCGCCAAAGCGATGGTAAAAAAAAAAAAAAAAAAAAAAAATTATATAGCCTATATTGTATTTCTATATGTAGCTGCCGTTGTGCGTTTCTAAATCATTTCTGCATTCCTTCATTGTTATATAAAATTTTAGAGGACTAACAGCCAGGCTAGAGTAGGCGCCCTCATGGAGAAGGGGGGCGGGTAATATCGCGAGCGGGCGGGGGCGCCGTGAGCGCTGAGCGAGTAGGTACGAGTAGTTAGTTGTCGTCGAAAAAGATGGATAAAACAAAATGCTGTGGGGCTAAAAATAGAAAAAGAAAGAGAGAAAAGGAGATGGCATGTCAATTGATGCGATAGCAGCTAAATAACTGCATGCATTGCTGAAAGCCAACAGGTAGGATTTAAAATGTGACATCCAGGCATGGCTATCTATATCTCGGTGGCCATCGGGACTACCGGGAGATTCCCGCTGGGCCGACGTGCTTTTCAGACAATACATTTCATCCTTTTTAATTTATTTGTCTTAACGGCCCACAAAACTCATACATCGGCGGCCCATTTGTTTGTTTGTTTGTTTGTTTTTGTTTTGTTTTTTGCTCAATTGGCGGCGCTGTGCTGGTGTAATGCATTGGTCAAAAAAGTCAGCTTTAGTTTTTTTTTATCTGACACACTGGCCCATGAAATACGTCATTATGCGCAAGTATCTTTCAAGTATAGAAATTAGTGCAAAACTAATTATGAAAGTTTCCTTTATTTTTCTGTGCATTTGTTTTACAATAGCCTTTATGGCTATTACTATCATGGGATTAATATTATAACTATTATTATGTAGTAGTGTAATGTAGACAGACACTAACTAAAAGAGGTTCAATTTTTTCTTTGTTTAATTTGCACCCTGAATATGGGTTGGAGCTTTCAATTTTGAACTCTCAAAGTGCACCAGACTGCTGAATTTAACATTACAGAACACAAAATTTTCTTACGGGGGAGCATGCCCCCGAACCCCCCTAGAGAAACAGAGGTCCACCTACCACAGTTTTACCTATAATCCTGTGAGAAACACTGGTATTGCTGTTCCAATGGAGCTTATAGTTTTCTTAGGGGGGTTCATCAAGGTGGAGTTGCTATAGTTTAATTGTGTTAATAAACGACAATTTTGCACTTATTTTCTTCTGTTAGCGCTCATTTCTTCCTACTCACTTATTACACAGCACACTTACATTACATTTATTTTTCGTTTTTTTTTTTTTTTTTTGGGGGGGGGGGGGGGGCGCTAAAATTGTTGCTGCATACCCCTCTGAAACTGGGTAGTTGCGCCCCTGTTCTCTTACCAGTAACCTTAGTGACTGACCAAAATAATATCAGCAGCTTTTATATCTGGGTGAATTTAAATCACATGTACTAAAGGAAGCAGCTCTGAGAATTAGTTATCTAAAACCTGACACTCAGCTTATATAGCTTCGTCGCTGTAAGTTACCGAAAGCGAAACCACACACGAAAACACTCAACACACCTTAGACATACATTTTTGCAGCCCAGTGCAGAGCGGCTCTCTAGCACTGAATGACATGACACGTGATAGACAACAAATTTTCCAGAATCCTGTTCACTTGGGGTGTCCCCGGACCCCGACTAATGATTTTCACAGACGAATCAGAATCGTCAAGTCTTCCCTATAGTCGACTAATAGTCAAACCATGTGTGGGGTTGGGGAGGGGGCGGGGCTTTAACATTGTAAAGCCACGATGTGTAGAAGATTACACAAAGATATAGCAGAAAATGTATTAAAATATTTTGGATCAATAAAACTAAGAAATAACATAAACATCTGCAGAAAGGCCACACTGCAGACAGGATTTGCATTTCACATGTAAATCAAATTAAATCAGATGAATTGCCTTTCAGCAGGCTCTAATTACAGAGCACTAAGTAAAGAGCAGTGGAACATAGCTATATTCAAAACATACATTCAAGCCACAAATAGTTAAATTAGATTAACCCTGAGTGAACAATAAATAAAATAAAATATTAGAAGTATAGCCAGAAATGGTCAATTTTGGAAAAAGAATCTTGCATAAAAAAAAATAAACACTAAACTTGAGTGACAGTTTAGCTAAACATGTTCACAACATCCAAAAAATCAAATTAGAACCAGCTGAAATGTTTTGAAATCACTTGTACCCTTCCTGATAGAGACAAAATAAATCTAGTCTTTAACTCTGTCTGTGTTTCTGTGTCTGTTTGAGTCTTTTCAAATTGTGTGCTTGGATAAAATGCATTCAACGCTTAATGCCGGGCGTACACCAAAAGACTTTGAAAAGATTTAGAAAAGACTTTATAAGATTATCAGCTCACATCTAAAGACTTTGGGTTCAGAGTTTTTAGTCTCAGACTAAAGATTTTACAAACACTGAATCTTGTAGTGACACTATTTACAAGACTACAACTAGATTATTTTAGCTTCCCACCAAATTCCTCCCATAATTCTAGTGCCGCGGTTGCGTGAATGTGAAAGCAAAACGGATTAGGGCGCGCACTTGTTCAGGAAGTAAAGTATCCTGTGCATGTGTCTTAGCTTATTGTGATGAATTCAGTTAAATAAAACACTTCTAAAGGGATGATATAGTGTTGATGATTTACCTTGGATACGAGCGAGAGTGAGCCTGCAGTGTATTCGTGCATTGGAATCAGAGCAACACATTTGGAAATCCACTGTCTCCTCAGAAGAGTCCGTTTGCAAGCAGCAGAAGTAGCCTACACCTTATGTGACACGCACAATAAACCTGTATTGTTCACTCAACTGCGCATAATAGCAGCAAATTAATAGAAAAAAAATATATAGGCCCTATACCGTATTTTTCGCACCTTATATTCTGGAGCGCCTTATATATGGATCAACTGGTTAGTTGACCAGTTGATCAGTTGTAAATTCGCCCGCGAACTCGTGCTCGTGTCCATCTTATGCCCGCTTTGTCACATGGCCAGTTCAACCTCGTATAAATCAGGTTATGTGTGTCTCCCGTTCACGAGCGCTCACTCTTAACAGACACACTGTCCCTGGCGCTGCTCGCGCGTCACAGAATGTTCATAAAGTGCTCCCCGTTCACAGTAACCGGGTCATCTCATTCAAAACAGCCAGCTGTTGCTGTCAGCGAGCCGCCGCACATTGATTATAGGATCAGGCTGTGAATGTAAGTTACATGCCCGCCCCAGCGCACTCATGCTTATTAAATAAACGCCTCACCTCTGGCGCCGCGCACTCGCTAACTTACATTCCCTTTAGCGCATAACGTAAACCCAGTCAAACATCTGACTGTAGTATCTTATGTGCCTTATAATCCGGTGTGCCCTATATATGAAAAATGTTCTAAAATAGGTCATTCATTGAAGGTGCGCCTTAAGTGCGGAAAATAGGCTACGGCTATAGATTTACCCAAGTTCTGCTTTCTATCATACATCAAACTATAATTTTTTGCTCCATATCGCCCAGCCCTAGTAGATATAAAAACTTTTCTGGTAAGGAAAAAAGTCAATATCAGGAAACAATGTGTAATCACCATCACATCCAGCCGGCTCCGTGAGTCAGCTGCCACGAGTGGGTCTCGAACTTGTGTCTCTGGAGTGAGAGGTGGACACGCCAACCTCCATTTTATTGGTTGTTGATTGTTTTATGTCACTGGGACTACGCTAGGACTTACGATAATATCAAACATGTTTGATATGAAAGACTAGAGAAAGACTGGCATAAATCAGGTCACCGACTGCAGATTATCACCTCACATTTAACGATCGAGACGACGGGAGCGCGCCGAGACTCCAGTAAGATTCCTAAAGACTGCCGATCTTTAGTCTGGGACTGTGAAAATCCTTTGGTGTAAGCTCAGCATAACATGAAAAACATATTTAATTGCATAAACAACAATAAACAAGGTGATAAACTCAAGTGACAGTTTAGCTAAACATGTTCACAGCATCCAAAAGCAAATTAGAACCGGCTGAAATGTTTTGAAATCACTTGTACCCTTCCTGATCCAGACAAAATAAATCTAGTCTCTAGACTGATATTTTTCTAATGTCTGGACTCCTTTAAGAGAGTAGCATGGATAAACAGAAACAGATTTCAATATATTGGTAATAATGCTTTTTCTGAGAATTTATATTTCAATTTTTGACTGCAAATGCCATGTCCATAACGGGTTTTATTCTGGCACCAAGGCAAAGCGCAGTAACTACACATTTGGTCAAAATTGAGTTAAGACTTGTAATGGGCTTTATAACATGTGTTCTGTCTTGTGAAAAAATATCTGGGTCAAATTATGTCCCGTTTCAGAGATGCATTACCACATAATCTGCCCATAACATGTTTAACTGGCTTGGATAAAAATTTAAAGCCCCTTTTCTCCGTTTCTTTGTTTGCGTAGTTACTGCACTTTGCCTTTGTAGGGCGGAATTAGTGTTCGACAAACGCGGCGGTGCTCACTTGTATTTAATTTTCTTATAACAGCTAAAATAAAATAATCTTTTAAAACTGTGAAAGGTGTACTTTTTTCATGTAAAGTAGGCTTACACTCGCTCATTTGAGCAGGCCTGGTTCCAGGGGCTTCAGCCCCCCTAAATTTATGCCTAGCCCCCCTAAAAATGTGTGATTAATATGCTACACAAATTCGTGTTCACTTCAGTCTTGTTTTAATCAGATTCAGCGCGTTCTTCATCTTAAATCCGCAGTGACGCCGAGCAGAGAGCGCGTCAAAATGAGAGGAAAGTGTGTGTGTGTGTTCATCTGAGCCCATTGGGCTGTCACTGCTCGTCAATGTCAGAATATTTGAGATGACCAATCAAATCGAAGTAGGCGGGCTTAACATTCACAGACGCTGAGCACGAATTTTAGCAGCATGACTCGACGCTTCAGTGCACGGGCAAGTGCGAGATAAGATGTAATAAGAGATAAGTAGCTAAACTTATAACGTTATATATTTGACAGTTTTTTGAGGTCATAAATGTTAAACGAATGACAGAAAATAATTAGGAAAACTAATATAGTTATGTCTAATTTTGCCCTTTTGAACTGAAATTAGGCATGTAACGTCAGCCTAATACAATAATTCGTTTTTTTTTGTCATTGTGAGGGGACAAGAAACATTAACAAAGCTGTTTTCATCATGTTAGGTACAGGATTAATAATGAATGTGTACATATTGAAAATATAATACAAGTTGTAGCATTTAGTAAATAAAAAAAGCTCAGCTTTAGGAGGGGAAGAGAAAGGGCACGATGAGCAGGGGCGATTCTAGGATTTTTTCAACTGGGGGGCACAAGAGGGGCCACAATTATTACAGAGGGGCCATTATTATGTTATGCATTTATGTAGAACTGTAGATATCCAAATCATTTCAAGTTCAGTAAGCTTTAAAATCAGCAATAAACAGTGATACCCTGTTATCTTTTAATAGCAGTTATTTACTGCTCTAAATCAAAACAATAAAATACAATTTATATTAACTTTTCACTTTACAAAAGTGATAGAAAAACTGTAATAAATAAAATAATCCAATGTATTAGTGTCAAACTCACAAATAATAATAGAACAGCCTTATTTATATAAATGCATAATTATATTAATCATTCTTATAATAAATACACAGTTAATGAATTCATATAACTTTAATAAAATTGTATACAATACATATTTTTCCCCACATCCTATTCAATTTGCATTTCAGCAGTTGCAGTAAATTGATTGCAAATTAGCAGTTGCATTGATGAATAGACCAAATCTACTTATTTCAAGGAAGGCTAATTAGTCTTGAGCATATTGATTGTAAAATATCATATATAAATACTTTGTTAGATAGCTACTTTTTCAAAAAGGTATGCTTTAGTTTAACGTAAAATATGTGGATCATAGAAACAGTTTAGAATGACTTAATTAATCCAGTGTTATTTTAGTATTAATTATTTATTTTGCTATTTAATCATGCATTTTATTTATTTATGATTTTTTTATTTTTATTTGAGAATGTTTCTGGATGCAGGGATTAAATTGACAAAAAATTCTTCTGACTGAATTTTTTTTTTCAGGCCAAGTCATATTCCTGTAACTTTATTTAAATGGTCGAGACCAATAGTGTTTTAAACCGATCTAATATTGCCAGTTTGTGTAATTTAAAAGCTATTTTAATCTATGAAAAACAATTACTTAGGCTATCTTGACAAATAGGCCTAATCAACCATATACATAACTTTTCAGTGCATGTTTTTGTTTATCTTATAAGACCAAACAATGCTAAACTATTTTAATATAGTTTGTTTCATGCCAAATTGTTTTGGCTGAGGGAAAAGTGAAGTTTCATAACTTTATATATTTAGGCCATTTAACTTTAACTTTGTAGCCCATTAGAGAGCTGACTTAAGTTTAACTGAATTGTTTGCTTTATTTCTCATTGCATAGCTTATTATAGCCACCTATTAGGCTACTTACTTTTGAACCGGATATTATCATTAAAACTGACATTTAACAAAAAGAGACAGGGTTGTGTAATTTTATATATTGTAAAATAAATAAAATATTCTTTATATATATATATATATATATATATATATATATATGTGTTTTTACTATGCATTCTCTTCACTGTGTAATACAATAAAACGATACAACCCTGTCTGTTTGTTAAATGTCAGTTTTAATGATCAATAATGTTTCACATTTTTAAAATGAAAACAAAAAGAAGCAGGGTTGTGTTTTATATTTCGTGTTGCTATAAATATATGCAGTGAAGATAGTCAATGTGCGTTAACGTTACCTGAACCACATTTTTGTGGCCATTAATAGGTTTATGATAATATGTTAATTTATAAATGAAATGAGGCAGAGTGGTGTTTTATATCTATTTCGTTTATTGTTGATGAAAAGTGGCAAAGTTGTATTTTACACCATATTTCGTTTAATTGCCTATAAAGAAATAACCGGAGTAGCCGCGTGCTGAGTGACGCAATCAAGAACGCGCTGTTCCGCAGAAAAACCGGACTCGCCTCCTCTCATCCTCGGAGTTCGTTCTCCGAAGTTTGCGTACTTGGTATTGAGAAACGACCAATATTGACCCGCGTTCTGTTTTCTATTATGGGACCGCAGCAAACGACCTGTAGCCTGACATGCACTTCTCAAAATCTAAGATTAATTGAGTGAACATGGAGCAGCTGAAAGATTATGATTTGAATTTTTGAGTGACAGGCAATTAGAAGGGTGGGGGCACACTGGGGGGCAATCAGTTTTCAGGAGGGGCCAGTGCCCCATGGCCCCTCCCCTGGCTACGCCACTGACGATGAGGAGACTGAAAAAAAAAAGAAAGGACGATGGAGATGAGGAGAGAGCAAATATTGACAAATAGTCTACTGACATAGTTTTAAAGCTATTTCCTAAACTTTTTTGGTCTTCAAACGTCTTGAAATGCACATATAAGAGATTAAAAAATGTAACCCCCAAACCTCCACCTCAAATGTAGGACCTCTTTGATTATAAAGCCCTGTCTACAGCCCTGTATTAGGCATCAGAGTTTATCCCAAGTGTGCTTGCACACACAAGGAATTTGTTTTGGTGATGATGCTTCCAGTGCACATATACAAATATGTGATAAGGCATAAGATCAATAATGAATGTGTATAGCATTTAATGTGAATTAATTTGATAAACTTAGTTACCTTTAATAGTTTTCAGTAAATGAACACGTCTGAGAAAATGATTATAGGCAAAATCAACCAGTTGACCCTATGTTTACTTTCTTCACTGTCAGACAAAAATGAAAAGCCTATTATCAGTCAAAGCTCAACTTTAGGAGGGGAAGAGACAGGACAAGAGAAAAACAAAGAGAAAAAGAGTGTGATGCTGATGAGGAGAGAAAAATAATCAGCTGCCCACTGTTTTTTTATCCAAAAATAAAATAAAAAATTGCCTTCAAAACATCTTAAAATGCACATAATAGTTCAGAGAATTCAAAGTTTTTTTCGGGGAAACCCCGAACCCCCTAGTTGTCACAGCTCAAATTCAGGACTACAGTAATTATAAAACCCTGCAATTGCATGGTAATGAAAGTAAGCATTAGACCCTAAATTAAACCTGTACCTTGTTTTTTTTTATTTTTTTTTATTTTTATTGGAGGCTTAGCCCCCCTAAAAGGAAAATCCTAGAATCTTCCTTGCCTGGTTCACGGGGGTGCTTAAATGAAAGCACCCTCAAATTAATTTTTTATTAGCACACATGTAAACGAGATTTTGCCAACAAAAGAAACACGGACGGATTTCACACTCATACAAATAATAGGTTACACAAACTAAATCCATTAACATGATTTTTCACATCATAATTTATTTCAGTATTATGTTTAATCAGGGCTCGACATTAACTTTTTTGCTTT